>JAOWBP010004015.1:23915767-23970432 GCA_028571105.1 Tragopan temminckii
CCAGATTGGATGGGGCCCTGGGCAGCCTGGTCTAGTATTAACTGGGGAGGTTGGTGGCCCTGCATGTGGCAGGGGGGCTGGAGATTAATGATCCTTGTGGTCCCTTCCAACCCTGGCCATTCTGTGATTCTGTGAAAGACCACAGTGCTGCATTCTCTGTGCACTCATCACAGTTTCCTTGTTCACTTGGCTGTGGTGAGAGGCTGTGTCAGGAAATATGATGGTAACTATGTTAATCCTGGTAGAACGGACACCAAAAAAAAACCCAGCTGAAATCTGGGAGGAAAAAGTCAGTTTTAATGAAGACTTATTTCATAGATTTTTGGTAGATCCCTAAGTAATTTAAAATTAATTATATCTTGTTATTAAAACAAGTGATACTACATGAAAAGATGAAAAAACAGACAAAATTAGATATCATGCATGAGAGAATCAAGAGAACAACCTGTAAAGAAATTAAAGGAATGAAACAAAGAAATTAATAAGGCACAGAAAAGATGACCTGACTCTACAAGAAACAATATTTCATGAACATATTTCAGGTCCCAGATCTTTGTAGCCTTTTCAAAATGATTTTTTTAAAGGTTTTCCAAACGTAATAATCCAAATAAAATGTTATAAATGCTCTACCAGAGCTGTGAAAGCACTCTGTCATTAAAAATGGTCTTTTAAAATATTCAGTTCTTTGCACTGCATAAAGGATGATAAATACATACGTGAATAAGGTGCATTCATTTTAAAAATTATTTTGCTGAGAACATAGCTTTAGCGTTAAAGACAGTGCAATAGGTGGGAGAAGCGAATTACTTATTTCTGTCTTCCAGAAGTTGTTTCATTTCTTGGGTAAAAATATGGATATCTCTTTTTATATATATATATATATATATATTTAAGCATTCATTTTGATATTAAAATATAGAGGTGTAGAGCATCTTCTCAGACCCGACTCAAGTTCAGGTACCATTAAGAGGATAATACTTTCTTATCACTGACTTTAAAAGTCCAGGTTTATCCCAAGCATTATAGTCCTGACAGACCTTAAGATAGTGATTATTTTTTTTAAACCCAATGTTACAAAAATAACAGCATCATGAAAGCTGACTAATTACAGATGACTTTGTTTTTCCTATAGATTTATGAGTGAATTTTCAAAAGAATGTATTTGATGAAGGGGTTTACAGAGGTTTTTTTTCTAAAATAATGTCAACATTCAGTAGCAAAAACCTGATGCTAAAATTAGGAAAACCTTTAGAATCCTGTGTACATCTGATACACTTCAAAGCTTCGTTCAGGCATTCTTATATAAAGATTGCCTAAGATTACTTAGGAACTCTGTGTCAGAGCTTTCTCTTTCTTCTTTTCCAGTAGCTGGTCTTTGGGACTGTGGTTTTGCCCAGAAGTGATGTGTGGGACATTAAGTGCCTTTGCAGGGCCCACATCCTCTCTTCACAGCGTACTAAAACAGGCCATCAATTGTGGCCCTTTCTATTGAAATAATGTACTTGCTGAATGCTTGGACACTAATGTGGTTAACATAACAAACAATTCAACCTATCTAAATCTATAAGCCTCCCATGAGAAGTTGGGATTTTTTTTTTAGTGCAACTGTATATATATTTTAAAAACTTTAATTTAAACTTTTTATAAGCTGACTTTCCTCGTGTATTATCCTTTCAAAAGGAAGTGGTAGCATTACACTACAATACAGAATTAGAAGTAGTACTGGTAATAATAAGGTGTAACATTACTAAACACAGTAATGACACAAATACTTTCTTTTCATATGGAAAATACTCAAACTAGTGTTTTTGTTCTCAGAAGCACATGATAGCTTCCAAATAATTTCTTTATCTAGAGTCTTCATAATTACATTTAATGATTCTATTCTTTTATCAGTGCAAGATTTAAATAATAAAAGAAACCTAATAGACTGTAATTATTATAATCTATCTTTAGATGTTAAAAACATTTTTGAGAGGAAATAATGTTTTAGTTACTGGTAATATAGTGTTACTGCTGAGTTGCATTCATATTCCTCCTCCCTAATCAGGATTACGGAGTTCAAGAGTTTCTGTTTAGCTTCAGCAGCTAAAGATTTAGGATGAAAATAATGTGCATACAAAGTGATGCACAAGCTCTAGTGTTGCTGCAATCCCCATGCCTGATCTTGGGCTCTGTTTAGCTATCTTTAAGATTTTGAGGGACAGAACTAAAGAACAAAACATTTTAAACACTCCAGAAAGCAAATCCTTGCTTGGCTTGTCAAATTGTACATACTTGCTTTACAATTTATCACAGCTGGTATTCCTGACCTGACTTCAGGCATTAGAAATCAAGAGCAACCGTCTTCTTACCTTAGTGTGCTAGCCCATAGAAGTATTTTCATGTTTCCTTTGAAATGTTATCTTATCCAAAAATAATAAGATGAAATATTTTAAATGCTGAATGCTTCTTCTAGATTTTTGTTTGGGGGGGGAGTGTTTTCTTTGTTGCTTTTTGTTTGTTTTGTTTTGTTTTTCACCTCAGATAATTTACTTCCCTATTTCTTTCTGTTAAACTCGGGTATTTTTAAATAAATTAAATTAGCATAACTATAAATTAAATGTTAGTGTCTATGCAATTTTGCAATTAATATTAATCTAAACAGAATGTGTGACTACAGCACTTTTCACATAATTAAAATTAATTAAATTAAAATTTAACATAATATAAGACAGTCTCAATGCCTTCGGAAATGTTTTAAGCCTTGTGGATATTTTCCTCTGTTGACAGAACATTGTTTGATGGCTAAAAAACACCTTTTTTATGTCTGCTGGAAAATTAACTGCTGGAGTAGCAAAGAGAGCTGCTAGTAATGAATAGTGCTGCTTTGTTTACATTAGAATCAGTGGTCAATACAGGCCACTAAATTCATGACCTAGAAACACCACAGACAGCCTCTACAGGGTATTCTCAAACTGAATTACAGCTCCAGCAAAATGTTTAATTTTCAGAACAAGCTACTTCTATTAATAGTCCACTGTTATTTACATATATGTCTCCACAAATAAGTTCATTTTTTATGTTAAAATTGTATGCAGACTCAACATTTGCTGTCTGTTTCTTTTGAGGGTTAGAAATCAAAAACAGACATTACTGTTAGTAATCTATGGAAAATAATTGACCCTACTCATTTGTTTTATCTGTACTTATTAATAGAATAATTTTTGCTTCTTTTTTCCTTTTTTTGCACTTGACATTTAGGAAATAGGGATTACTTCTTTGGTCAGGGGTTGCATTTCTTAAACACTTGACCCATCTTGTGTGACTGGATTATAGCACCTCTGCCACAGACCTCTCTTCAAACATTTCAAAGAATCCCAAAGTTCTGAGGTTATGTTAAATTATATTCATGTAAGCCATGCATACTCCCACTGTGCTGCCTACCTGTTTGTAGCTACTTATTACACACTGCTCCTTTCCCATTTACTCAGTGATTGAATCTGGTAAGGTGATGACACGTCCATGAACTGCAGAAATCAAATCACAATAGACACACACACACAAAAATAATATATATATATGAAAAAAAATATTGGATTCCTTTATTTCAATCTTCAGTATAAATATAACTGATTTGTCTACATTTTCACATAATACATAAGGATAAAGATACATCTTGGTTTTTATTTTCTCACTTGAATTTACATGTAGAAAATCCTAGATAATTTAATAAATTAGTAAAACACGTCAGTGTATATCCAAGTCTGTCAAAAAAAACCCACTTTCATAGTCAGAACCATAATGACTATTAACATTAACAGCATTCTGTAAGATAAGAAGTGCACGTAATCTTTAAAGTTTTCATAATGGTAAAAATAGAAGAATAGCATACTGTAATGCAAACCAGAAATTATGACTGCAAATACCGTTAGTACCATTCACTAATGTTTTACTGACTTTATGATAAATCTGTACTGTCCACTTTTCTATTCTATTCCAGATTACTCTTTGCCATGATCTGACTACTATCACTTTCGGTAACCTTTCACTGAAACCTGAAATGGTAGTACTAATATCTTCCGTGTATGTTTTGATTGTTATATTAGAGTCAATTGAAACTTGTATATGCAGCATTGTATACGTGGCAAGCGTAAGATTTTTGGGGAGTGGGGAAATAGTCTGCAGAAATAGTCTCTCTGAGAATATGTTGTAGTTTATATTTTGGAAATATCATTGAGAAACACTGTCGCTGTCACCAGTGACATAATTATACCATGGAACAAAGTTGTTATATAGCACATAATTTTATGAACATCCATGGTGCATTTCCTATGAAGATGCTCCAGGAGAGCAGAGTTTCAGTTCTTGGTTTATTTAACGTTTTTTATTGTTTTTTTTTTCTTTTATGAATAAGTCATCTTATGATCAGATTTCCTAATTGCTCTTTAAGGTATTACCTAAGTAATACTTAAGTAATTACTTCTTTAAGGTAAATATATTAGGACTTTTTACCTGGAGATAAAATGAAACTTGCTATTAAAATGCATTAAAGGGCATTATCCAAGAATCTCATAAGCTACAGGGCAGAGTTTTCACTTCTACAAAAGTTTAATGACAATAAATGAGCTTATTGGTTGTTTTTTTTTTTACTTTTTTTTTTTTTTTAGAACTGGGTGTTGCTATGGAAGTAGAAGGGACTATAGAGATAACAGCTATTGGTACAATCAGTATAAAGTTAACTTTTGATCAGAATTTTCATTGTTACAGACATTATTTAAATGAAACATTTCTGTTCAGTGATTTTGAAACAAGTTATTTATTTTCATTTTACATAAATAATGACCTAAAAGTCAAACCATGCAATAGAAAATTTCATTCTAAAAGAAATAATGAGGATCAGTGTGATTCAAATGATTACCTAAGTGCAAGCAGGGGAATTAAAAATTCTTTACCATTTGTATCTCCAAATTGGAACTTTCTCATGTCTCAATCTCTTCAATTTCTTGCTGATAACTACTGTAAATAGTTTTGTAACATAAATAGCAGCAGGCAAATCAAGGCAACCTGGAGTTTTCAACACCCTTCACTATGTTCTTAAACTGTGCTTCTGATAAGTCTGAACTTTTTAACGTTATTTTTCCAGTTAGTGCCTACAGGAGAGATTTCCACATGGAAATAGAGCAGGAGAAAAAGAGATGAGTCAGAAAGTGCTTTTTAAGGTGGAGGGAAAAGGGGGAGGAAGAGACTCCTGCAGAAATGCTACATATTTAAAAACCATAAATCCTGCCACTACTCACAATCCTGAAGTTTTGATTACACATCTGACTCAGGCTGTCTTCTGAATAACTAGTAATAGGGCTTTAATTCAGTTTTACTATTTATATCTTTTCAAATGCAATCTTTCTTTAAATTAATAGCCATTGATTCAGACATCTTTAAAGACACGATACCAGTCTTTAAACAAAGAGCTCTGAGACATCAAATTGATATTCTAGAATTACTCTGTAGACAAAAACTGCTTGAAAGCAAAGCAAAATAAAACAAAACAAAACAAAACAAAAACTCCAACAACCTTTCCTTTAATTTTGCATGATGCATTTCCTCCCTCATGCAACCCTTAATTTTGTACCCTAAGATTCAGGAACCTGCTGCTACTCCAGCAATTACTGACCTCACTGTTCATTTTTAAAAAAGAAAGCTGCTGAGACAAAGTCTCCTGAAATGGTTGGTATGGCTACTAAAATACACTGTCATGCTGGAATGTGCACTCTACTGTAGATTTCCAATATTCCTCAATGAAATGTATTCGTCAATGAAATGTTAACATACGGAGTTAATGTGAAGGTTTTCCACAAAATAATTTAGTTCTGTAATAAATATTCAGCACACTGAACTATAAAATTGTTCTATCTCAGGGGAACAAGCTGGCCTAAGCTTTGGCATCCGTATACAAATTGGCAGACATAAAATGAAGATGGCAGAGATGGTTGTTTGTGCATTAGAGAAAAACTGAGCTATTCAACCAAGAAAAATTGGACAATCGTGAAAAAGTTGCTAAGAATCATAGGAAAAAAAAAGCAGTTTGCCAATAATTTATTTCTTAGTGTACTGCTAACTTTCATGCTTTTCCTCTTAACCAGGAACTTTTTAAAATCTCTAATCTAATATAGGTCACATAAACTTGCAGCCTTATTTAGTCTTCCAGTTTACACAAACTCTAAGAAGACACTAGCAGTTCAGTACCACCTTCCCTGGTATTTCAGTGTTTCCTCCAACCAAAATATTGTATCACTTGTGTACAATCTTCATAAAGGCATGGGAATGCCGATCATCATCTGAAAATTAATTAGGAAGTGAAATGCAATCAACATGTTATTTATTCTCCATTATATCGTGTTTGTGTACTAGATGGTGGCTGTAAATGAAATGAGGAAGCTTGCTATTAAGTGGAAGCAGCAATCAGATCCTTTATACAAAGGAATCCATAGTACTTCTGGTCCTTAAATATCTACTTTCTCATTTTGAAAATGGCCTTCAAGTTTTGGGTTTTTTTTTTGTTTTTTTTTCTACTAAAGAAATGGTCAATTAAAAAGATACCTGTCAGGAAAAAATTAGAAACTTATGTTTCTACAGTTACAGAGTTACGTACAACAGCTCATCATGCAAATCAGTCTATCTTCTTTAAAATCAGCAAATATTTTTTGTCTGAAAATCTGAAATTATGAAGTTCATTTTTTTCTTACAAATGTTGATAAAGCTATACATGAATCTAAATATGATTTACTATACAATGAGATTTTTTTAAAGCAAACAATAATGTTCACATTTAGTGAGTTACTTATGAATCATTTGAAGGAGTCCAAATACACTTCTTTTAAAAATAAGTTATTGTATTTCATAAAATAACAATTTGCTTTGGACATACTAGGGTTTCTGACCATGTCTTTGCTTGGTGAGAAAAAATGTTTGTACAAGGGAGAAAAGCTAGATTAAAAAGTTACACACACTTGTCACATTAGCAGTTTGGTATTTTGGGGAAAATGTAGCTCTGCATCAGTTGTTTAATTGTTATCAACAAACACTAGAACATGGGGAAGACAAGAAAGAAGGTTATGCTTCTTTGAGTTTGATTTGTAGAGAAAACTCATCATAGTAATTAAAATTGCAAACAGCAAAGCTGCTATACTGGTAATGTTCTCTTTTTCATGTGTAGCAAATAATAAATAATCATAAATAATATTCCTTAAGACAAATTAATATCACTGGCCAAATACTTTAGGGTGGCAGGTTTGACTGTTACACTTGTCTGCGATGTCAGAAGACACTAGTGAAATGAAAAGTCATTTATGACTTCAATTATCATCAGCCATCATATTCATAGTCATGTTCAAGAAAATAAAACTGCCTAATACAATTAGGATTTTTTCACTGTTTCACCATTTACCATAAAAGATCACACAATGAATTACAATTTTTTTCTCTAATGCATTATATTTTACAACATTTTTTATATAATTGGATTTCCTGATGAGAAATAATTTGAATTTGCTTAATTAAAATAAAATTTAAAATTAAATGGAGTGAGAAACAAGATGTGAATTAAGTACAATCGTAGAGTTCTATTTGCCTGTATAATGCTTTCTTATATGTGCTTCAAGAAATAAAATCAAAATTAATTTCTGTGTATATTATGAATCTACATACATATGGATCTGGAGTGCATTATACTTGTTTGTGCCATCATACGTTTGTATTTCTTTTTAACACAAAAAAGGTTCAGAATAATCCTTTCTAGTACTGTATTCTTAAAATCATATAGTCATTTTTTTCATCGTATAATTTCTTTGATTTAGGAACATCAGATGAACAATAACATATATTGTAAGGATAATTTTTACCCAGCTTTCCTTCTTTATTATACTTGATATTAATCACTGCCCTAATTATGTAGTTTTTGTCACTTATCATTGCCCTGATGTCATCTATTTTAGTTATCTAATAACTAGATATTCAGTCTGTACTAACACTGATACCAACCCTAGATGACTGGAAAGAGAGCTTACAAGTACCAGACAAACTGAAGGAGCTAACATTTAAACTTGGAAAGATGATATTTTTTTTTTTTTTCTAAAAGTGGAACAATTTCAGTAACATTGAAAATGAATTAGTGACTAAATCTCTTAATTTTTATATTTGGCATAGAAGATAAGATGCTCATTTCTAGAATTTGCAATTCTGCTGTTACGCTATGATAATCCCTATGGATAGATTTTCTTAGATTTAGATGATAATTGACATAGAATAACTATCATCTAGCTAAAACATAAGATAATGGACACAATTCACCATTATGCTGCTGAAAGAAATCTCACAATATTTAGTGTTGTTGTATTGCATTCTCACTAATTGTAATATCAAAGCAAGTCCCTTGAAGACCTTCCTATTTTAAATATTCAATCATATGTGTATAATATGTATGATATATATAAAGCAATAAGCAAATCACATTGATTTATACTTCAGTAATAAAACATTATTCACAAATAATGAAGTATTATTTTACTAAGTCAGTACTGTGCTGCTGACAATCTGAATTTATGAAAATGCTGTATGTTTATAAACATGCAGTTCATGTACTTACCTAAAATCTGTATGTCTTAGTCTCTCAAACTGAAAAATGTCTTGAAACACAGTTTGAAGAGATAAAACTCTAATATCAATTTTTAAAATCTCTTATTTTAACACATTTCATTATTTAATATTTACTCTAAAATTTTTCTCTCACAAAAACACAAGTGTTTCTGTAGTTACTAGCACATTTTGAAATATCCATGTTATATTTTATTCTATGTTTGTTAGAGATACAGTATGCATAACTATTTAAATTAACAAAAAGCCCACTGATTTGCAGCCGTCCACACCAAGTAGATCATTGTAAGTATTCAAAGCCACAGCTAAATCACTGAGGCATGACCAGATTTACATGAAGGGTCGTGATCTGGAATAGTAATTACAACAGAACTTTCTACATATAGGTTACCAAGGTATCAGGTGCCACAGTATTCCTACTTGTTAGCAGCTCTTGGGAACAACAACAACAACAAAGAAGATACATTAAAGAAATTATGGCTTTTATCATTTCTATTCTTGATCAGTTTTCTGAAGATAATTGAGTATAATGGCCTGATAAAAAATTTTTGATGTTTAGCACAAGGTTGATCCAATGCAAAGGGTCTTCAGATCAGGCTTTACAAACCAGAATATCTACTGGTTTAATAATTGGTATTAAGTTGGTAACTGCTATTACTGTTTGAGACACCTTCTTCTGCATCTGATTCAAGGGATATTGATATGTCATGCTGTTTTTAAGGTTCTAAGACTCACTGAATGTTAGGTATTTAAGCACGTAATAAAAAAATAATCCATGTGTGTATTAGTGATGGCATTTAAATCCTGTGTTCATTATCTAAATGTCATGCTGGACACTGAAACTGTTCAGATGATTGAGTAAAAGATAATTAATGTAGTTTTTCATATAATTAATAAGTAGGATGTTCTGAATTTTGTGGATAAATAGGAGTATTTTTTTAAGATAACTGAAGACATACTTCAGTATAGAGTATTTCAACAACTTTAAAAGTATATTCTCCTCCTTTGTTATTGTTGTTTCACCATTTATCATTTATCCTTTTTAAACATCATGAATAACTATTTTCTTATCTTTTTTTATTCATTTAGAAAAGAAACTTCTGAGTTAATTCACTGTGAATATTATTATTAGGCATTTATTTCTTTCTAAATAAGCAAAGTAAGAATATTAAAATTCACTAACCATCTACTGTAGTCAATTTTTGAGTACTTCAGAAATGATCTTCTGAATTTCACTCAGAATATTAATGCTTTAAGGGGAAAAATCTATTTTATATCATTACTATAATTACAGCAGGAAAGCCCATATCTGAGATTCATTAAGTTATTTAAAGGTGGATTTGGGCTATTTAAAAACAATACAAAATGAAATAAAACAAAAACAAGCAGCTCAATGAATAGCCTTAATAAATATATCCCCATCTAAAGAATTGGTTGATTAATTACAAGTAGATTTAGTGAATGTTGCTTCCTGGCTGAATTTTTGTAAATATTTGAGCATCGTTAGTCAACAGATAAATCCAGCTCCAAGTCAGCAATACAACTTTTTATAAAGAATTTCATAGGTTTTTCGGCAACTGAATATTCAAATGGGTAAAACAAAGTAAGCAGGCTATTCCTACATGTTTTAGTCTTAGCATTACCATTTTTATCAGTAGAGCACCCGTGGCTGCTTATGCATCTTGCTTGACAGTTGTTTTTGAAGGTGTTCCTAACAGTGTAGGTGCATTCCTACCTACCCACATAACTTCAAAACTCACATGCCTTAGAATTTGAGTTTGTCCCTGTCTCAAAAGTGCTTGTATAAAGATAACATCTAGTTTACAACTCTTGATAAATTTATAGCTCTAAGAGATTATTTGGAGTATGTACTTCAAAGTTCTTTATTTGGACCAGAATTCATTTTAAAATCACAGGTAAAGAGATGTGAAATAACTTTCATAGGAACTGAGAAACATTTTTGAATTTGTATATGTTTAAGCTATTATTAAGGTAAAAATATTAAACAAAAAACATAAATATTAAAAATACAACATATCAAAAAGTATTTACATATGTAAGGGATCTGTCTATGGGCTGACATTATTCTGACCTCTCCTTTTAAAAAAGTAAAATAGATTTTTCCATACCTAAAGTAATTAAAGTTAGCTAACTGAAAAGTGTGTGAAGAGGAACTCTGGCAGCCTTCATATGCAGCTGCTTGGCTCAAACACAGACTCATTACTGAATAAGAAAAACAACTTTTATAACTGGAAATTTGAAGAACACTCAAATTTAAATGTTGAAATTATGCCATATTTGGTACAGTGTAGTTAAATTAAAAATAAACATATTTAGGCATTTGGGTTTGAAAGTGGCAGGTTAAAATATATCTAAACTATAAAACATGATCATACTGGGAGGCTGGTGGTCATAAAATTTGTGGAATTTAGAATGATACTTCATCTGGATGAAAAATACCATTTGAGTACGAACCATTCATACTTGAACACACAGGTTAATTTTTGACTGAATATATTTTTGAATAACATTTTTTTATTTTGAAAGCAGTTCTAGTTTAAGGACATACATTCTAATTTCATATTTTTTTTCTTCAATATTTAAGATTTTAACAGGTATGTCAAACAGATATTTTCTCTGCTTCTAGCAACAATTCTGTTACTCTCAGATACTATTCTAGAAACTGTTATGTAAGAATTAAAATAGAAAAGCAGAGAATTAAAGCAATCACTAAGTTTAAAAGAAAATTATTCTTTGGCACATTAATTCACTGTGAAGATCAAACCTACAAAAAAATGATGTCAGTGATAAGCTTATGTGGACAGAGAGATTACTGACTGAAATACAGAGGAAATATGCTACCAATTTATGAACTATGATGTTTAAAATATATATATATGTACATTATATATATTTTTATACAATTTTATACCTTTCACAGTTCACAGTCTCTGTATACTTCTATTAAGAAATATATGAGTTAAATGGGCTCAGTTTCCAGGCTATTAAACCCACAGTTTTGTAAACTGTCTTTCAACGTGCCTTCATTAAACATGAAAAATTAGGGTACATGTTCTTAATGAGGTATCATAATTTCAAGAATAGTCATCTATTTTCAAATAACTTAATTGCTAGAGAAATTTAGAGTTCATACCCAAACTATTAAATACCTGAATGTTAGTAGCTGCTGGATTATATCTTAACTAACCTATTGCTCTACAATTTTCTGCTGATGTCATGATATATTAGTTCTAGAGGAAAGAGCGCAAATAAATGTCCTCCTACTGGAAGCCTGAATTTTATATATATATTTGTTTGTTTGTTTGTTTGTTTTTCCATGACGATAGCAGTTGTGCTTTGACTTTTCACTGAGAAAAGTTTTGGGGAAATATACTTTAATTTAGATATATCTGAATCAGGTTTATATGCAGAACAACACTTTCATTTCAATTTCACTGTAAACTGAACAAAGTGAGTTGCAAGGAAGAATTCAGAATCTTAGGCATTAGCAGTGAAGTGGTTTTTCTGAGCACCAGTTATTTAAACAATTGTAAATTTCAGACTCTACCATTCTGGGGAGGAAACAGTTCATTATTTTCTCCTCACATTAAAGCCAAAAGCTATAATGTATTTCTAAATAACAGTGAGTGAGTCTTTATATACATGTGTGTGTATATATATATATATATATATAATTCTTATAATTTTAAATGATATTTTTTCCTGCTATAGTTTTGCTAAGCTCAGATTCCAAGACAAGGTATTCTTTGGAGAGATTTTTTTGACCCAAAACTATGTAGAAAAATGAAAGAAGGGAGAAACTGTTCTATTAACCTGCAGCACATGTCCCTTCAGAAGGCAGTAAGCATTGCTATTGCCACTTTGAAAACTGAAAAGTGAGATCAATGCTTCACCAACATCAGAAATAGAGCTGAAAAGCAGACAGTCAAAAGATGTTTGGGTACAGAGAACAACACAGCCACAGTGACTCATGCTCTGTTCTTGTTGGCCCACAGACCAGACAGCCCACTGCAGCATGCCCTCAGCTGTGTCTGCCTGGAGAGCTGCTGAGGCTCCAGTCAAACTGCAGCAAAGCTGGCTGTTGCATCTCTGCAGTTATGCTTCCCAGCTGCAGTGGACTTCCAGATGGAGGGTAGAAAATGAACAAAGCCATTTAGCAGATTTGCAACAAGAACTCAGCAGTTTTTGACAGCCAGCATGGGTCTTATCCTACTAAAACATGTTGTTCAGTAAACCCCTATAGCTAGCTTCTATTAGTGTTTCAAAGAGCTCTTGCTACCTATGGTAGTTCTGGTGCTGGTAGTGACACATTATACTTGACAGATGTTGTAAGGAACAGTTCAGAAGGCCAGAAAGATTGTCCTGTCACTATAACAAAAGGACAGTTCTGTGTATTGAATCAGAAATATCCTCTGTGCAGGGAAAGTTATTTTGTGGTACACAAAGCCCCAAATCATTATGTAATTGGCATCTTTTACACTATATTTATGGCATTATGAGTTTACTGTATTTGGGTTTGTTCAAATAATTTTACATATCTGGGAGAAATCGTATTTTATATGATGATTTAATCTAACCGCAGCTGCAGCAATATAAATTACACTTAAGACTATGCTGATTGATTATAATCAGTTGTAATCATGTCTTATAATTACATTGCATTCTAGAAGCAAAGGACTTTTAAGCCTACTCAGCACCCTGCTACATAAAGAAGATTAGCTGTTACTTCTGACAATCTCAGCCTGCATTGAAGTATGCACATAAACAGAAGTTTTATAAATTTATTGTCCAAGAATTAAATGAATTTATGTGTTGATAAAAGGCCAAATACAAGTAAAAAAAAAAATAATAATAATTGAAAGGCATATTTGTATAAAATATTCTCATTAAATTATTCACAGTCTATTTAGTTTGAGTTTTTTTGATATTCATCTGACTATTCTTTTTAGGTTCCTACTGCTCACGCATCAACATGGTACAGAATGTATTAAAAGTATAGCATGTAAAACCATATCCTAGCATTAATAGCACACTAACACTTTAGCCAATACTGAATGATGAGAACACACCTGGGGCTAGGGGATGAGCCTTTATAGCACAGCAGCAGGACTGGGGCAGAGCCAAGACAGGTGGCCTGAATTAGGCAGGGAGTTATTCCATACCAGGTGTGAGGAAGGCCATAAAGCCATGGAGAGTTGGTCAAGGGTGTTACTGTTTGGGGATTAGTTGTTAGTTGGCAGGTAGAGAGACCTCAGATTGCTAGCAGAGCAGCAATAACCAGTTGTTTTACTAGCTGGGTATCAGTTGGCTGATGGTGAGTAATCATATTGCAGATATATATGCATATATATGTGTATGTACTTCTAATCATGTTTTTGTTTCTGTTTTCTTTTTCTGTCTTAGTAAGTAGCTTTTACCTTTGCCCATAAACTCTATTGTGTTTCAGATTCTCTCTTTTTTTTTTTCCTAAGGGAAAGGAAAAGTGAAGTGAACAAGCAGTTGTATGGTGTTCAGTTGCCTGCTAGGTTAAGCCATAACAAAGTGGCATCCAAGTGCTATAAACTGGTAGGAATTCTAATTAGTTAAATTCTAATTAAAATACTGAGTTACTCTTTTCTCAGAATTCTTGTGTAGATGATCATATAATGGCATTATATATTTGGAGCACTATGCAGATTGTTGATGTTTAGTAAAGAATCATTGCTAAATGGTTGAAATGTGAGTATTTTATTAGAATACTAAATAACATCTCATTATATTTTTGCTTGAAAACATTGATTCCAGTTAATTTGGATTGGAGAACTTGAAAAATATTAACAGGAAAAAGATTATATGGGCAAAACTATACTCTTGATCTGTATATATGTTGAAGTGATAGGTGCCCAACTAGTTCTTTCATTGGATGGCATGCAAGAGGGATTCCTACTACAACTTCTTTATGGCCCAGATTGCTGGTTTTTCTTCTCAGTATAGATAGAAGTTGTTGTGCTGTGTATTAGTGGAATATCTTAATGGCAAAATCCAGACCTGAACTCTCAGAAGTATCCTTCTCAATCAATGTATGTACAACCTCAGAAAATTATAGCCTCATCACCTGGCTTTCTTGTTTGTTTTTATCCTATTTCTATTCTTGTTGTTTACTTGTTGCCACATCTTGACAACATTTAGGGAGAAAGAGAAAATGTTGAAGCAAAGATTGTCATTTTGGTACATGTGTTTTGCTGATATGTTATTGTGTTCTTTGGACATGACTTTTAATAAAATGTATTGCTTTTTAAATTATTGTTACTATTTTCCCTGATTTGAAGTGTTTAACATAAGTTAAATTATTCAAGCAAAATCAATGGATCATAAGTTTTCCTGTAAGTAATAATCATTTTATGCTCATGCTTGCATAATACATAAAATGTTTCTCACATTTGTCCTGGTATGTGTCACTTACGTCATGTGGGCTTGTACTTGAGGCATATATTTGTAGCTTCAGTTAACAACTTTGTGTTTTTGTGTAAATGTCTCTGCTAAGCTTGCTAATTTACCTCTGCTCCTATTATGAAATTCTCCTTGGTATTTTAGAGAATGTCTTAATTTTTTAAAAAAGAAAATACTTTTGTGCATATCTCAGTTATTCTATTTAATTCTGCAAATTACTTACTTGACAAAGTCTATCTATGATCTAACTTGCGTAAATTGTACGGTATGTATGTATGTAGTAAGGTAACTGTTATAGGGGATTCCAGTATATGTTCAACATGCTGAGAACAGAAATCAGTACAGTCCTCAGTGTTTCGTTCTCTCAAATTGCTGTTGTGAAGAGCGTTACTTTATCAAATCTGATGGGTATATCCCATGAGGATGGGGCTCTTCTATGTCACACACCATTTTGTCAGACTGCTCTTCTGCTGCCATCTGTCACATGGCAACAAAATGTAATGGAATATTGGTAGGAAGGTTCAATCTCTACCACCGACATCTGCTTCTGATGCTGTAGACCAACATAACAAAATAGGAGGCATTGCTTTCAGAGCAGCCCTCACAGTTGATCAATATGATACCTAAGTGGGCCCAAATCCAGCTTGATGAGACCCAGCATCATGACAACAAACTGACCAAGCTACAATAAGTGAGTTCTAGGGGAGATTAAATGAGGTTTTACTCTTCATTGTGTCAATATCAAAATAAAAAAAATCTGTCTGCCTAGAAGAAATGTGAATTCCAGGTGGAGTAATTCTTTACTCAAGTTTTGTCTTTTTTTTTTTTTTTTTTTTTACTCCTCTACGGTAAAGAAATAGAACGTAGTAAGGCCATCTTGCAAGCATCAGTACTATTTGGCTCCAGAAAACAACCTTACCAAAAAGTTTTCATTAAGAAACTGAATCAAAAATTACAGTAAGGGATGTTTATGCATTAGTATTGCAAATGTTTCAAATTAATTTTATCTATATACAAATGGTTACATGGAAAAGGGAAAGCTTATTTATAAATAAGGTGGGCACTAGTATCTAGGTAGTTCAGAAAGACATGATGATATTCCATTACTGAGCAATCTGATCTGGAAATGCATACTGACAATCATGGAGTAAGTTACTACATGAGAATAGATAGGATGCAGACAGTAAGAGCTGGGAAAGTGACCTAGTTCATATGCGGGTGAATGGAAAAAAAGAAGCAAAAAGTATAAGGTCAAGAAAAGGAATAAGTAAATGGTTGAGTAAATAAAATAACTGCCTTCTGGTTGATGAATGGTCACAGTTGCATTCATCAGCACAAGAAATAAAGATATTACAGCAGAGAAACATTAAACAGTGACAGACTGGGTGAATTTTCTTGTAAAAGGATAGGAAATACCACATTTATGCAATATAGTGCATCATGAACTGGGTTATGAACCTATAATGAACTCTGTGTTACGAAGTGGTTGAGAAATAGGTTGTGGTAGGGAAATGAATCAAAATGAGAGGAGGCTCAGGAAGAAGGAAAGAGACATAAACCGTTCTGCCTTCTTTTGCCTATTTTCTTTCAAAATAGACTCCCAAGTCATGAACATGGTTATGTACCAGTGAGAAAATAATCAGTGCTTTACTGATACATAAAAATTGTTTTAATCTCAATGTTCATCAATTCTTTAGCTGATGCATTTGTTATTTCACTATGAATTTTGAGAGGTAAATTAACATCTTGATATCTGTGTTCTATTTAAGGCTTGAATTTTGAATAAGATTGATGCTCTTCCTTCATTACTTGATTTATGATGTTGTCAACATTAAAGAGATAAAAATGTTGTTGAAATTATAATAATGCCCTAAAATATCTATACTTTTCCAACTCTGCTTGACTCCTTTTGTATAGCATATGTTAGAATATTTTCAAATCTAGGTAAAACACTGCTTGATAAGCAAATTGTTCAATACAGACTTGAGAGCATTGGTTATTCTTAAATGAATTTATCTTCTTGCTAGCCATATATAAGGTCTGAATAGCACATACACACATTATTATATTTTGAAACTGAAATAACTAAATGTAGGTTTCTCTCCAAAAATTAGAAAATTCCAAATTTCTCTCCAGAAAATGTGTCTATTCCAAGGAAAATTTCAGGAAATATGTTCTTGGAATGCAAATTCCTTAGATGCACAGACATTGTGGAATAGTGTATTGAAGGAACACAACTACTCAATATAGGATTTTAAGATTAAAATAATGCTTTAAAGTAAGTATCCTCTTATACTTACTAAGTAAAAGGTGGTCTTCTCTTTTAAGAAGAGTCAAAAATAATTGCATATAAAAGCACCAGGGCACAACAGGGAAACTGTCCTCCTAATCTCAGGCAGTCAGCCTGATGTCCAAGAAAGTGAGTGCCATATTGCACATCTGGGACATTACCTGATATAAACTTCTGTTATTTGAATCAATAGTTAGTCCCTTTTCAATCTCAGTCAATGGTCCATCACAAAACAGCACATGTTTTACAAGCAATTAGAAGGCTTTATTCATATATATTTTAATATATACTTCCATTTGAAATTGTATAAAAAATAACATTTCCTTTCTTTACACGTATGCACCACATTTTTTTTCAGAAAAGCTGATGGTCAATATGTTTTTGAAAGCTAGAGAAATGAAGCAGCTGCTTTATTACTACACTAAGTGTTTAACTTTAAATGACCTGACTTGAAGATAATGGCCTTCATCCATGCCTTGGTTTCCTCATCTGCAAAATAAACAGACTTATACTTCTTATGAAACAGGGATATTTAAAATATTTTATGTTGCCAAGAGTTTGAGATGCTCATAAGGATGATGCTGGATGAATAAAGTATTTATTATCTTTTATTGCAAGCACAAAACAAATCATTTTCAACTGTATTTTTATTATACCTGTTGCATAAATCCTTTAAGTAAAAAAGCAAGATGGTATTATTCTTTTTTACTGTGGTTACTGTGCTTTAATGCCTGTAATAGGATAGCATAATGGCACATTACTATTTCTCTATACTACCACATGAACTCATTCCATCACTTTAAGATGCTCTTTGAACAACTGCTCTGTCCTATTTCCTTTTCTTAACCTCCATATCTTTGATTTGTACTGACCCTGTAATCTGTCAAAGTGATTGCTACTGAAGACATATTGCAGATTGGAGTAATAGTCTGCTGAATGCTGTATATTACTTATACAGTTTTCAATATATATAAATGTAACTATATATATTTACATACTCATGTATACACATCCTAACAGTGATTAATTTCAATTCTTATTATAATTGTGCATTAGACATACATGCATATAAAATAATAACAGCAACCTAGGAAAATACTATATAACTTATTAGGGAAAGCACCATATATCCTGCAACTCATAAAAATTTCCTTTGTAAGACTTCTATAATAAGATTACATTCAAAAACAAGCATTTGTACTACTGCATTAAAAGCCCAGGCTGGTGGCAGTATGGGATGCTGGTATTAAGATTCGAAATTCTTGACTGGTGAATCAGCTCCTACTAATTTGTATATGAAAATGTAGAAATGGTGCTTTCAGTTAGTGTCTTGTTAGAGGAAAAATCTTGTATTATTCTTCGGTTACTTCTTTCAGAATCCAGTCAACTTATTTTCTTTCCAATTAAAAATAAATACTGTTACTAGTCAAGGTTCCAAGTTAGGAAAGTATTGACGTGAGTTTTTCTGCTAACACAGAGTTGAATAGTGTCCATCATCTGCCGAGGCTGGAATACATTAAGAACTTTGCTTTTACTTAGCTTTTGAGAAGAGTTCCCATTCAGGCATTACATTCTGCCACACAAATACAAATGGACTGCTGAAGCGTATGTCTTCATTGGAGAGTCATTGCTCTAAAAACATTACAGAGTAGGGTTTGGAAGCTGGTCCTGTTAAAACATGAATATTAAATTTACAGACTGTGGATCAAGGAGAAAGTCTATACTTCAGACAGCAGTGAAAGAAAAGGTTGTGTATTCAGTGCTATACAATTAGGGAAAGTTATAGTAGTTGGATACAAAAGTCACAAAGATGGTGTTTCCATTGCTTTTAGAGGAGAAAGATTCCTCACATATTAGTACATAAAGTGACAAACTCACCAAAAAAAGGATACAGGTTCTAGTTTGTTCTTAAAATGCTTTCTATGAACTCTTAATAAAGGTGCATTACTGCTGCTGCCATACATGAACATTCAAAGGCATATTGTAGCATATGTGCTATGAGGCTCGTGTCTCGATTCAAATTAATTTCTCATAAGTTATAGCACAGACGAATTCCAACCTTCATGGATAAAGAATGTAGTATTTAAGAATTATTTTTAATAGGACTTATTTCCTTCACACTATAACCATCTGCAGAATATTGTCGTATCTCCGTGTTGAGTCTATGTTTGTAGTGGTTCCAGTTATCAGCTACTGAGATGCACTCAACTAAACTTGGCAGTAGGCTTCACAGTTAACTGTGTAGCACTTTCATACTTCCTGTCCTACTTCAGAAACACTCTGGGCCAAATTCTAGGCTTTCAAAAAGTCTGAATACTTTTCTAAATTACTCTGGCTACTAATTGTGCTAAACAGGTGTTATGGCAGCAATTTCAAGGTAGAATGCAGCTTTGGCTTCATTTTCTGTGCCAGTCCCAGTCAAGAGGGTAGCTGGAGAATTATACTGGTGTTTGCCTCTGTGAAAAATCTACTTTGAATGATGCTTCTTCCACTGGTAAATACAGGCATAGGTGAGTCTAGGCACTGACAGAAGAAGGCTAAGTAGAGTGGAAAAGAGACATTCTGTGCCTAATACACAAAATGATTAAGAGTTATGTTGCAAACTAGATACCATTTTGAAAGGTTTCCTATTTTTTATTTTATTTTATTTTTTTATTATTTTGGTCAGCTTATTTAAAAACATATTAAAGGTGTAATGACTTTTTTGTGTTTTTAATTGCATTTCTTTAACCAAGTTTCTTAGTGATCTGACAGTATCTGTGACTTTGCAGTAGGTGCCTGACAACTTCTACTAGATATAGAAAATGAGTGTTTATTTGCTATGAGGGTCGTGTAAGTTTATTTTAGGTGTGCTCTTTAATGGCATATGCACCAATGATCAGTGATAGTTTTAATGTGAAAAAATAATGTCCCCAAGAGGAATTCTTACAGGTGCATGAACTTGTTCAGCTAGAAGATAGAGCAGACTGATATTAATGAATGTCAAATAATGCTTTGATTTTTTTGCAAAGACAGAACTGCAGTTTTCATGCTAATGAACAAACACCTGTTGTTACTAAATCCTTCAAAAAGTTATAAAAGAATGTGTTCAGCTAGCAGGGAGAGCGAATGTATCAAACCACGCTCAGGTAACCCTAGCCTACAATAAAATGTCATTTCCTCTTGGGAACAGTTCTTCAACAAGAGAGCAACAATAGTGCCAAGAACGTGTCAGCAGCTGTAGCTCCAACTGGAAAAGAGCAAGTTATATTTCAATGTCCTAATTTGTTGTCTTAAACACAGCCCTGACAACTTCAGGTCAAAAAAACGTAACAAAGACAGGATGTTGGATACGTCAGTGATCTGAAGCCAACAAGTGAATAGGAAGCTATTTTCTGGCAGAGCATCCATAAAATCTGTTCCTTCTCAATTCTGCTTCTCCTTTACTTTGTGCATCTTCACCAAAAAAAAAAAAAAAAAACTGAAAAATTAAATATGTAGATTTGTTTCAGTTTTTTAATTCCCTCAAAATTTGAATGACAGAAAATATAGCTATTCAAAGTTCAATATTTGACCAAAAAAATAAAAGTCATTTTCACTTTTAGATGAAAAATTCCAACTCAAAAGAAATTGCTGTCTTGGAATTTGATGCCCTGAGCAGTGTAGATCAATGTTATTGATTTTACAAGAACCTTATTTATATATACTTATATCTATTTTATTACAAAAGTTTGTCACATGTTAACTAATTATTTAGTAGGAAATTGTAACTAAGTCAATCATGGAAGAGTGCAGTTTACCTCAGGGCTGCAAAAACTGAGGAGAAAAGAAAACAGGAAAAAAAAGGATGCTAGAAATTTACATGTGATTCAAGTTTCAGACCTTGCAATAACAAAATAAAAGGCATGAGGAAAAGTACAGTTATTTCCTATTGGAGAATAATTAAATACAAATAATAAAGACTGATCACTGGGATTATACATCTCTGTCAGAAAGTTTATTCTTGAATGACAGCTGTCACAGGCCTTAGTTTGATGTGACACAAACTATTTGAAACTCTAAATGCGCAATTCTCAGAAGACATGTCATTGCATATGATGAGATGAGTCCTTTGGCTGTGTTTGTAAAAATGTGTGACCACAACCTTGAACAACCAACTTCAGATGTGAAGGAAAATAATAATAATAATTTAAAAACAAACAAACAAACAAACAAAAAAAAAAACATAAAAACAACCTTAACACGAAGATCACAATCAGTGCAAACTTACTTTTCATAAAGAGAAAATCTAAGAAAGTGACTTTCAGCACTACTAGAGCAAAATCATCATAAGACCAAAACACATACTTTGACAATTACCTTGAAGGGGTGGCATGTCACATAATGATAATCAGTCCAAAAATTCTGCAACAGGAACCCTCATCAGTAAAATCTTTTAAGATTTTTACACTTAAGAATGTAAAAGAAAACCTTTCTTTTTGCTATCACTAGGCAATACCTTTCCTATTTTGACTCAAGAAGCTGTACATAAGTTAGAGCATGTGCGAAAGGGGAAAAAAAAAAAAAGAAAAAAAGTTATATAGTTTTTTTTCAGAATAAGCCAGAATTTTCTGAAGGTCTTTTCTCTGAGAGAAAACCAACATGCATATTTTTCTTACAGGGAAATTAACTTGGGTAGTTTTGCAATAGTAGGTGAATTCTCTAAATCTGAAGCAGACATGCAAATATTGCATTTATACAGGGTCTGAATGTACAAAAAAAAGCCACGCTTTTATTATCTTAATGAAAGACGCTGGGAAATCTGTAAAATACATAAATTTTCATGTAGTGTGAGGTGTGATTATTGGGTATAGAGAATGGTCCTTGAAAGATTTTGTAAACAAGAACACACGAGTTGCGCTGTACTGTGCTTCATTCTATATACGTGCTCTCTATATCTAAGACAGTATATAGCAATGAGATAGGACAAATATTCCCATGTTTCTTCTTTTCCTTTTTAACAAGGCACAAATAGCATCAAGGTATGAGCAAGGTGAACACTTAAACATAGTGTAGGAAAGAAATACCTGAAAAATGTGAGCAGCCTAGTTCTTTTTAATTCTGTGGTATTTCAGGGTGTTTAGAATGTATGCATTCACATTCTTGAATGCTACAGGCATTCTCTCAGATGCATATAAATGCGTAGATATTAATGTTTATAAAACCTTTGCCAAAGAAAATGATGGGTCAAACAAAAAAAATTTCTTATTCCAGTAGTTCATGAACATTCAAGGAAAATAAAGATTTTTTTCATATGTTCATCTGAGTGCATTTAGGACTTTTTTTTTCTATTGATGTAATGCAAATGCTGTTGATTTTCATACTTAAAGAAAGGGTGCTAAATCTTTTTTTCTTTAAGCAACTTTTCCCAAAATTGTACTCGTATTATTCATTTATTTTTGTTATGAACAAAAACCTAGTAAAACAATAGAAGCATACAGCTTGATAAATTACATGTCAGAACTTTTTCCTGTTTATTATTTGGGGGCTTAAGGGATTATCCAAAAGGTTTTGGCTTTTTGTTCTCAGGTTTATTTGTAGCTAGTTGAACGGTATAGGAAGACACACAAAAGTACACAAAATCCTTTAGACAGTTTATGGCTGTATTTTTATTATTATTGCTATTTACGATACGTTTAGCCATTTTTCAGTTATTTTCTAAGGCTGCTTTAGATGCATCTGTTTATTTTATCTTTTTCAAATAGTGTAATTTTACCTACAAAAGTAATTATTTATTTTTATTATAAATTACAGAGATGCAGGACCATAATCCTCTACTGAATGTGATTTAAAAACTGAAGTAAGCTAACAGAGGACGATTACAAAACCTGAAATTGCTTTGACGGTATGAGTGACAGTATATTATTTATTTTTAATCTCTATTAGAAGTTGGTTAATTCTAGGTCCATTGAACATATCCTCCATTTACGGAAATATTTAATTATGCTTAAGTGTTAATTGTATTAGCATTTAAAAATACATACATTTGGTGTTGTACTTCCTAAAGGTAGAACATTTTTTCAGAAATTAACTGAATTTTTAAAAAATCAATCCAAGTCTTTGTCTCAAGGGTTTTAGTGGTTTTTGTTTGTTCTGGATTTCTGAATAATTCTAAGAATGGTATCTTTGTATCTCTTGAGATTATTCAGATAGGTCATCAATGTTATTTTAATAACTGCAAGTGAGAAAAATTAGACTACAACTGTATTAATAAGGAAGTCATCTTAACTAAGTATAACAATGCCATTTGGATTGCTCATTATTGAATTATATTTCAGTTATTAAGATGTAGGTGTACACTCATTAAGGCAATATACAATTATGCATCAGCACTGATCACATAAACTTTGATGATCCTGTTGAAGAAAACTTGCACTGGTGGATCTCTGAGAGTGTTTCCTCTTTCATCATGTCTATTAGCAGGCTTTTCTGCAGGAAGATGAAGTATGGTAGCTCATAGATTCTACGTCCATTGGTGATCCATTTCTTACATGTCGTTTTGAGAAATCATTGGATGTTTGATACGTTTGATAACCACTCAGTGCTTCACAGAAGTAGTGCTGAGATCTCTTCAAGCAGTTCCTCCATTACGAGATTCTAACAGCACTAACATCAGCTTTACTTGTAGTACCAGATTTGAGTCTAGAATTCTGCCTTAACTTTTGGTCTGTAATTTAAAATGTCTGATAACCTTCTGATTGAGCTTTCCAAGGTAATCATTGTACCAATTCTAAGATATGGATTCAATGTTTGGTTTAATTATACTATAATTGAAATATGCTACTGGAAAGTGAAATTATTATCCTTTGGCTTTCAGAGAGCTGCCTTTAGGCCTGTTCCTGAAGTCCTATGACAAAGAAAACTCTCAGTGATTCTCTTAAATAGATTAATTGCAAATAAATTTTTGCCAGGGGTAAGACTGGAGGCCCTTAAAGAGAATAGCATTGATTGAGACTGGTGAAAAACAATTTCCCTGTAATATAATGAGCTTTACAGAGTTTAGCAGAGCAAACATTTTCCCTGTCGTTATAGCATGTTTTGTCTTTCAGTAAATCTCTCGTTTGTCTACTGATTTAGACCTAAGCAATACTGTCAGATGCTGCTGAAACTAGTAGCCTCTTATTTTAGCAAAATATTTTTGTATTACGTTTCTTTATAATCAACCTATTGTAAACCTCTTTATTTGCCAGTAAGGATATAACATTTTTAATACTTATTTTATTACAAATCAGCTACATTGACATAGTTCTCAATACTGCTAACCAGTCGCAAAAAGTACATATGCCTGGAAAATAAATGTGAAACTTGAAAGAGGACGAAATACAATCTTCAAGAAATTAAGTAACCCATAAGAAAGGCAATATGTTATTTAGAAAATGCCTATTCTGGAACTTCAGAATGCAAAAATATACAACTTAACTGGATGAAAACAAAAGCCAAGGGCTATGCCAGTCAAGTCTCTACGATAAATGCAAAAACTGACTGAACTAAGCAACTTGAACCTTTTGGGTTATAAAAAGATTTTACAACTCCAAGTTAATTTCAAACTCTTTCCACTATGACAAGAATTTGATAGTGAATTAACAAATTTTTTACAGTTCTGAACTGAAATATTTCATTTCTCAAGTTCAAAACATAATCTTGAAAAATTACATTCATAGTTTCAATTATGTACATACTAAAATGAAGTACTATGTTAAATGATTTATTTATTCAAGCAGTTTTCAAAGTTCTGCTTCTTTTTTCTTAAATACTTAAATATATTTGTTTCAGTACAAGCAACGTTTTAAACACTAAGAAACAAAGCTGCATTGTTTCTACAGCAGCACTACAGTTAACTGCTGTGAAAGTCTCCATATTGTATATATTTCCATAGACCTAATAGATTGTCATGTGTGGTAACTTCAGTGATTGAATAGGTAAATAGAACAGCCATGCCTGTTCCTCAGCCTTTTTTTTTTTTTTTTTTTTTTTGACTCACAAGTGAAGATGAAGTTTACATCTGGAATTTTAAAGAAATGACCTACTCAGAAGAGATTTCAGAAACATTGAAAAAATAACTATCATCGCTTTTAAAAAATGCAAGACTTCATGTCTTCTCTGTTTTTTCAAACTAGCGAGTGTGAAATCTGAAAATACGGAGCTACTGAACCACAGATAGGAAAAGAAAAATCTGCAGCCCTCTTTCCATGTTTTAAGATCTGCATAATGGCTGGGATGCCAGCTGCTGCAGATGCTGAAGCCAAAGGCACAGATCTTGCCCATGTCTGACATTGATCTTCGGATTATTTTTCTGTAATATTAATATGAGAGAAAGCACAAATGTGGCCAGGGCTCTTAAACCTAAAATCTGTACTGTTACCAAAATGCAACATCTGCAAAACAGCATCTCTCAGCTCTGCTGGTCATGGGACACTAGACCATGGGCACCATGAGGGAGATGGCTGGTGACACTAGACCATGGGGCCCAGCTTGGTACTCGGGAATCAACTTACTAAAGAGTGCAGCCCTAAAAATCTGGGGATGAGCCCCATAGCTGCAGAAGCAACAGCAGATTAGGTAAAGCTAGAGAAGCTGGAGTGGTGTGTGTCTGATGTTACAGATTACCTTAAGAGGTGTGCAGGGAGAAAAAATGATTCTGTCATGCTTGCTAGGCCTTAGTTACAGTCCATCTCCACTCCGCTGCCTGCCCTAGGCAGTAGGGAGGAACCTCATTCATATATATATGGAACTGTTCCATTTTTACATGAAAAGATTGTGCCCGTTTCAAATTGTTGCATGCAGTGACAGTCAATCAGTGTTTTTTCATTCTTCAGATCCCTCTGTGCTAGTTTCAAAAGGGGCTCAAGTTGTTTTTTATTACAGTGAAAAGAAAGGGATTAAAGAGCCTTAGTTGAGTTCAGTTAATGAAATCAAACATTGTCTTTGTTTTTTATTTTTACACTATTTTTTAAATTTTTTTAAAAAATTAAATTTTTAATATTTTTTAAATATTGAAACATGTATTTGACAATTAAATAGTGCAATTAGTCATGGCACCATTTGTAAAAATTTAAGATACCTTTATGAGGTAATGATAAAGGCAAGTGGGCATCTTTTCCTGATAGAAGTGAAAGAATTGCTTCCATTATCTTTGTTGGTCACCAACCTCCAGGTACTGCATTAATCTGAAGCTATTATTACAATTGCTATATTTCAGTTCAGATGTCACTGTTATAGATGGTACTATAAATTATTTATCTTTGTAAGAAATATAGAGTTTTTGAAGATACTCATAATCCAATAATTTTGAGAGAATCCACAGCAAATTGTATGATTTATGAATTTGTTTGCTTTAATCAATCTGCCACCAATTCTTAATGAAGAACAGCACTAAGAAAGTAGACACTGGTGTTTAGGTTTAGATTTCTGAAAGAAATAGGTGATTTTGTGATTGTGTCTGCTCGATATTAGTAAATAAAATGCAAATAAATATATCACACTAAAATAACACTTGAATTCTCATCACTGACTTTTTCAGTGAAAAATCATAGATGCAGACATAGTTTGACAGTGTTTTTTTCCTGAACCATGCAACACTGATGCCTATTTCAGCCATCACAGCTGAATCTTCCTACATGTGTGAGAACTACCATTCTTGTGACTAGTTGTACTAACCTGAGCTCTTATAAGTAAAATTACTTATTTTCAGAATAAAACAATTATTTCTACTAATTCTAGATATGAATTGTCGTGTACTGATTTAGTGCTCACAAGAATATGTGAGAGAGCAAATGGATCACTATTAAAACACTTCCAACTATGTGGATAGTTTATTATTATTGATCGAATCCTACTCTAATAACTTCATTCTGTTCATATTCATTAATATGAGAATGATTTGTTGCCCTTAAAAGGCAGGCAAAACCAAAATTAAGAACACTATTTACTGAAAATAATTAGCCTTTCTGTTACCATTCCTCCTGCAGAATCTATCAAAATAGTTTATCTTTTGAATTTTTATGAAAAAGTAATGAGGAAGCTGTTTTCATTTTTTTATTTCGAGTTCTTTTGTTGAATGCAATTCATTCTGGTGAGCTGAAAATCTGTTTTTAATATCAGCAATCCAATTTGTGTGTCCAAAATGGAATATAATTCAGGAAGCCTTGAAGTGGCATGCAGCTTTGGGAGAGCTTGGTTTTGGCATGTATTGATTAATTTGTGAAAGCACCCTCCTGAATGCACAGGGGTCATTTAGTGCAGCCTTTGACACCAGCCCATTGTCCCTTGAAGGTGTCCATGGTTGGTGGGCAGGTGGTTTGCTGATAGTCTTTCACCTCATGGTTTGAATAACAAAGAAATCCTCCAAGCTGTTTAGTGAAAGCTGTTAACTGCCGGAGTCCTATATCATCTGGTCATGGGTATCTACTTGATTCGCAAGAGCAATAGCTGTGAAAGCAATACATTCGGCAACAGAAGGACAGCTCACAAAAGATTCCTCAATGGCTCTGTCAGACCCCAAAGAACCCTTTTGTTCTTCTCTTCATCTTGACCTGCCGGTAGTATTTGGTAATGAGCAACTTGAGGATCCACAGTACACCTCACCTTGTCATTAGCAACCAAGTAGAACTAAAGAATAAGTAATGAGAAGTGATGCAAAGCATAGTAATCTTGATTCTGTGAATACTTATAAACTGCAACCTTAGGAGCAGTGAGAAGACAAGGAAAAGTTACAATGCAGAAAGTAACACTAAATACATGGCATGATGTATATAGGAGAAAAAAAAAAAAAAAAAAAAAAAGCCCCAGGTATTATCACTGTAACATTTATATCACAGGAGCTATGACAATTTATGCTTACTGAAGATCTGGCCCTCAGCATCTTGGAAGTTTCTGTGCACTGCTGAGACAGTATGCCAGGAAAGTATTCTTGACTCTTATTGATACAGTACCTATGCTTACTAACTAGCTTATCAAGCAAATAAACAGCAGTGCTCTCCAAAAGAGATTCTGCAATTAAAGAGGTTTAAAAGAAAAAGAAAGTCGATGAAATTAATAAAAGAAATCTGCTTAAGGCAAAAAACTTCCCCAAAAAAAAAACAAACAAAAAAGAGCAGGAAGATAATATTCACAGAAGATGTTTGATACATTATCATCATGAAAAATATTGATTTCTGTGTCCTACCAGATAAGTTAAACCATTGGTTTGATATGAAAAAAACCTTCAAGAAAACATAAGTAATTCCTGTTCTCATTTGGTAGGAAGCATGAACTGAGAAATTTAGAACTCAGCTGCCTCTTCTTGATTCAGAAACGTGTCAAGTAATGCTTGAAATGGATCAAAATTATTCCCTTCATCTTTCTGCATAAAAACATTCTGGTCTCAGCTGCATAGCTTAATATACTGCTGAAGCAGTTTGTCTTAAAAGACAAATCATAGTTAACATGCCAGATCAGTACTTACCAACATTACTAAGAGAAAAAAAAAACATAGTGATGTTGTTCTCATCCCGTAGTTACAATAACATTCAGCAACAAAAGGTAATTTCTAAGTTTACCAATTATACTGTATTTCCTTAAATATTTAAGAACTTCTAGATATGCTTTATCAAACAATGGTTCACTGTGTATGGGCTACTATAATGTTCTCCTATGGACAGGAAGACAAAAAGATTTTCTTCCCATGGAAGTAAATCCACTGAAATAAGTGTCAGATTTTGTTGTTCTATTTTTTGTCTTCCTAAATAGATTTCCCTTTTAACTTTTAATTCCCTTTTAATTAATTAATTCACTTTAAATTTACAGGACAAACAATTGTTTCACTATAATAGAATTTAAGAAAAAACTTACAGTTGACCTGAAATTAAATCTGAATTTTTGAATTTTCCGAATTGTATTTATGAGACTAGAGTTTCCTGACCAACAACAGTTAGTTTCCATTGAACAATGGATGAGGACAAAAAACATCATATAAGCTCTTCTGCATATGTTGAAACAAAATGCTTTGAAACATTGCTTCAAATTTTAAACATCATATGTCCAACTCAGATGTAACTTCAGCAATGATGCTGTGTTCTCTCTGTCGAGGCTCCTACTTATATTACATCTCTTTAAAATTATAACCTCTACTTCTTTACCTAATAGCCTTATATCCATAATCTATGGAATGCTGTAATTGTTGGAGCTTGAGAGTGTTTCCACAGCAATTATGATATTGTTACCATAGCATGAGAATGTAGCGAGACATCAGTTCAACACTGGATTCTGTATGGGCACCAATGTGCAAGAAAAGTACCCTCAAATGTAGAAAAAGTACAAAGCAGGGCTGCTAGGATAATTAAGGGACTGGGAGCCTGTTTTGTAAGAAGAAATTCAAAGATTCTGAATTGTTTAGCTGAGTAAAACTGTTGAAGTCTGTGAGCATATATGATCACTGTCTAAAAACACTTTGCAGGAGTAAATATTGAGCAGTGATACTGTGTGCTAAAGGACAATGCAGTCACAAGGATAAAACGGTGATGGCTGTGAATGTATTTAGCTGGAAATGAGACAGTTCTAAGCTATTAAAATAATGTGTTTCTGGAACTGCCTTCCAAGGGAATGAGCACAGAAGCAGTCATGAGTTGTCTGATATTTAAGGAGGTTTGTTGGTGGATTTTTTTTCAGTACTTGCAAAAGTTCTTGTGGTTACATGTATGCTTTGAATGGAGAATCTATACTCATCAAGAAAATGACATAGTAAGGTAAAGAAACTACCTGCTTTGCATAGGAACCTAATCTGAAAATTCAGAACTGAAATACGGTCTATATCCAGACATGCTCCACATCTTCTTGCCTGTCTATGTGATCATATTTTGAAAGACTTGATAGTTTCTTTCTATATGTATAACTAATCGAAAGTAGTAACAAAAAAACTTCTTTAGGAAAAAGTATATGCAAGTTATAAAACACCATTATCTATTGTAAAAGAAGTTGCAACTGGACAGTTCAAAAAGAGGGTAGTGATATAAGTGTGTTAATATGATCAACAGTATTGTATAATTACACCTGGTTTTGAGTGATCTTGCATCATTAGCTCTTAACAATCTTCAGAAAAGATCAAAAATGTGTATGTTCTTACATCAGTTCTTCAGAAAACAAATGTTTCTGCACCTGGATATTTTTTTTCTTCTGAATTTTCATTAATCAAAAAACAAGTTTGGGACATAAATTTCAGCTGCAGCTGGCAGAGAAATTCCACCAGAAATAAGTACTTACAACTTCCCTTTTTGATTCCTTTTTGAATCAATAACCATCATAAATGATCTTTTGTGTTTCTTAGAGCCCAGTCTATGAGTAAATAAATTCTGCTTTCTCTCCAAAAGAAAGAACTGCTTTGAAGAAACTGAAGCTTTATGAATTTTTTCCATCTTTTCTAGTTGTTTAGAGAGTAATGTTCTTTCAGAAATACAAAGGTGCATTATAATTGTATGCACATCCTTAAGCATCAATCATCAGTGGACGCTGTGTGAAAATCTCAGGTTAATGAAGGAAAAGAAAATAGTTGCAGATGACCTGTAAGTTTACAAGTGTATTTATGGAATCATGGAATGGTTTGGATTGAAAGAGACCCTTAAGATTGTCTTGTTCCAATCCCCATGCTACAGGCAGGGACATCTCCCTTTAGACCATGTTGCTCAAAGCCCCATCCAGTCTTATCCCATTTCCAATAGAGTCTGTCCTTTAGACAGGTAGCTATGTACTGTATATAGCCTTTAAATCTAGATTGCACAGAGAACTTAAATGATTATGATTACACTTATTTAATTCTCTCCCTATTCAGCAAAGCCCTTAAACGTGCTTTATTCAGGAAAGGCTTGGTCTTTGATAGGAGTATAAGCAGAAAACAAATCATAAATGAAAATACATTTAAATATAGAAATTGGAAAGAATTAGAGCATTGCATTTGAAAGACATTCATCCAGAGAGGATTAATGCAAGAAATTGAAACTTTACAAATTTTGCAAAGGTTTTCAAAAATAAAAACTACAGATGTTATAAGAGTTTCATAATTCTGGGCCTATGTTCTCTTATCCCTAGCTGTAAATAAACTTAAATAAAAAGTAAGTGTCAGTAATCTAAAAACCATTTTTAACCTGTCTCCTGTACTACCTTGACATCTACAGTAATGATCTTCCTCAGATGGAACACAGCTGATCAGGGTCATTTGCTGATAAACGTATTTCAGAGGATTTTTTCCCCTCTATCTCAGTTTGAAATTCTTATCCTATAATGGTGTGTCCTTGCAGAAACTGCTTTTGACTCCCAGCTTTCTACTTATTTGTGTCTAGTCTTTCAGTTTGACTGATAACTTTCCATTTCAAATGTGTATGACTAACTTTCATTTACATACCTACAGTTATAGAGAGAGGTATTAGTGTACAGATTACATTATATTTAGGAAGAAAAAGTCTTCAAAGATCACTTCATAAGAAATTATAGAGGATTTTTCATCAGAATTTGCCTTAAAACTACTTTTTTTTTCTTTCTCCATTTTTGCTGGTGACAGACATGAGGCATCTATGGTCCTATCATTAATATGCCATGAAATCATAGAATGGTTTTGATTGGGAGGGATCTTTAAGATTATCTAGTTCCAGCCCTCCTGCTATAGGAAGAGACACCCCTCACTAGACCAGATGTCTTGCTCCAATCATTGGAGGGAGAGGAGATTCCTTGATATATATGTATACCTGACAGTGAGATTAAGACACAACAGGTCAAATGTTTGCTGGACCAGTTTAATAGAAATCCTAGTCACTTAGGGGAGATGGGGAAGGGAAGACAGGTGATAGGAAAAAGATAGGAAGTAAAAGCAAGGAGTCTTTGTAGAAAACAAGAGATATAGTCACCACCACGGTTCCAGCATTGCTCCTAGTGTCAGATGATGAGCTTCAGTACTAATGGGTTGTGGGAAGTTGTGTTGTTTAGTGGATGACTCTTTCAACAACAGTACAAACTCTTACTTATAGTCCAAAGTGGTCGGGTCAACTTTTTTGGAGTGGCAGCTTCTGGCTTTTGATCTCAGCAGGAACTCCTTTATTCTTGTCTTCCAGGCCTTGCAAATTTAAGTCAGCAGATAAGAGAAAGCAGGGAGGCACCAGCTTGCATTCTGTCTTCACAGGATACAGAACACAGTCAGAACACACAGTTCTTTCTTTTTTCCCTTGCTTTACATGTTCAAAATAACCAGAATTATTATTTTTTCTTTATAAAGGTATAATCTTTCCCTTGAAGCAAACTTCTTTCAATCCTTTTTTTTAATAGTAAGGATTTTGATTTTGCAAATTTGTGATGATCCTCAAGGAAAACATGGCCACTCTTTTCTAAAGTGTTATGATGCAGCAAGAGAAGCCCTGAATGTTACTGTTTCCCATAAGGCTATCAGTAAGTCAGGAGTTGTCACAGACAGCATCTTGGATTTCCTACAACTGCATTTTGAAGCTTTTAAAGTTTCATTTTCTCTTTAAAATGTTTCTTTGAACATTACCTATGCCCAGAGGAGCAGTTTAAAAATGAAAAACAGGCTTTTAGAGCTTCAATTGCAGCCACAGGGGACTCTGTATTCTTCCATGGTTGCTTTGCTCTAGTATTAGCTCAAAACATAAAGACATGATAATACACGCTCCTTTGGAATGGTGAAGATTAACAAAGGGATTTCCAGCTTGGTGGACTTCCAGTTTTATTTATTTGACACTGCATTACATTTGTTGTATGCATTTTCTTCTCTCTTGTATAAAGAATTTCTAATCAAACAGATTAATATTTGTTCATTGGCTTTAGACAAGAAACAGACATTTTTAACCATTAACTTGTAATCTGAGATGTATTTTATTGTTGTCTGACATCCTTTTCTAAGTTGAGTCTTATCCCTTTTTCATTATGTCTTCTTACAGGCTTTACAAGAGATGAAAAAGGTCAACTATTTCCTGATCAATTCCTTGTCAAGTAATTCAGATTGCATAGACATTATCACTGCAAGTGCAATCTGCTAGAAATAAATATGAAATCCATTGTATTAAATAATTGTACTAAAGCATGTCAGGTAGTGAAACATATATATGATGAATTCACACTCCAAATTATAGAAAGATTATAGTACATTGACGCATGGTACATCAGTAAGTATTTTGCCATATTAATCTATGAATTGACTTCTATATTTTCTGGGGGAAAAAAAAAATCATAAACTTATTTCAAAGGATGGTGAAAGCCTGTTGAGTATTTAAAATATTCTGGGCCTTCAGTCCAAATAGCAGATGCTCAAGAGATCAACAGAATATGATCCAGAATTATATTTAGATTTTCATAATAGTTCTGTCACTGTTCTCCAACAGAAATATGTTCACTGCTTCTGTTACATTTTTCTGCGCTGGATGTTTCATTCATCAACCAAAGTATTTTCTACTTCTCGTGGTCTCAAGGGGAAAGAAAAGCTAATTTAGGATACCCCTACAGCTTAAATATTGGTTGGTAGAAATACAGACTTGTCATTTTGAATGCATAATAACCTTGCTGATAATTATAGCTGAATATGCTAGTGGCTCAGAGTTAGGGATAATATCTACACTGTTAGCTTCTAGAAAGTCTCTGACCTCAGATCTACATACTTGATAAATTATTTTCCTTTATATTAAAAATAGAGGAGACAGCACCAATTCAGACATGCTCAAAAACTTGCTCTGCCTTTATCTTTGTCCTGAGACTGTCCGTAGTGATCACTGAAAAAGTGTGAGCACAGTTGGAACATATATATTGTACACATTATGATGTTAAAGAAAGACTTAAGGTTCATGGATTCATTTTTTGTAAGACCAGAGACCAGACCCTTGAACAATCTGAGCTCTTGTTTAAAGCAAACTATAGGATTTCCCTGAATTGATCCTCATTTGAGCAGGCTATTTTTAGGGGAAAAAAAATCTAATCCTGATTTAAATATTTCCATTAGCTTGGTTCTCCAATGCAGCTCTTGTTCTTGTTTCTAGTAATCTATGCTATTTAAAATGCACCTGTTGTGTCTAGACTGAATTTCTATCTCCAGCTTCCAGAAGCTGGATCTTACCATGCATTCCTTGCATCACTTATCTTCAACTATTGACGTTTGGTTTCTTGTATACTTATTTATACACTGTGATAATTCTGAGATACAAGGACTAGTGAAGTCAGACTGGAAAACAAAACTGGACGTAATAGTCCCGATGCAGTCTCAAATGTGTTGAGTAAGGGGAATGTCAACTTCTCTTTACTGGCAATGCTTTTGCTAATACATCACAGTATGTGGTTAGACCTTGCCACAAAGGCACATAACACATTAATATCCATCTCATTGACTACAGGGATCTGCACCTCCTTTCCTCCAAACATCCAAAGCTGCTTTCTATCCAGTAGAACTCCAGACTGTACCAATATATGATTCATTCTGTTTCTGGGGTAGGTCTTTGCATTTACCTTCATGAACTGCCATCCCACTTCTTCAGTCAGGGACTCTCTCCAAAGCAGCCTTACCTTCAGTGTATTGTCAGCTGTGTGCAGTTTGATATCTATGTATTTGGTGAGGGTGCTTTTTTTTTCTCATCTTCAGTAAAGACATTATTACTTCTGCTTACTGTGCTAAAACAACATTTACATGCGTTTTCTCTGTGCTGTTTGCAGTCTTTAACATCCTTCCTTAGCTGAAGAAGCTGACAATAGAAAAAATGTTTCTGAAAGAGTAAGACTAGTGCTAAATGACTTCCTACCCTGTTCAAAGGATCTCCTTTCTGTATGTACTGCACTTGCTTTTTGTTACGTGAAATCAAGTACAGCTGCTTATCTGTCATATTGCCCATCCTTTTTATTATAGTGACTATTTAGAGGATAGTTAAACTTTCTATTAGATATGCTTCTTTGTTAATCTGTGATATTATTAAAGTGTATATTAACTATTTATACCCAGTTTTCAGAGCAAACAGGAACACATGGTGTCAGTGACTTCGTTTAAAAATTCTCTCAGGATCATTTGTAGAAGCTTTTTGTATATTATTTTCCTACTTCATGGGTCAAATGTTTTAATAACAGTGGTAAGCATCTCACTAGAAATATGCCGTAATGTTTGCAGCTTAACAGCAACATTTAAATGTATTTATACTGTACCTTTTGATTAAAGTGACAAAACCATGTCTTATAAATTACCAAATGCATCATATCAGCACTACTTACTTCATATATTTCTCACTTAATCTGGATCTTCTACGTTCCTTCACTCCCAAGACCGTTTCTTACAAGACACTTTAAAATTATATTCTTCCTTGCATTCCCAAGAGAGGAAAAGGAAGTTATCCTGTTTACAGATAATTCAGTCAGTAGCACTGTGAGAATTAGGAAGAAAAGTACTTGTGTCATTGTTAGGCACCAGAAATACCAGCCTTTTTTCCCTGTGATCCTCTCACTTATTACATTTTACACTCTCATTATCTTATCTTGAATAGGCAATTATGTGAAGAAAACTTTGTAGAGAGCGCAGCTCAGTTTCTAATGGACTATCAGACATTGTGAGAATATAGTTTTATTTATCATTGTGTATTCTCCTACAATCCAGGATTTTTTTCGGAACGGTGAGGATCTGTTGTGTATGCAAGTTTTCATGTTGGTATAGGAAAGCATAAGGACAATTTTGTGCTTAATTAGTACATCACTGTTTGTAACCAGTCTATTGCAAAATAAGACTTCTCCTGTCACTTTGAATTAGCAACCTACAAGAAATGCAGATGATAACTGCATTTTACACACAATAGAAACAGTGCCCTGTGGAGAAAATTTCTGAATGCAACTCTGTGTTTGTTTGGTTTTTTTTATAATGTGGCGCACTATTAAAATATGGAGAAGCATATATACTATTCAGAGAAAGAATAACAAACCAAGAAGCACTAGCTATTTACCAGTTATTGCTTATGCTGGTCCTCAGTACTCTACATTTCGTGCTCTTCTGCTTCAGCATAAAGTGTGCTAGATGCTATCATAGAGGAATTCTCTAATTCATCATTCTTAACACCTGTCTAGCTGTAGAAACATTTTCCTTTCAGAGGCAAATCATTCTGCTCATATGAAAGGAACTGATTTCTTTCTTGACTTCAGCAATTTTGGTCATAGAACACAGAAATCTAAAAGTAAAGTTCAAAACATTTTTTGGCACACTATTCATTTCAGCTGTATAGCGCATAAATATGAAACATTAAAAATAATCCAGGAATACAAGAACTAGCAATCAGGAATAAAGAGCTCTGTTTGTTTGTTTTGCAGTTACTGCACTTGTTCTGGTTTCCTCAAACTGATGGAATTTGTTCACTGAGGCATGTTCAATTCTACATAGAGCACTCTGAGTGACTAGAAATGGAAGTATCCATATAATGTTTTGGCAATTAAAAAGATCCCAAGTTCTTGATGTGCATAATTATATGAAATTGTTTTGTATATGTACTGTTCTAAAATAGTTTTAATTTGAAAATGATTTTACAGATTCATAAGGTATTGCCGTATTTCAGTTTCATAATTAACTTGAATACTGGAGTCCATATGGCAGATGAGCAATATTTAATAAAAATAGCCAACCGACATTCCAGAGAAAGTGGTGAGGTTATTGTGGAGAGATCTGTGCATTACATAATTCATGATTTTTTGTAGAAGACATTGCGTTATGCCCAGAAACTGTTTTGTGTTTACAATCTAACTAAAGTATACCGCAGCTCCAGTAATGAATAATGCAGATAATATGGTGCTCTCAGTGAACTATAGAGCAGAAAAAGCAGCTATCAGCAACAGCTCTTTAGAGGAGGGGAAAAAAAAATTAAATGTGAGCAGAGCATATTACCTTGATGGAGGAACAGAAAAAAAAAGAGATTTTACTTCACAACTGATTTGTAAAAACAAGCTTGCAAATTTTGTAGTTTCTAAAGCCTTTAGGCAAACACAGAACTAATTAAACAAAGGTGATCTCTGTTCCATGTTTTGCAGATGAACTGGTATGGTGTTTCATCATGAAATTTTATGTAATGCAAATGTGGGCCATCAGTGGTAAAGTACTTCTAACAATGAAACTACCTTTGTGAAACACACAATGGGTCTGACTCATTAGAGATAGCATTGCTGTTTGCAATCTAGGATGTAGTTAAGACGGTGTCAGCACTTTTATTATGTAACTTCCTATTTTGGGTTGTTTATAACTTAGAAGTAAAAATTTACTTCAGGCTAAATCTGAGTGCACAAGGTTACAGGCATTGTATTATTTTTTTGTTTCTTTGTTTTTAAATAGATTTGACTATTTTATACTTTGACTTATTTCATTTACCACTGGAAAAAAATTGCTGTCTGTAAAATGTGCTGAGTTTACAATCTTGCTTGGATATTCAGAGTATTTACACCTTTACAGGTAAAGATCATGGCTACCATCACTTTTTTTTTTTTTTTTTAGGCTGATAATTAATTTTTAAATTAATTGTCAAATTTGTTCAAACCTTGTTAAAGCATAGAAGTGTGATGGTTAGCATTAATACACAAATGATAAAAATAAGGACCTTAATCTCAAACTATTTGTATTGCAGCTTCAAGTTAAAAGTAGCTCATGCTCTAAGTAAATTCACATCATAGTTAATCATGTGGCAATGTTTTTTGTCTATTTCCTTACTCACATTATACCATCTTCATTTTTCTACATAGCTACAATCTGGAAAAAAATCTATAAAAGACTATGCCAGTGCATCACCTGATTCACCCCTAATAGTGAAAATGTCAATGGTTTAGAAAAAAAAATATCATAGAACACCCTCCATTTAGAATAATGACTGGGAATAACTTCATGCCGGATGTGAAAAATTGTCACATGGGAGTTGTGTTGGGTGGGTGTTCAGAGTGAGATTTTAATTTCTACAAATGCTCTTTTTCTTCAACAGTCCATAGTCTTTCTTGGGCTGACGTGTGGGACTGAGAAGCAAAAGGCACATGCTACTACTGTCAGAACAGCACTAATACACTGCTGAAAATATGGTGATGTGCCAGTTTTGCCATCTTAGATAGAATCTGCTGACTTAGCTTCTGGCACACTGTGTTTTTTGCATCCTGAAGAGCAGTCACATGAAAATAATTTATGGGGACCACTTGCAGTAGTTCAGAATTGGCATTCTAGATGCGGCACTGTAAATCCTAAAGTCTTCCTCACCAGTTCAACCAACAGTACAAGTATCATCTTAAACTGATGAAGGACAGATTTTTATCTTATGCCCTGATAAAATTGATTTAAGGGTAATGGTGCTTTCAACACTGCAATCTGGTCAACTAACTGAATAAATGATGAATTCTTCTCAAAAAGTATATTTAGATCTTTTACATAACATAGCATTAGTTATGTGATTTTGAAATCCTACTGATAATAGTGAGCATATAGAAATCAGTAATTTGTTACACTGGTGAAAGAAACTTTACATTTTGATCCCAATTAATATAAAATATTAAAACAGAAATTTCTAAATCAGTTGCTTTCTTTCTCCATCTACATAGTTACTATGATTAACAAGTAAGTGCAAATATTCCATCATCTATACATAGTAAGGATTTGTACATGTAGTCAAGAAGAAAGAAAATACAACGGTATTCTTTATTTGCTGTTTTAAAGTAAAAGAACTGTGTATTCAGGTAATCCTTTATTTGTTTGTTTGTTTGTTTGTTTGTTTCTCTTCATTTAACTTTCAAGGATGAAAAAAAAGCGACTAATAGGTCTTCTCACCCGAAAAAGTTATTCTCAGGATCCACTATTGATTAGAACTCATTTCAATATCCTAAAATCTTCCCAGTGTTTTTTTTTTTTTTTCTGGCTCTTTCTGAGAGGAGGAAATATTGTCAGTTTGTTTGAAAGGGCAATCTCCATTCTTCTGTTCAATATCAAATCCTTTAATAATCTTAATCTTCTCTTTGGAAAAAACAATCTCTCATCTAATATCTCCTCCTTTTCAGAAAAAAAAAAAAAAGATTTTGAAGGACTCTTTTATGGGGCTAGTATCTTAATATGTAGACTGTTTTTATTTTTACCTGTACTGTTAACAACTATTTTTGATGACCATTCCACCCAAGATAGCATTTTATCTCGTTCTTACTCATGCAGTATTTTAACCGAATCATTGCATTTGGCAATGAAATTAATCTACACTATAGATCAGATTGTTAACAGTTTACAAATGGAATTGTCATGAACAGGAACTAGTCCTTGTCACAGTGACTGCTGTATTAATGGGGAGTTCATAAAAGTGAATGACTAGGAATCTGGTGAGTGAATTTTCAAAGGAAGACACAATTGGAATTTAATCCTAAAAGTCTGATGGCTTTATTTTCACTGTATCTTGACTGTGCTGTACCTTTGAATTTTCTAGCTTTTGTCACTTTGGCACCTTGTATCATAACTGGATTGAGAAGGTTTCTCTTCTCTGTTATTACTGTTATTCCTAATATATGTAATTGACCTACTTACATTTAATTTACTCAGGAAAGCTTCAATATCTTTCTTTTCTGCATTATAAATATTTCTGATTTGCAATTAATAAACCTTTCCCATAGCATATATGTCCCTAAAGGGTAGGCAAATTCCAGAGTAGGATGAGCAAAAAGGATCAAATGCAACATCTTTAAATACTGTGTGAAAGACGTTAAAGGATTAGACCAGTTATGCATCCATATATTACATGGCATTGAAACTATTACAGACTCCTGGAAAGACTCGCATATTAGGACAATGTAAAAAGAACTTTGTACAGATGGAATCAAGCCTAAAGTATTTCATAGTTCCCTCAATTTGGATAATTTCTTACTCCCAAAGACTGCATGCTTTTTAAGCTTTCAATGAAAATGAAAATACTCCCTTGGCTAATTCTAAATGCTAAACAAGCACCCCTTTTTCTGGGGTTTTTGTACTGACTTAATAAAATAGTCTGCATAGTATCAGAAGAGCTCTCTATAAACATATATTTAACTATATAAACACGAGAATGGACAGAGAGCATAATTATTTCTCATGGAATTTAGAAGAAGTGTTAGTAACTGCAAATAAGATGATGAGTACAAATGTTTACGTAGGAAGATTACCTACAGGCAGGTGCGTAACTCCTCTAATACATGGTTAAGGTAGGGGACTCCTTTTTCTGCTTGGAGGAACTGACTCCCTGCAGACTAGTGAAAAGAAAAAATTGCCTGTTTGATTTTGTTCTTGCATCACTTTCTACAGAGAAGAAATATTCATATAAATAAGAGTGTTTTGTTTTGTTTTGTTTTTTTTTCCTTATGGATTTGAACTGATATCCTCAAGGAAAATATTCTAGTTTTGTTAAGAAGTTACTGTAGAAGATCCTTTGTTTTGAAGAAGTTTTGAAGGTTGCCAGTGTAGTTAGCCAGGTCAAGCCAGAGACCCACAGGGAAGTAAATCTCTTTCTAATTCATTGCCCTGTTCAAATATGCCTTTGAAGCCAAAAGTCTTCAGGGATGGCTTCATGAACAGAATAATTATCAAAGCAAATAATTTAAAAGCAATCCTGAAAGCAATTGGAACCAGCCAGTTCATCATTGGCTCACAATGAAGTTGTGCATCTTGTTGAACTTTCACCTTTCTGCTTCCTTAAAGCTACACAATCAAACACTTAAGAGAATGTGGAAAGTGTGAAAATGTTTAAATGTAGTTGCTGGAAGCTGTTTCAAAGAACAGATCATAATGCCACTTTTCAGTAAAAATTGTTCTAATAGAACTGCACATTTAAATCATGTTATACACTTTATTTTAATTAATTGTTTCCTTAACTGTATTTGTCACTTCAAATTTTATTACACTAAGATAAAGCTGACTTCTCAAGTGAAGTACCAATTTTAAGAATAGCTACAATATAACGCTAGCGATTTTTCAGCAAATGACAATTTTTTTTATCATGTTGATGGTTATAAAAATAGCAAAAAGTTGTTAAAACCTCTTTTCCATCTTTAGATAACTATGTTGTGAGTCAACTAAGATTCATAACACATTTTTAATCCTTAGAAGGAAAGGAGCAAAATAACTAGTGTGTCTAACTGCGTATCTGTTTCAAAAACATCAAAACAATATATGCAATGGCTTCTGAAGGGGAAAAAATTGTACTATGAAATGGTAGCTGATAATATGCCCACCAGGTAAACTTTTTATATGTCAGAGTTAGAGATCAAGGTTACAACTAATAATGTATTGCAGAAGACTGTAATTGTCTGGAATATATTCTGATTATGTTCTGATTTCAAAAATAGTATTTTTAAAATAGTACTTTGAAGTACTGGAGAGCTCATCTGAGGCTCTACTAGGTATTAATAGAAACATGTCCTTTAGTATAAGTAATCTCTTCCACATAGGGAGAATATATTGTTCAAAATAAGAAGACATGTTTCATTTTATAATTGGTTGAAAACTCATGAGAAATAGTTGTTCATTCTGAAAAGTACTGTAGTGAATAAATTGCCTCTTCTGCTTCAGAACTCTAGAAATCTTATCTTTTTGATTCAATGTTTTCCTCAAAAAGTAAATTGTGAGACTAGGAGAGAAGAAAATTCTTTTCCTATCTTTTATGTAGAAAGCAAAATATTAAAGGAAATGATATCAAAGATCTAATACTGTGGATTTTGTTTTAGTTTATTTTGGCAGGAACCTATTAATGCCCATTCTTTTGGACTCTTTTTTTTTTTTTTTTTTTTTTGAGTTGAATAAAAATGAATTCCCTCTGAACTAAATCCTAGCAAATCTAATCAAAGGCAGCCACTTCACTGAGGGGGAACCAGGGGGTGGGAAGGAACGAAATTACAACTTTCTTAGAGATCCTAAAAAGCAAAATGGAAAAAAGCCATAGTCAATATAACAAATCATAACATCATACAGAGCTTATTTGAAGGGAGTTAAGCAATACTGATTAAGGAGGTGTTGGTGTTAAGGTTGCAATCAGGGAGACATTTCAAGCCTTACTTTCACAGCCTGCTAACAAGCAGGAATAACATTTATTTTGTGAAAAGTCCTGCACTGATGTCAGAGAAAGATGAGGAAGCAATTTTTTTTTTCCATCTTATTACAGCTGTTGAACAAAAACATGTAGAATAAATACTTTGAGTTATAAAATGAGGTCTGTTTTATAATTTTTTGCCCTGCTTCTGGATGAAAACTGCCTTTTCCAAATATTCAAATTAACATCTGCAAAATCAGAACCTGGAAAAATTAAAATGGACTTTTACATTCTCACATTAACATCTATGTTTGTACATATGAATGTAAATATGACAGCAATATTCTTCCAGGTGGGAAATCTGTAACTAAAGGCCTTATTTTTCCTCTCACAGTGTGTAAATTGAAAGTAATTACGCTGAATTCATAGAGACCAGGTTACTCTAAAAGTGGTATGTCATAGAAAAGAATCAAAAGACAGTGACTCCTTGGGCTGCTGCATGTCTAGTATTTAAACAGTTGAAAAAAAAATCTAATTTTCTTACTAATTTGCATAGTCTAAATAGTGTGTATTAACAAACTACAAAGAAAAAATGACACTGTCATGTACACCTGTTGAAGAACATTATGATGGAACAAAAACTTACTGTTCCTCTAGCAAAGCTGCATAGATGATAGTTCTTTGTTTCAATTATGTATATGCCAAATATGCTGTTGGTGCATGTCATTCTAGTATCCAGTTTTCACTGCAGCTACTGAGAACATGTTAGTAATAGTATCACTGCTGTAATCTTATAGTCCACAGGAACTTGATGTGATGTTGGATATTTAAGCATTATTGTATACTAAAAAGTATTGCCCGGAATTAAATACTGGTATGGAAAGATTCTACTTCTGTTAACCTTCAGCCAGCCTGAACGATTTGAGAAGGAGACTATTAACTATATCTTGTCATGAAAGAAATTTTATTAACTTAATGATTTTGTATAAAAACATTCCAGAAATGATACATGTTCCTAAATTAATTTTCCTCTAAGTTAAATACCCAGAAAATGTGTAGAAGAATAATAAGAAAGTTCTAAATGACACAGATATGACCAAAGAGTAATCACATGCGGGAAAGAGCCTGATGGACCACCAGCAGGGTTCCTAGGCAGTACCCATGAGCTGTGTTCTTTTTCTATACTTCTGATTTAGTATCTCTCAGAGAAGAAGGAAATACAGATATAAAGATGAAAAAATAGAAAGAAGAAAATCCACTCACCGAACTAATCTTACTCTAACTAACTTTGCTGTGACTTTTTAAAATAAAATATGAGATAAAAAAGACTAACAAATAGTGTACATGAATTAGGGAAACAAAATTTAAAAGAATATCATCAACAATAGGGGAAGAGCAAGGAGAAGCAAGTTGCTCTTCATCTTTCTGAACATTAAAGGATTAAGAAGCAAGCCTAGAAGGCATAAAAGTTTTGATGAAAACAAAATGGGATCCTGGCAACCTGTCATGACAGTTATGTCAGAAAGATGGTTCTGATGGATACAGGCAACATGGATCCAGAGGAAAATGTCTGTAACTGTAGAGAAATTGAACATGACTGAATGTTGAGACTTGATACTTCATGGGGTTTGAAGTAAAGTTTGGAGTGAAAACAATGTGTTGTGCTAATAATTAAGATAAAGAGTTCATGCACCAAAAATGCAGGATACTTGAAATTTTCAATGTCTGGTCATGTCTGTTATTTGGGGAAATGAAAAATCAAGGTGAAAGTAATTAGTGTGATCCAGAAATTAAGTGAAAATTCAGTGTGGAACCTTAGAAATGTTGTCTCAAGATCTCTAATGGAGAAAGTCAAGAACCGTAGAGCAATTGAATGACAGAAGTATTAAACATCAACTTAGCAAAAGCATCAGAAAAAGTCAAGAAAAAGTAGAAAACCATTCTGAAGATGCATTATTGTACTTGCTAGGAATAATGAAAATTCTGTGAGATATGAGTCAGGTATTTCAGATGTTATTTAATTCAAAAGTATGAAGACTGCAATACAACTGATTATAGCAAAATAATTCTCCACCTTCAAAATTTATCGTATATACTAGAGAATAGGACCTAGGACTTCTAGACCTCATCACAGTGTGCTAGAGGATTTGGATTTCCTTTATTTTGTTGTTGTTGCAGTATTGTGCAGGAGAATAATGTATTAGTGTTAACAGAAATGAGTTGTCTGGTGGTCTATTGGCTATTTAATTTCCAAGTATTAAAAACCATATGTAACCATACCTACGTAATTCCTGAAGCTGGATAAAAAATAATGACTTAAATAGCATTTAAGTTCTTCTCATCTGCTTTTCATTTCACATTCACACATTCTAGTTTTATTCCCCAGAACAGTGAAGGTTAGAATTTTTTTCATACTATAATTGAGGACACTACAATCAAAGTGCTGATAATTGTATATAATTACATGTTGGAGCCAAACTGTGAAGAGAAGGTTAAGCACTTTGGAAGAAGAAGGAATGTGAGATTTGCAATTTCTGCATAAGCACCCTGAAGAAGGGTCATCCTACTCTTTGTACCATTGGAAGGCCAGAAAATGACCTTTTAGTGTGTTCTCAAAATATCAGTGACCATCTCTTTGAGAGATTGAATATAAAGTTTAAAAATCATGGCTTTATCCTTTCTTCCAACTGGCCTGTGAAGACAGATATATTAAAGACAATTGGAACACAGTCCACAAAGCCACCAGTGTGAGGCAGAGATTTTGTGCTACTGTTTAACCTACAGTATTTAATATGTGGACATGTGTTCTGCACTGCTCAATTACAGTAGCTCCACATATTGTTATGGTTTGATGCCTAGGAATGCAGCATTCTATAAAGGACTTCCTAAGCAAGCTAATTGCTTGCTGAATCAGGTAGACTAGTGGAGACTCAATTTTTACAGCTGTCTCAGCCTTTCATTCTAGAAAAGCCTCAAAATACTTACCATTGAATTAAACTCTATGGTAGCTTATTGGTAGGTTTTTGCTGAAACAATACTGTTCCCACAGCGGTAATTCCCATTTCCATAGCAAAATCGTGTTTTATTTATCCAGCTACTTGAAAAATGGTGTTAGAGTGGATTCATTTCAACAATTTATATTTTCATCTATAAGACCTTCTGTTTTTAAAAGCCTGACGTACTTTGAAAGACAATCACAATGTTAGAATGGATCATTTTTATTTCTTGGCAATATCATAACAAATATATGTATTTGTATACATATATTCCATTTACTGGGAATTGTAATCTTAATAAATTTGTTTTTTTATTCTCTCAGACCTAAGCAGAAAATATTTGGTCACTCTGAAAAAGTAGAACCTTACAATTTTTAAAAATATTCAGTATTCTCCTGTGTAATGAGAAACTCAGATTTGTACTTTCATATAACATGCTTTTCTGTAGAAGACCCAATTTCTGAGCTGCTCATTTGCTACAACTCTCACTCACAGAATTTTTTAATGAGACTCATTGCATGAATAACTAAATATGAGATTATACTTTTGAAGCTGAGAAATTATTGCAGAAGTGGAAGGAAATCAAATACTCTTCTCTGACATACATAAGAAAATTCAATCCACCTGGACATTTTAAAAAAGATTTTATCTAATTAGGTTAATAAATAATATTCAACTGCTGAAGTCTGAAATTCATAGCCATGGACTTTTTTTCATAAATCTATTGGAAGAAGTGGAGAGATTTCACATGATGTAACAGAAATTTTCCTGTTTCCCGTTGAAACAGAATGTTGTGAAACACAGAAATCACCTGATAAAATTTTATGGGCTAGAGTTTTAAATAGGTGGATTTGGTCATTCCATTTGATCATACTATCACTTTTCTATCTATTTGTGTCTTTTTTCTTTAACAAAATATTTATTATTATTTATAATCTGGAAATCAACGTTAGCTAGCAAAATGTGACATTCTCTCCTAACTACTTAATCTTTCTTTATCCATGTGTTGTAATCACAAAATGATGTCTCAAAAGGATGACCAAACAAACTCTTAATCCTTCAAGCTTCAGATTAATTCCAGTTGGCTGTCCTTTACTCTTGTAGACATGCAATATCGTGCAGAAATTGGACAGATTATGTGAGGACTCAGATTAGTGCTATAAAGAATTTTCTGAAATACATGACAATTAAAAAAAAAAAAAAAGAATTGTAACATATGCAATTGGGAACAATATTTAAAACCCAAGCTTCCATTTCTGTTCTGTTCTGTAATTTCGATACTTTTATGGCAGCTATTACCCCTAATTATCAGGAAGCTCCCACTAGTCATGACTAGGGACTCTCCTGTGGCAGCGGCTTGAACCAAATTAGTAACTGACTACAGCTATTACAAACCAGGCTTTTTCTTACTGGCAGATGGAAGTCAAGTTTGCAAATGGGAACAAAACCCCAAATGCTTATAAACAGTGATGTTAAATCATTGTACAGGAGGCATATCTTGCAAAATATCTTGTGGATATAAGCATACATATCTTTTATTAAGATAATGATTTAGTAACTCTCTATTAGATTTTCCTAGGACTCTGTAAGTATGCACGTGACTTCTGAACAAGTAACAACTCGATATTCATATTCCAGGTTTATCTTCTCTCACTATTTCTAGAAAGTACATTAGATAATTTTTGTTGATAGCATTGTAATGACCCTCAGCTTCTTTCAGACTCCCTCAGAGTGTTAATATTTTATATGCAATCATACTTGTGAGCTGTAAAAATGTTTATGACTGTGTATAGAGCAACAAAACATGTTTCACATTTTAGTTGAGTCATTATACTGACAGCCCTAAACACAAAACATCCCATATGAAAGAATCTTTTACTGACTGGATTCTTGACTCAATCCCCAGAAGTTTAAATTGGGAAGTGATTTCATGCTCATACACTTCAGGCGCTATTGCAGTCTCTTCCTTTTATTTATTTGTCTGTTTGTTGGTCCATTAAGTTGATGATCACTTATGTGCTCACATATTTTATTGAACTACTGAGCTGGGGCTAAAGAGATAAAAGGTAGAAAGAAATGAGTACCTCCAAATATAAGTGCAAATATCTACCAAATTGTTTAAATAATTTAGATTAATCTTTCAAAAAGCAGGATTCACAACTGAGAAAGACACCTGTGGATTTTAGAAACCAGGTCTTCTAGCCGATTACAGTGTTCTGAATAATAGCTTCTTCAAAATCCTTAAACTTACAAGGTGTGCAAAGCAGCACAATATTTCTACTGAGTGGGCAATAAGAGTTTGATACTAAGCTAAACATCTCACAGAAATGAAAAGGTAGCATTCGTAACTTCTATTTTAGCTTACTGTAAAAAAAGATCATGAAACTGAAGGATCAGCAAGAAATTTGAGATAATTTGGTCCGTTTTTATTTGTTTGCAGCATGCAGAACTGTTAAAATAATTTTTTATTTTAAGAATAATTAGGAGACAACTGCATTATGAACAGCTAAATCATTTAACTGCTTCAGCACAAAAGAAAAAAGAGCTCATGTTGAATTTCATTCAGAAAGCTTTTGAATGGAGAAATTAAGAGCTATACTTTTATTCCTAATTGAAAGGGTTTTTTTTTCTAGGATAAGCTGCAAAAACTTTATTTTCACTTGCACAATTGCTTCATACACAAAATGTATTTAATAAGAAGGAGATCAATACTTTGCATGTAAATTTTTACATTTAAATTTCCTTTCTTCTCTCTGAACATTGGAGGGCCAGCGTCCTTTCTTTCATAATTCTTTTCCCTGATAACTTTAAGTTTCAATTAGTCTTATTCACAGTGTTTGTGCATCTGGCTTACAAAATGAATGCATATCTACAAAAAAAAAAAAAAAAAAAAAGAGCCTACTTCACACAGAAATTCAGATAATTCAACATCATTAAGACTCATAAGTACATCAATAAAGAGAAACGAATAAATTCAGATGCATTATGTCAAAAGAAAAACACTTTCTGCTTCTGACAACTGCTGACTTATGGAGGCAGTGAAGATTAAATGAACTGGTTTAAGTTAAAAGGAAATTCTGGCCAAATACACTCATTTTGCTGAAAAATCAATTCAGTAACAGAATTATTTTGATAATCGGAATAAGATAATCTGATTGTTATCACTCTTGTTAAATTGCGAATACTGGTTCTATGTTCTTAGTGGACAATTTTATTTATTTTGAGTGTTAATATATACACTTTTTAAATTAAGATTTATTCACAAAGTTTCATGAGCTGTTTCTTTACTTACCGGATAACTAGGAATAATACTTAAGAAATATCAAAGGTAAAAATATATTTTGCTAGGAAGCATATCAAAGAAATAAGACGATTTGTTTTTCTTATTTAATACTATTATGTCGTGTAACTGCATTGACCTCTGCAATAATGTCTGAGTTCTCAACACATCTGTAAACACACAGTGGCTAAATATGAGTTTAAAAACCTAATTATAAATGTCCATTAAAAACATAAACTTGATTCTTGTTCACCTTCAAAAAACTAACACGTTTATTCTCTTGTTTTTTTTGTGCACCTAGAAAAATCATTGACTGCTTATTTATTAGTACTTTATGAAATATTTAACAGGTGTTTTTGAGTTTATTGTGCATGTCTTTTTTTCCATTTTCTGGCATTTATTAGGTGATATGATTATCTTTCATGCCTACATAACAATTACAGATTCTGAATATGTACTGATAGAAACAGGTGGGATTAGCAGGTGAATTAATCTGTCTCTCCTCTTTGCGGGTGCTGTGGTGAGGAGAATCAACTATGGCAAGATTCAAGCAACCCAGACTTTTAGTGATTTGGATTTTAGTGATCTGGATATGTTCCATATGAAATACGTGATATTAATATTTCTTGTATCTAAACTTGGAGGGATTGTAACTGGGAAGATTTGTCTCCTTTGAGTGTTTTGAACTGAAAAATATTAGCATGTATCAAACTAATGAGCATAATTAAACACACACACACACAGAGGAAAAAACAAATTCAAACACTACAGTATGACTACTAGCTACACAGTTTATATATGGCAGAAGTATGTTCTGTGCCTGGAATTGTGCTTTACTTTTCTATAGTGATACAAGTGAATGTATTATCTGAATTTTTTTCCTTAGTGGGCTATTGCTATTGCTTTCCTTGACCAAGACACTAAACATCCTCAGTGAAAGCAGAGGTAACAGTAGAGCATTTTCATGTTGACCTGAGCATCTTGACAACAGAGTGACTCAACAGTTTTATTGCCCTGTGTCTGTCTGCACAGTTCTCAGGCAGTGCTGAGCCTATCTATCAGTGATGGGAGCAGGAGTCGACATGCAGTATGACACCTGTGTCATCTGCTCTGCTCCCTGGGTAGCTCAGGGGATTTTGTCTCACTCCGTAACCCCATGTTTTGTCTCCTCACAGCCAGGAACTGGGGGAACAGGCACTATTTTTTTTCCCTTGCTGAAACCTCTAGCTCTGACCTTAAACAGAAGGTCTTGAAGCAAACAGGTATATGCACTCTGGCTTATTCAGGAATATTTTTGACCCATGACATGAAAGTGATTATTATAGAATATATCACTATTATAGAATTTGTCCTCCTGTTACAGGTAGCTTTGTGTAGTAAAAGCATGTTCTTGCAATTGAATAGGTATGCTGCCATGTCATACTAAACTGTGTGACATTAATCTGTATGGGATGCATTTATATTGTATTAGTAGTTATTGTTAGTGGTTTGTTGTGTGGCATGATTTGAACCTTAAAAAAAAAAATCACTTAAAAAACATTATGACACATGGTTTCAGTGTTCAGCACACTAATAACGTGATGTGGTTCCTTGTCACTTTCCCTTCTACTGCTTTTTCAGAAAAAAGGTAATTGCTTGTTTTCTTCATTGAACTTTTTTCATAAAAGTAACACTTTGTCCTTATGGAACAGTGAGTTTTCTAGTAAACTTCTTTATTTATCATTCTTTCAAATATGACCTAGAGAAGATAATAAGGAAACAAAATGAAGCATTCATATTACTCTGCCTCCTATACTCAAAACATCTCTCAGTAAACAATCTGAATAAATAAATAAAATAACTATTTTTCTTCTTGTTTCCTCATGTTTTACTATTGGTATATAGTCATTCTTTGTCTTACAAAGTGAAGATCTTTTTCCTTAATTGTGATGAATAGTTCTTGACATTTTTGAATGTTATGCATGATCAGATGTGACAGAAACATACAATTTCTGTGCCTATGCTTGATACAAGAAAATTAACTAGCTGAACCTACAATAGCCACATGGTGCTATCTGAAGATGTACTCAAATTTGTCTACATTTTCTGAATCTCCAATCCTTAAAAAAAAATTTTGATTAATCTAGAAGTCTGTATGGCAAATTTTTTTTAAATTCACGTTCTCAATTATTGAGATAAACTAGACTTACATTTTCAATATACTGCAACTAAAATTCTGCTAAATACATCGTTCTACCAACAGCAAATGTGATACAGGATTTCAATGTGAGAATCAAGCACAACTGGAAAAATAAGATGGATTTTCTTTTTCAGTAAAGGTAATTCTATTGCAGTTGATTTTTTGGTTGAGATATTTTTATTCTAGAAGATAAATATTTGTTGTCTTACACTTGCAGGCAATTCCCATTAAGTAAATGAGAAGGTTTGTAGGTATGTGCCTTCATAAAAAAAAAAAAAAAAAAAGGATTTTTGAGCCACAATCTGCTCTTTAAGAACTTACATACAGAGTCTCTTGATATTCAGTCTGGAGAAGAGGATGCTCAGGGATGACCTTATAGTTCTCGACAACTACCTGAAAGGAGGTTGTGGTGAGCTGGGAGTTGGCCTCTTCTCTCATGTAACTAACAATAGGAATAGAAGGAATAGCTTCAAGTTGCACCAGGGCAGATTCAGTTTGGATGTTAGGAAATAATTCTTCTCCAAGAGAGTGGTCAGGCGCTGAAATAAGCTGCCCAGTGTGGTGGTGGAGTCACCGACACTGGAGGTGTTCAGGAAACATTTAGGTATTGCAGTGAGGATCATAGTTCAATGGGAAATATTGGTGATAAATGGACAGTTGGACTGGACGATCTTAGAGGTCTTTTCCAACCTTGGTGATTCTATGATTCTATGATATTAGTAATTTCTGTGTGATTTAAAAACATAGCTAAGGGAAGAATTTCCCCCTGAAAACAGGATTTATATATATATATATATATATATATATATATATATACACACACACACGTTTTTCCTTTAGTTTTCTGCATATCAATAAAAATTTGTTTAGAACTTCTATCTTTCAATTTGAAGCAAAGATGTGTGACTACAGTAAATTGATAGGTGATAGGCATTTCTTACAAAAGCAATCAGAAGAAATAATTTGATATTGAACTCTGTATATCATTTCAGATAGCTGACAACTTGGTACTATGTCAAGGAGTATCTTTTTCTTTCTTTTCCTTTCTTTCTTAAGAAGTTGTGCAGAATAATTAGACACACCTCCAGATATCCTGCAAAATATGATCTTACTGGACATTATTTTAAAAGTGTAGAATACTTTTAAACACAGAAACTCTTGGCATCTCTAAGAAACATTGCTAGATTCAAAAGTCCACCCAGAAACAACTAAAAATTGCATCTATGCAAAGCAGACTTAATGTATTCCAAAAAGACATGCATCAACTATGTCCTGTATTTTAATAGGAACATAAAATTTCAAGATGTTTTTCTGTTGGAAACTTTTTCTGCCATATTTTTAACAGGGATTAAGGTCTATTCTCAGGAACACATCAGTCCTGTGTTATGATATAGTTCCACATAAACTGATTTTTTATGAATCCCTGCATATTCTTTAAAGTACACCCAAAGTTCAATCTAATCTAGATGGCATCATCAAATTTTTATACCATTACTATAATTACATTTGCACACACAACTCAATTACCGAAGATATGGATCGTTACCTGCACAATTTGATTATGAAATTTAAATCAATATATTTGATATAATTACAGTTAAGGTTACAGTACATTTTGTCACAAACCACATTATACATTACTGTCTTGTTTTATGCATTTTAATAATTCACTTTAATCCAGTATACTTCAATAAAAAGGGATATATTTCTTTTGGAGTAATTTCACTAAATGGGAGGAGATGGGAAAATGTATTGTACATTAGCAAGTGAAGCTAAGCAAATAATCTATCCTGCATTTTGTTTTAATAACCTATATGCACAATGCTGTATTATGGTAGCAAAGAAATATCCCTGTTTACTCTTTTATTCTGTGTTCATAGAATCTGATCCATAGGAGGGAATTTATATGAGAATACATGCAAAATTAAAGCCAATTTGGATGTTATCATACTACATGTGCTTTAATATGGTTGTTCAGCTGCCAATGAGTGTCAGACTGGATTCAGAGCTTAAATTTGGACAGTCTGAACTAGCAAATGTGTGATAGTGAATAATTCGTATAGGCACACTAATTCATTCATGCACATTAACTGTCTCTACACAGCAGGGAATCCATTCAGAAAATACAAATACGCACTTCTAAAACAGATTAGGGCAAGAAGCAATTTAAGATTATTTGATATTGAAGAAAAAAATTTTTAGGTTATTCCCATGCAATCTCATTAAAATTAGAGTGTAATTTGGTTCAAAATATATCCATACCTGTGCTGGGACAAAGCTAACTGTATAGTATGACATATCTTTTGTATTTTGAGATTACCTTTGTGATTTGATATAATTTCACTTAAAGTGAAATAGCTATTCATTTGCTTGAAAGGAAAACATCAAATGTGTTTCATCTTAATCATCACTTTAAATGCCAAGGTGCTTCATCAAGCTCTATGTTTTTATCTCCCTTATAGGTCAAATTATTAACAGTAATTTAAGATTTTTTCATTAATATGCATTATTAACAAACACAACAGTAATGTTTATGCTATGTTAATTAATGTAGTATACCTCTTGGCACCTACAGATCATGGCAAATAATTTATTGCAGCCTTCACATAGCCTGTGAAAACTGTCCTTGTTATACTCATTTATTTTATTTTTATTTGAATGATTTGTGTTTAGTGTCTTGTCTGGTGTCACAGACAAGAGGCATATTTAACTGTGAAAGGCCAGATTTTCAAAAAAGCATGTACAGAGCCTGTTTGACTTTACAGTTCTATATTTGTTTTAGCATAGAGAAGTTAATATATTTCCATCTTTGAATGATAAACCGTGCTATCTTAGAAACAAATACTACAATAATATGTAAAAATAGAAAGATTTGCTTTAGTTTAGAAGTAATGTTATGTCTATTCTTTAACCAATTTGATTTCTTTATTAGGGTCTTGGCCAAGTATGGTGTTAGAATTTCTCCTTTCTCCAGAAATTTACATCTTCTATCTTCTTCCACGAGTGTTAAAGCAGAATTATTATGAAAGGTCATTTTTTCAAATCAAGGATTTAAAAAGTCATGCAATTTCTGTAAGAAGAAAAAAAATCTGTTTCTTAGCATTTTCTTGAATATTAATTCAAAGAAATTTTGGTTTTCAGCTTTTAAAGTCCGCTTGAACCCAGTATTGCTCATTATTTTTTACTTAATTTCTTGTTCTGATGTGCGTGTTTTTCATCTCCCCCCAGCGTTTTGATCCTAATCTATTTTTCCTAATGGTTTTGAAGTTGTGAATTAATTACAGGAGGTGAATACATGTGTACATTCCAGTGATGTTTATGCAAAGGCAAATGAAGTAAATTATTCTATAGATGAAGCAATTCTTACTTTTCTTTGTGGCCTTATCAGCCTTCTGTATACTGGCAAAAAGGGGAAGAATGGGTATTTCTTAGTCTTTTATCATGGGCAGCTTAGTAGCTGGTATTTATTATTTAAATCACATTTCAGATTCCAAAGTGCAAGTTAATAAGTTATTTTATAGGAAAAGAAACTATATTTTTCTTCAGATTTATTAATATACTTTCAAATGGAGATCTGCAGAAATGTACTCTAAGTCTGTGACTGCAATATCTTATATCTAAGTAGGGATAAAATATTGTTCTATTCCCATGAATGGATTATCTTGTCTGTATTGAAAGATGGTTTAACAACACAAATTAAATGAATGTTAAAAGACCTATTATAATTCCTTCTTTATTTCTTTATTTAACTTCTTAGGAAAAAAAAAAAAAAAAAAAAAAGAAAGAAAGAAAGAAAGAAAGAAAGAAAGAAAGAAAGAAAGAAAGAAAGAAAGAAAGAAAG
>JAOWBP010004015.1:23970532-24012805 GCA_028571105.1 Tragopan temminckii
CCTAAAGACCTGATTCAGCAAAGTGATTAAGCATATGTGGAAATTTAAATAATAATAGATTCTATCTTCCTCGGTAGAACTTGCAGTGAAGCTGTGCAAGTTCCACATTAAATCAGGACTTAGCTGAAAGTATTAGTTTTTACATTTTGAGAGGAGGGAGACTTAGTGATATGTGTTTAATTTAGGATAGGTTAGGTAGCATGAGTTTACCGTCAACAGCGATAAATAGCAATTAATCATTTGAAGGTATTATAATAGCAAATGAGTGCTTGACTCACCAAAGTGGTCTGCCATCTGTGGTCCCTGGGTTGTAATGTGATGGTAACTTCCACAGAAATGGTTTTCTGTTTGTTAAATACGGGAATGTGCAAACTAGAAACCAACATAGAAGCTCTCGTCAGGCTTTGAATTTGGCTCAAATAATCAAGCACAACTAAGATATACTGGAAAGACTAAAATCAAACATCTATGCCATGTCAAGCACTAAAAAATTTAAACAAACACTGTTATTGCGTTGGAGCTCTTGATTATTAGTATTGATGTTTCTCTGAATGATCAGTTCACAGTCACCACAAAATACAAACACTGCCTTGCCTACATTCAAAATATCAGGAAAAAAAATACAGCAACAAATGGTGGGAACAAATGCAGGAGGGAATCCATACAGCAGAAGATGAATGACAAAAGGACTAGGCAGATGTATGGTTGGTGCTTTTAAGCTTCTTCTAGCTTTTAAGTATATGTACTTACACACACAAGTGCTCATACATATTTAAGCATACCTCCTCCCTTTTTTTTTTTTAATAAAACACTTATTTATGTTATTTTTGCACCATGATACAAACACTGAAAATAGTTTCTACATCTGTGTTTTGCTAATGGCTAGAAAATAACTTTTAAAAAGCATTATAAATGCTCCCAACAGGTAGCACATTATCGAAGTGTTTATGACTTATGCTCAACTAGTGAAGGTACAGTACAATGGGTTACTGATGGACACACACATGGGAACCACAGGAGTGCCAAGAGAACTCACTGTTATCAGCACTGCATAATATAATGCTGAATGAATTAACTATGGTGATTGCTTAAAATGTACCTTTTTGTGTAATAGCCCTAATTATCAGCAACCCTTTACAATGAGTGGATAATCATTTTTAATTCCTTCAACATTCATTGTAGTAACATTAATCATGATGAGCTCATTTGGTTTTAATACGAATATAATATGTGATACCACAGGAATTCCACTGAAATTTAGCATATATAATGCCTGCTTACTATACAGGGCTATCACAAATTCCCTTCGTGCACAGTGGAAGCTGGCTAGTATACAGCTCAGGATGTTGCTCAGTTTTTCAGCTGTCTTTGAAAATATTTGCTGAATGAAGTATAAGTCACCAACGAATCAGTGTTGGACCAACCTGAAAATAGAGGCTTTCCAGAGTTCCCTTCTACAGTGGCTAAACAGGGGCACTGATAAACCCATGATGATCTAAGGAGAAACCATTCCCTATAAGTCAGATCAGATGTGACTTAATAAATAAAGTCATCTCTATCTGTGTATCTCTGCATTATTTTCCAGCTGCGGTGTGTCTAGACAAATCTGCACTGCTAGGTAAATTGAGACAGCAATTTCATAATGAGGCAGTTGCAATTAGTACTACACTGGACAGATACAATGTACATCGTTTGATGGTTGGACTAGATGATCTTGATCTTTTCCAAGCTTAATGATTCTATGATTCTCTAAGCCAGCATATCCAGGAGGAGACTGATATTTCCTAATTGAATGCATTCCCTATAGTTGCTTAATATAATTTTATTAAATTCCTTAATTCTGTGAATTGACCTAAAGTGACAATGAGTAATTAATTGCTTTATCTACTACCTGTTGTTAGTAGTGACTGATTTGGTGAGTGCCTTTGTTTAAAGTCAGACTATATACTTTGTACAGAGTCCTCCTTTTTATGAGTGGTGCCAATACATTTCTCTATTGCACAATTGACTTCTGGTTCTGGGGAAAGAAACAGTTATTTGCTGTCAGTTTGTGCTATCTGCACTAACTAGTACATGGGGAAACTTAAATTTCCTCCTGTACTCTTAAGGAATTAATAATTTCTTGTGGCTTCTCAGAGACATAAAGTTCCAGTCACAATTCAGGTGTGCAGAAGCAAGCAAACAGGCACAAATATAGATCGTACATAACTGTAGAAGGTGTTTGATATGATTATCTCTATGCACTGATTAAAAATAAGCTTCCATGAGCATTCAAGAAATTCAACTCTATTTTAGTCAATCCCAAGAGAACATAAATTTAAAGCTCCACTTTTGAAAGTCATAAATGAAACTCTGCAAATTTTCTGAAGTTACAGTGCTGGCTCAGATTTTTCTGAATTGTGACAGTGCACGTTGCTGACACCTTTTCTTTCTTTTAATTGTTTATTTTTCAAACTTTCTGGTGAGTGGGCATCAAACCTGCAATGCTGTGACAATTTATTCTAACCAAGGATGCAGTTTCTGATATGTTCAGAGGCTCCACAAAAATTTATACAGCTATACTATTTACGCATTTACAAATGGCTGGTGTTAGCAGTAATGAATATAGAGGTTTCTGCAACTACTTTTTCATGATGACATACTTCTGCAATCTTTGCAAATATCTTGACACAAAAATTCAAGAATAATTCTATTCATAAGCTGCCTTATCTTCTCTTTTAAGGAATTTAGGATCAGGATTATCTTCGTATTGTACAAAACTGAACACTTTCTCAATGTTAAAAATGAAACTATCAAGGAGAAACTACCTGTTTAAGGGCTTTGCACTTCTCTTTGCTTCTACTCATGAGAGTAAGTGAAAGTTCATGCTCTTTCAGAGCCTTTCTATGAGTCGTATTATGTCAAGGTATGCAGCCATTCCATGATGGAATTTCAGAAGGTCAGAGAACTACGTGTTTTATTAGATCTGCTAGACATTCAGAATTGACCTGAAGGGTCAGTTGTCCCTTTTAGACTGCCACTCAGACCAGTAAAAGTCCAAGTCAACTTGTGAGCAACACACGTATAAATGTTGCTCTCAATATCAGCTCTAAGACTGAACTCGGACAATTCAGGCAGGGGAAGGTTTGACTAAAATTAAATATTCACTTCTAATATTAACATTCCTTTGTAACCAGAGTATTCAAGTTGCCCTTTTATTTATCTATCTATCTATCTATCTATCATCTATCTATCTATTTATTTATTTATTTATTTTAATACAAATCAGCTCTTAAACATATCCAGGTTTTGAGTTTGAGGGTGGGTTTTTTTGTTTGTTTTTCTGGGAAAAGCTCGGTCTGTGTGAGATTGCCTAATAAAGTAAGAAAAATCTTGATGATAATATAGTTTAAAAATAGGAAATAAGATTAGAGGTGACATACTGTTATCAGCCATGAGGACTTCTCCAGGCTGTGAGGAGGAAAAAACCAGCAATTTCATGTTAGCCATCATATCAGGCTTCTATTTGTTATGGAATTCAAAATAATTGTCACCTTAGGGCTGCATACAGCAGTATGAATTTGACATGGGTAGCTATGAACTCTAGTTTTTGGGGGCAACGTACAGCTTGTGTAACTTGTTGCCCAAAAGGAAGCCCATGGTCACACAAATTCATGCTAGACATTATTAGTTTTAAGCTCAATAAAGTTTTATCTTTAAAAATATTTAAAAAAAAAAATCTGGTGCCATTAAAATCTTTGATAAATGAAGTGTATTAGCACTCAATTATTTGAATTTGAACTCCAGCTTAACTTAGTGCACATTAAAAGCTAACCTTTTTTTTCTTCTCTCTCTTTTTTTTTTTTTTTTTTTTTGTCAGCAACTGTAATCAAATCAGGGCTGTAGCTTTCAATTATGCTTGTCCAAGATTTAAGCTCTTGAGTCTTTTGTGAAGACTTACTGCTGAGTGTAAGATGTGAGATAAGTTGCAAATGTTTAGACATGATGACAACTCCCAGTTCTGATTGATTACTAAAAAAGGGAAAATAGAAGGTGTTTGTAAAGGTTTTTTTGGACAGCAGCCCAAAGGACCTTTTAACAATGTTTTGAGACATTTCTAAGTGAGAAAATAACCAAATTAAAAAGATTCTAATACTTGAAGGAGCAATGGGAAAGCCCACTTGAACAACCCAGTTAACGTTCTAGGCTTTTTAAAAAATTCATGATTTATACTGAAGTGGCCAAATTTAGCTCTACCTTGCATGACAGCGAATTCTCTTCCTTAAGATATTAAAAGATACACTGAGTTTAAGAGGGACTAAATGCAATTTTCCTCTTTGATCATGCTTACTTTCCTGAAGTTTAATTATTCATTCTCTTTATTTGGATGACATTTGATTGCAGTTTTAAAGTAATCCAAGCTGCTTTATATAAAGCAAGTTACAAACTCATAGAAAATATCATCAAATTTTGATTTGCACTTAGATGTCCAGGAACAAGATATTAGGCTTCAAATTTTGGTCTTATTCTCATTGAAACCAATGGTAAGATTGCCAAAGACATAAAAAGAGCTGGATCATGTGTTATGAATTTGTCAGCTACATGCCTTTAAAAAAGAAGCTTGCAGGGCTGTAGATACTTTTCCATGCAATAATATAAGATCAGATAATGGCTGAGACTAATATGAGTTTGGCAGTATGGTAAATCTTCCTAGGCTACAGTACTGATACATGTGTATCTTGATCATCAAAACAGCAAGTCAGGGTAATGTAATGTTTCTGAAGAAAATAAAATGTAGCATTAATAAGGCACACTGGAAATTCATGAAGAGCAGACACCTGATAAAATCACTCTAAAATAAGTCTGTCAAGAGTCTAAAAGGACTAATTATGCATATATTTGAAACTTGTGTGGAAAATTAATTTTTTTTTAAAAAAAGCACTAAGAACAATTGGGAAAGTTAATCATACCTTCATATTAAATCTGTCAAGAATTAGAGGATATGTTATAAGCTCCCATGGTTGTCACAACTGAGATTGAACTAGCCACATCCTGGACTAAAATAGTTTGAGTATCACCAGCTTCAGTTTAAACATCTTATCTCTATAGTTTGCGATAAGTGGGGATTTCTAACCATATTCACTGACTCAGGATGGAAGAGGGCTGAATTTTAATGGGCAGTTGACAGAGAAATGTTCACATGCAGATGTAAATTTGGGTTAGGTGTAGAACTGAGACTTATTTTGATACTGACAGAATGTGATTAGTTATTTTGAGTCTCAAAGATGTTTGAATTCCTTGTATCCTCTGGAGCAGAGTGAAAAAGCCTACAAATAAAGAACCAAACTATTTGAGAAAGTGCAGTATCACTGAAGTCAGATGGCATGCTTCCTGAAAATATCCTGGAACCATTGTAGTTAGATAAATACGATCTGAAGCTGTGGATTTAAATCCAACACAGTCCTCCAGGCTGGAAACGTATCTTTCCTCATCTCTTTTTTCAAAAGACTTTATGTCTTAAATTAAAATAGTACCCACATTCATATTATCTTCCTCATCCTTATATGCAGATAACTCAAATCTGCAATTTTTCTGTATACCATTTATTGTACTTGGTTTTTATAACTACCTCAGATAAAAATACAATCTCATTTTCGTCATCACCTATCTCCCTTATTAAAGTATATATTATTTTAATATTTTTTGTATATTACTTTAATGCCACTGGAATGGATCATCTGGTATTTTGCCAGATGCGTCTCAGTGGTTCTTTGTGACAGAGCTGATAGATACACCTTGTTTTTCAGTATCTTCCATAGCTTACCATCACACTGTTCTGGGCAGATAGCCACAATGGCCAACAAGGGAGATTTGCAGTATTCTCATGAAGAAATGCAATTCTAGTTATGCAGCTGCATTGTTTTTCCATTCTGGCCAATCACACTGCCAGTCACTAAAGACTAAATTAACTGGCTATTAAACTGCAATCTTCTTCTTTCTCTTGGCCAGTACCATAGGACTTTAAAAAAAATTAATAATAATTCTAAAAATCATCTTCATGGATTTGTCATGCTTCCATTAACCTATAGTTAGGTTAGCTGAGTCTGTGTAAAAATGCACAAAAGTATAATTCTCATTTCAATAGCATGGCAAATCCTTTCTTAAAACTCTGGTCATCAGTAGAAGAAAATGAAGGATGGAGTTTTGGATTGATGTCAAATGTAATTATAAAGAAATAAGAAATAAAGATTTATATGAAATGGAGCACTAGGAATTTTTCAGCAAAAAGTAAATATAGAGAAGGCTTCACTTTTCATTTGGATACTTCATATTGTTTTCACTGATATCAACATTTAAACAAAGGAATGTTTTTATAAAATAAGCTTAAAAGGTTTACTTTATAAATATAAATCTGAACATTTTTGTTAATTTCTAAATTCTCTTCCATATTTTAGTTGTCAGAAGTAACTAGTCTATTTTATCCAGAAATTCTGTTTTTCAGTAAATTCTGTGTTCAGTAGAAAAAGTCAGCTGACTACAAAATCTATGTTCTAGAATCCAGTCTTGCAGGAATCACAGCCTATACTGACGTTGAAAATTAGATGATCTTTGCCCCTTCTGTCTTTTAGCAACTTCTTGTTTCTTGTAAGCAAATCGCTTTTTTTTATTCTTTCATTATTTCACAACATAGTGACTCATGACTGAGATCTCTACCTGTTATTGTAATACAAACTATAAGAAGTAGGACAAGATGACACTTTCTGCTAACAAAATTGAAGGACATGTGTTTTTTCAATTAGAGATATACGTATTAGATGTTCACGAAGGGGGGATATTAACTAAATAACATTTTTTGTACAAAGCTTTATGAAGGGTATATGCTTAGACTGATAAAATAGAAACAAGTCCCTTATATTTGTATATTTTTCAATATTTGTATAAATGTAGTACTGAAATAGTATTTCAAACCATATTTTGGACAACTGTCTGTTGGATGCAGTTGCCAATTTATCATTTAAACTAGAGCTGGTCATCCAAAGTTTGTATGCCCTTAGAATACATTAATATGTGCATATTTATATGTATAAAGATGGGTTTTTTGGTTGTTTTGTTGTTGGTGGTGATGGTGATGGTGTTTTGGTTTTTTTGGTTCAAAATGTAGTATATACTATTAACAGTAGAATCTCAGTTTACATGTGAAATAATTTTCAGTAGGCAAGCCTTCATGCATTTCTTCTTTTTGGAGATATAAGGGAAATTTCAAGTACCTTACAAGAGCATCTGAAGCTCCTTCATAGTATGTATGTTATCCACAATGGCTGTGATGGCTGGCACCAGCACCTTGAAGTTAACAACATGCTGGTGTCAGAAAATAAATCTTAAGAAGGTTCAAATATTTGCCTAAGTTCTGGCAAATTAATAACAGAATTTCTGAATTGCTAGTATTTTAGCATATCTTCTGGAATTATGTTGCAAAGCAAAAAGAACTGGCTAGAAACAAAATAAAAAAGATAAGAAATACTCTGTGTTTGAATTAAATATATTTAGTTCATGAGACTTATTATTAAATAAGTTTTTCCTTTTCCAAGAGAAATCTTACAAAAAACTTAAACTGTGTCTTAGGTTAGGAGGGAGAAATATCTTTGCAACTATGTTAGACCTTTGACATACATATGTCTTTTATAAATCTGCAGTATACTTTCTTATCTTAAAATTTTAGAAATACCTACAATTGGCAGCAACCACTATGTAAACTCCACTTTTTTTTTTTTTTTGCTCATCATTGAATTTATCAGCTATCATATGTGATTTCATATGTAGTTGAAATATGCTTAGAATAATTAACAAGTTATTGTCACTTTCATTTAGACATGGAATAATCACTTCTGAAAATTCTTTGGAAAGTGCTTTCTTTTTTAAAAAAAAAAGGTGTATTGAGTCACAATGAATGTCAAATTCTTCAAAAATTAAAAGGCAGTGTTTAGTGAGAAACTTTCAGCTTTTCAGTTTCTGAGTACAGAAGTCAAAGAGAGACTTTTCTTCCACACTCTATCATTACCCCTTCAGCCCCTCTGACATTTTGACATATCATCATTTCCATGATCTCAAGCATGTATACATTGATTTTTCAATCATTCTCTATTAAACCCAACAAAAGAAATTTAATGATCCAATTGAATCAATCCAGGGGAAATAACTGCTAGTTTCAATGCTATTAAAAGATTCATGCTATTCTTAAAAGTTTTTTGTTGTTTTCTCAACTGAAATAAATAAAAAGTATCTTGTTCATTCTGAAGTCACAAATTACTTTTTAGCGAGGGGATACCAAAGAGCTTATAGGCTATGAAATCATCCAAGATCCAAGTGACGGGATCCGTGCCAGGGCCAAAGAGATGCTCATGGCTAAAAGGGGACATCCTGCCTGCTCAAAGGGCATTTCCTTATGCCCACTTAGCTCTGTTTAGGTTTGGTGCATCTCTTGTGATCTCTTGGGCATACTAGGATTAGAGCTTACCTTCCCCTTGAGAAGCTACTTCTGCCGAGGACAAAACTTATGATGTATTTGAGAAATGCAGCTGTGACTGATGTTTGCACTGTGGCACACATGGTACATCAGCACAGAACCAGTTAGTTTGTAACATGGATATCTGCTGAGGATTTCTCATGTATGTTTCTAGAGTCTATCTCAAAATGTGCTGTCTATTGGCATCTTTCCAAAAGATAAGAACTAATATAAAATTAGAAGGATCTGTACTTTGTAAGACTTCTAGAACAGTCATTACGTCAACTCTGCAGGGATGAAAGACTTATATTCTGGATCCCGTGCTGGAAGATAACTAGTCCTGTTGGTTCCCACTGAAGATTTCCTCTTTTATCAGCAGCAAACTTTCTGACTTACCCATATGTATTGGAAGAGAGTTCTGGCATTTTGTAAATACTTGATGAGCAGATCTAAGTGTTGTCAGAGCAGTTTCAGTGAATATTGAGTCACTGGGAGAAAAATCTACGCTATTACATCTTTAAGGGATGAAATAGGAAGCTTTTTCTTTTCCAGTCCCCTTGGGAAAGAGCAACTGAGCAAAATTTAAGTTTTCCCTTATTAAAAAAGTAAATAAATACAATTTTTTAAAAATAAAGTTGTCTGTATGGCAAAAAAACATTTGAGCTTTTTTTTTTTTTTTACGGCCAATTATGCAGAGTGCAAGGCTGCACCTGCCCTAAATTCCTTTGTAAAATACGAGATGACATTCAGTATTTTTATACTGACTTTTCTAACCCCAGATATTCAGTACAGTTCAAATTCATCAAGCATGAAGCTATGGACAAAATTATTGCCCTAATGTAAGCAGATGGCCCCTCACAATCAGGTGCTGAAACCCTGGCACACAGGCAGACTCTGATTTGGTTTGTACTGTAGATGCTCTCAGCTTCACAGTCCTATCACAGACTTGCCTTTGACTTGTCAAAGATGAGGAAAGGTTTAGTTATCTTGGGGAGCTGATGAGACTACTTTCATTCAGGATGTTGGGTAGCATTTCCACATTAGGAAGAAACAAGCTCTGTCCTGCAAGATTCAATACAACTCCAGCAATGAGGGAAAGAAGGGAAAGTAATTCTAAAACTCAGAAGAGGTTATAAAAGAGGGCATTACATTTAGAGGTTTTGGGAAAAAAAAAAAAAAAAAAAAAACCACCTATATAGGAAAAAGATATAAAAAAGAACTGAGTCTCTCAAGCTTTTCTTTTTCTTAGATCTTTTCCAAGCCCTGAGTCACGTGCAAGGTTGTGTGCTCTCATCCACAGACGTTTAATGCAACTGTCAAGAAAATGAAAGGTCCATTTAAAGTTTTCTTCAAATAAGATGACATAATTATTTGTTAGTTTACAAAAAGTTTCCTTTCTTAATCTTATTTTGCATATTTTTCAATATGTTGAGTAATTTTGGAAACTAGCTGGATACTATTTCTTTCATAGAAGCAGATGCAATCTCTTATTATATCAATCAATTTATTATATCAGTCACAGTTCTCAATATATTCAGAATTTCCCTGTGTTTCATACAAATCAGTCTAAAATAATCAGCAACCTGCCGTGCAATGATTGCAATTAGAGTTGTGCTAACCTTGGCCATTTCAGTTCTAGTGCTTTCTTAAGAATACTTTCTTTTAGAAATACTTTTCTTTTTAACCAGTTCGTTGTTCGAGTCTGTGGGACAAGGTTAAAAACAAAAAAACAAAAAACTGAAGACCTTAGAACATATTTGAAATACAAACTCTCACAATTACAGAAAGCATAAGACTACAAAACTTAGTCCCTTCATACTTCTACAGCTTTAAGAAATGTCTGAATTAAACATAATGGTGCCTCTGAGATGCTCCTATTATGGTTGACAGATGCCAAGGTCTGCACATGATAATGTGTTTATATCATGAAGAAAAACAAAGCTGTATCATAGAGAGATTAAGCAGCTCCACAGCTGGACTAGGCAGGCCTGTCTGCAAACAGAACAATAGACACCTCCAATCCTCCATGACATTAAGTTGACAGTCTTTATCTACCATTGTTACTTAAAACATGGGAAAAGTGTTTCTTTGAAAATTCCTAGAGGTACCGGATGCACTGCAGTTCCCAACCTACCATTTATTTGTGTGGCAGAGCTGAAGCAAGCTATAGTTCTGGACTACTTAGTTATACACCAGTGACTAGAGAATTGCATACATGTCTCCCAGTCCACTGTGTTCCCTGAAGCATGTCCGTTAGACTATTATGTAGGATTTGGACAATGAACCTTTCCCACCCCTAAAATAAAGGAAAATTCTGAATAGACAATGTTTCAATCTAATATTGTTTCACTTTCCACTGGGTAAAGAATAATATTTTTTTTAAAGTATAGCTATAATGGGGTCATTCAGAATGTTAAGGAATGACAGACTGTGAAGATTTTCCAGTATTCAAGCAAATAAACATATCTTCTTTTCTGGGATAAATATAAAACCGTTACTTCTCAGTGTTTGTAATCTCTGGAAAAACAATTTTCTGTCCACTGGGAATGACAGTTTAATGCTGCAGACGGCATATGTGCATTATTCTAAATCATACTATGTTCCAGAAATCTGCAGCTCTTTGTAGCATAGTTGTATTCTAATAAGGAAGGATGGAATATGTATATATATTTTTTAATGAACTCCTGTTTCTTGCACTAAGAAAATAAGGTTTATTATTCAGACTATTCCAATTCTAATTGGGAATTCTTAGAATTATTGATGTTACTGTAATTTGGACACGTGTATGCACCTGTAAACATTCACATACATAGAACAACTCTGGTATTAATTTTAAAGCATGTCCATATTTTAAAGTGAGGTGGTTTTGGACTGTAATGAACTAAAAAAATAAATAAATAAGAAAGACTTCAAACAGAATTTACAATAAGAAAATACATTCTAAGAATGCTTGATCACCATGTAGTGAAAGAAAAAAAGAGAACTCTACAATCGCTTGTTATTCATTTGTTTCTTTTAAAATACTAGCTGTACTTTGTCTATTTTATTTTGCATAATAATAAAATGTGAGAGCAATCATGGTATTGTGAGTGCAATTAAGCTCCAGCACAAAAGGAGCTGGAGTCTTGAAACACAATAAAGGTGCTGAAGTAGTGATGTAGATTTCAAATGAAAGGATAATTGGGTGGACCCAATAATACTCTAAGTGGTAAGCACCCAAATTTTATCTTTGGAACTGCTGCACAAAGTAATTATAAGACCAAAGGAAGCACATTTTAAGAGTCTTAGGATTGTGGTAGCAGATACATATTCCATTTCCCCTAGTCTTACTCATGCATATATATTAAATTAAGAAAAATGTAGGACCAGTTCAGCTAGAACTGAGCTTTTGCAGTGAATAATATTTAGCATACAGAATAAACAAAAAGTATCCATAAAATAATATTTTCCAATTGAACATTCTGTTTATAGAATACTGTAAACACAATTAGGACAGTTCTTCACAGGATTATGAACCAACTTTTCCTTATTTAGGAGTGGATATTCCAAGGCAAAAAAATTAAAATGAAAATTAATGAAAGTAGAGGCCCAATGATATCTAATGTTTAAGTCTGGATCTGATAACACAGCGCTTCTCTTTAAAACCTTGAGAACAGTAATTAATTATACTGACTTATAGTTTTAATAGAGAAACAATATGGTTACTAGTGGTTATCATACTTGAGTTTTTGAGCTCTATGAAACACTCTTACTCCATCTCTCTAATCAACGAAATTCAGCAAAATTTTTCATTATTGAAAAAACACTTTTTCTTAAGTGTGATTCTGTATAGTCTCTTACAGTACTAGGCTATGAGCAACAAAGAAAAAATATCCATTTATTTATTTCTCATATCACTACTGAAAAAAGATATTTTTGTATTTTGCTGAGAAATAACACTTCCTACTCAACTGATGTTGCAAGAAGCCAATACACAACATTGTTTCAAATATTGCAACACAATTCAGACAAGAATCTGGAATATAGTTCGTTTAAGGAAATGAGCTTTAGGCTCTTCTTTTAAGTAAGCATTTAAGTTCTTCTAACTTAAATTTTAAGCACATGGTTTTACTTTGTCCCATTTATATTGTATTAATCACATATTAATTCTTTGCTCAGTGAGGATGGTATCTTAAAGTTAAGCATTTGATTGTTTTGCATCAACAGTTTGCGCTGTGCAATATATCACATCTAAAAGAAGTTTTAGTATATTCAGAAAGCTCTAGATAGAGACCATAGTGCTCCTGTAGGGCTGCCATTTTACACTGACGTGAACAGAATTTTCCTAATTTAGGCCATTGTAATTGAAAATAATCTTGGAGGAATATGAGAAGAAAACCCACCAGGTCTGCTCTGCATCATCATCATCATTGCTGCCGTTGTCATCATGATCACCATTATCAATTCATGATATGAATAACTGGGGCAGGCCACAACATTGTTCCAGTTATTAAATGATTCATGCCTACTGCAGGTAATGCTGGTTTTTGCTACATCACAGCAGCAAAAAGGAGCTGCTGGCAGCTCCTGTGAGATAATTGCAAAAATTGTCATTAGGAATAAAATTGTTTTACATCACAGCCCAAAGGTATGGAATTGGAAATGTGGAAAATGCTCTCAGTTATCATAGAGGTACTGACAGATACCAGGTATTTTGATCCCTGCATTTTTGGAAATGTATTATTTAAAATGACTTGGATTTTTGTTCTTATTTGTAATCAAGAAACAACACATGAAGTTTCAATTCTTATTTAAAATTCATATTAATAATGTATCTTACCACAAATAAATTAGTCATGGTAGGTTTGAACTCAGTATGCTTCTTTTCAGGCCTGACAATTATAGCCTTCTTTCCACTCTCATATTTTTCTTTTTTTGTTTACTTTATTTTTTAATGATCCAGTTATGCATTCATTATTGTTTTAATTCAAAGTTTGGAGAAAGATTATCGTGTGCATTTTATGCCAATTGTCAGAGACTTTCTACTACATCTATTTGATTATCTTACTATCTTTTCACAACGACCTAGAGCACATATTCTCTGGGATCAAATTTGCTTTTCTACACATTAAAAGATTATTTGCCAGGCCAACAGGAAGTCCATATGCCTTGTTACCTTTTCTCATTCCTTCGTATTGCTATCTTTAGAGAATCATCAATGCATTTGCCCTTACTAAAATCCATTCTGTTCTGGAATAAACCTGTTAAATTCTCGTCAGTTTTGTTCCAAGTATCTCACCACAAACCACTTACCTCCAGTTCAGAAAGTCCTTTTCAGCAGGTCTGTAATCCCAGGTCATTGTCCCTCTCATGTTCCTTATTTCTCTCTTCTGTTGCAGCTGCCTCTTACCTTTCATACTTCAAGGAGGAGGAAAAGATTTCTTACTTCACCAAAATGTTAAAATAGTATATATAGATACATATACTATTTATTTAAATACCTATATATATTCATTTATATAAATATATTGTTTTTCTTTACATTTCTTCCAGTTTCAGTCATGTAGATTAGCATTTACTTTGCTTTATAATTGATGAAGTATATGATCATAGTGCAGTATGCACAAACTAGGCAAAAGGCAGATACTGGGTTCCTTGCAGAGCCTCCCAGCAACACCTGGGAAGTTTAGGTTCATGTCTCTAACAGCTCTTCAGTTTTTGAGGTTTATTTTTGTTTCTCAAACTTTCACTTCAGAGTTCATTGCATGCCTGTCATTGAGGAATCTCAGGAAAAGAGAAAACAGCAAGAGTCCCTTGGGTAGCAAGGCATTATTGTACTTGTGCTAACATCAGGATGCTTCCCAGGCTTCACCTGACATTGAGAGAATTTTGTTTCCCCATAGTTAGCAAAGCACCTTATGACAGAGGTAAAGAAAGATGAATACACAGAACACTGAATAACAGCTCTCCATTAAACAGTTTTTAACTTGTTCTTAACTATATACATAGGTCACTCCAGTAGCAATGCCTCCTATTTATTTCCATGGAAACTACAACAGATACAAAGAGCACAAGGACACTATTTGATAGAGCAAATTCTCAGCTACAGAACACTATTGTTTTTAAGCTCAGTCACTACCATCAACTATGCATTTTCACCAGTAATGAAGAGTGGCCCGCATGACACACTCATAAATATCTGCACCAGTGGAGGTGACTCACTGTCACCTCTGCTGAAACGCACTACTCGCTGTCTCACTGTGCTCACTTCCACTGTTAGGTCCATAATAATGTTCAGCAAATGTTGATGATTGTCAGTGAGGGCCATTTCTTTTCCATGTAGAGTAATTCAATTACACACCTTCTCATTACTTTTGGAGCAGCCCTCATATTCAAAAAACAACAAAAGCAGGAGAGAGATCAAAATAGAAGACCCTTTCTGCCTTCAGTGTGAAATTGTCCCCATTGCAAATTCATGTGTGTCACTTAATGGCCAGAAAAGCTCAGTCTAAAGGCAGTATCTGCTTATCAATTGGCTTTTGCTTTTTATGCAGTATTCCAGCTGGGCTGACTGAACCACAAACAGGTGAAAATGACTTTTCCAATGTCATTCTATGTGAACTCAGCTAACCCTGTCTGTCCTAGAAACCACTGCATCATGTATGCATTCCTGTGTGGTTAGATCTTTGAAATGATGTATTACCTTTTGATGATATATTCTTTAAGAAATCCAGTTGTTATGAACTGATATTATATTTACTGTAAAGGCAATGATCTTGTGACTTTATTTGATATGCAGGTGGGTGTTCACATTTCCATAGGAATTTCATTGTAATTCAGAATCCTTTAAATACTAATTAAGTTGTCTCTTCAAGGTTATTTTATTATAATGCTCATACAGTTGTTTTTTTTCTGTTCTTCAAAGTAAAATTTAAGCTGATCTGTCAAACACAAATTAAAGTCCTAAACCTTAGACTCTAAGGATATATGAGTAAAACTGTACAAGCAGCTTTAACTGCTTCAGTGATGGAATAAGTTAGTATGGGTAAAAATGTTATAAATTATCCAAGCACTTACTGAAAAGCAAGAATAGAAAACAAATCCCAAACCAAGAACTGTGCTAGATCACTAAATTTTATATCTGTCTCAAGGAGAGTTCAGGATACCAAGTCCAGAAGCAATCAAAATGTCATATAAAATACCTATGACTGACATAGTATCCAAAATAAAGTGGAGATGGTCTTCTCAAAATTAGGGAGATTCAGAACAGAAAAAGCAGCACAGATTAAGGATGCCTTCTTTTGCAGAAGTACTTTTGAGTACTGAGACCCTCACAAGGCAAATAGTTAGGAATTCCAATTCTTGAGTGTCAGAAATCTTCTGTGCCTTTTCCCAAGATTATACAACAGGCTTGATGGTATTATTTACATATTTGCCAGTCAGTTTGTCTGTCTATCAGACAGATTACAATTATAATTAATTGATTAATATCTCAAATGGGAAAAAGACACAGTCTGATGAATACTCTCCTAAGTACTACCTGGGTATTTAGGAAAGTTGTTTTGTGCCAGAATTTTCCAGCCACTATAGATTGCATGTATGTATAATCCCCACAACAGAAGTACCCTCTTTGCAATATTCCACCTGCAGGAATGATTTGTTCTTTATAGATTGGTGAACTAAGTGAAATGTAAAAATTTGCATGAAAATTTTTTTACCAATTAATTTTTCACTCATAGGCAAAACATGGGAGGTAAATCAGAGGAGGGAAAAACATAACCCTGAAAGCAATTTCCTTTCTTTTAATCATTCACAGAATGATTTAGTTTGTGATCAGTCCTTTCTGGGGTCCTGGGTTCTTCCTGTGGTCTTTTCTGTTTAACCCTCAGGCTCAGGTCTTTCTCTATGATACTGAAGTGTTCAAGTCTGGTAGTTAAAGGATTTGCCCATTGATCATGCTTGCTCCATTTTTAGCTGAAGTTCTTAACATCTCTTCCATTGTTTCTACTCTGCTGATGATTTTACACTGATCAAACCATGTGCCCTGCAGACAACATCTGTGATCATTAGGACATCATTCTTATTTAACTTCAAGAACAAAAATTTGCTGGGTAAGAGACGAGCACATTTCTATGAATATGTTTTCAAATTCCTGAATGCTGTTTCCTGGATTTAATTAATGTGAAAACACAAGAATAAATGGATAATGGCAATACAAACCCTACAAAATTGCTAGCTAAAGTTCCTTTTAAGGATACCTAGCCTCCAAGTGGCAGCATGTTGCACATTAATAGCACTTCCTATCCAGTTATTTATATCCTCTCCCAAGTCCTTTATACTCAATCTAATTTAGGTTTGAGTTAAAAATAAATGAAAACAAAACAAACAAATAAGATATAAGTAAAAATATATATTTTTTATTTTTTCAAAATAAGGGTGGTCGAATACTGGAGCAGGATGCCTGAAGAGATTGTGGAATCTCTATCTTTAGAAATATTAAAAACTCAACTGAATATGACCTTAAGCAACCTGCTCTAACTTTGAAATTGGCTCTAATTTCAAAGCTGGCTCTGCTCTGAGAGGAAGGTTGGACCAGATGATCTTAAGAGGTTCCTTACAACTTAAATTATTCTGTTTCTGTGTCAAATGCAGCATTACCTTCTGCAGTCCAAGAAGAGCTTTTTATAACATGAAAGCACAATGTACATGCTATGTTCATATCTTCCTAATATGAAGAACATCACATTTAGTGAATTCCTAAGCAAATCCTTTATTCAAATGCTTAAATTTCTCTTTGCTGCATTTTTCTCTGTGTAATGGGAAAATTATTGTACACCTCCAAGTGCTTAAGTTAAGCAGAAAATGAACAAAGGGACGTGTATCTTTATTTTCTGGGGGAAAAAAAAAAAAGAAAAAAAAAAAGTTTAATTTTGTGATAAAATTTGGTTATATTAAAGCTAGAGCTATAATAGCTCTATAGCTATCCACTATATTTTTTATGAAAATAATTTGCATTACCTGTTTGAACCCCCAAATGGAATGAAGACATCATGAATGTATTTACATTTGCACTCCAGTTTTTTGTCTCTGTGAATTATATTTTTGCACTTTATCTGGTTGCTACACAAATATTCCAAATACTTCAGGTCATAATTTTTCTGAAACTGCAAGAGATCTTTGTGAGACTGAAGACTTTTAAGTAGACTTATGAGATTAGTAGCAAACATTTTCATAATTAGAAACAGCAATTGGCACTTCTTGATATTTGTTCTTTTACTAACCTATTTTTACTTAATTTTGTTTTGAACACATATCTTTAATAAGGACGGTTTATTTCATTTTAAAAAGAATTTCTATTTTTGAAAGAATGCCTATTATTTCAAGTGGTCAACAAGTATTCACTCCGTGACTCCTCAAATTAACATTCTGATTTGATATTCATTTTTTTCTGCAACCACATTAAAAAGCTAACAGTATGTAGTAACAGTAGGCAACATGGAATGTCTCTGCCAAAGTTGGTCAATAATTGCATAGCATTTCCAGCTATAATTAAAATCTTTCACTGTCTCTATTCATATAGCATTCTTTGAGGTTAATTGGGTTTATATCACTGCAAAATCATTTTCTTCTGATATGTTTCACTTGTTACAAATCACACATTATTGCATTGAAAATGTACAGCATGTCTCTTAATTTGAATACATTTAGAATTTTAAGTTACAGTATTGAACCAGATAATTCCAAGTTTCTAATAACATTCAGAATCAGAAAATACTTTCTATTTTGGATATAACGACATTAACTCAGTACTGGTATAAGACTGTGAAGGACAGGCTCATCGAAGCATTGTGTTTACCTCAGTTAGATAGTCATGAAGCTATGGAATTTGCATCCACTTGAACAAGAAGGTCCTAATTTTAGTAGAAAACAAGCAACACCAGCTGAGAGATTGATGGGGTAGTTCTCAAACACATATTTTAACATTTTTCTGGCATGCAGTGGCAGCTAAGGTGCTTGGATGTGAAAATTTTTTAAAAAGGTGCTAAGGTAGATGAGTTTGCATTTTTTCCTTAAAACCCTAGATGGGCATATATGATAAAGTTAGGGCCTTCTAAGCATTGTGGATTGGGAACCAAAGATAGTAAATTACTGGAGTCTTTTAGAATCACAGCTGAGACTTCATTCTCTGTGAAGTAACTGCTATTATGATTTGGAAATCATAATATTGAAACTCCTGAAAATGTGTTCACACAAAATTTGAGTCATAATAAGAGTGAGTCATTCTGTCTGAAGTACCTAATTTGAAGAGTTAGTCTCCATATGCTTATCTTCTTGTCAAAGCAGTCTCCAGAACTCTGGGCTTTTCAGATCTGAATCTGTGGTATGACCCATATCTTTCCATTGCCTATAGAAGAATTACAGGAAAATTTATATTTCAAGGCCATAATTTCAGCGCATCTTACTCCTCATAAAGCTCAGAAGTATTCAGCAATAGATATGGATATGGAACTATGTGATAGATAACAACTCTGCTTCTCTCTCTCTAATTGTAGTAGATGCTTAGTATTTCTTATGAATAAATGACTTTAAAAAAACACAGTGAAAATAAACATAACACAAAAATACCACGTATGGATGCAAATTTGGTTTTGTTCTCTATTATTTTGGTAAAATCTGAGAAATTGTAATCAATGAAATCATTATGTTATGTACTTTAAATAGACTGCACATGCTCCCTCACATATTTCTTAATAGCTAATTATTAATTTCCAGTTTCTGTATAACAATAATAACATTTTAATTGCTTCGTTAACTGAGGGAGAAATAGTATATATAGAGATGGAAAAGGTAATTAAATATATTCTTGAAAAAGTGGCACAAAACATCTTGGCAAAATGCATAGGCAAATTTGAACTGTTCAGAAATGTTCTTTGTTGAAAATTGTCAGATTTAGAATACATGATATACAATAAATCCCTATTTTATTTTGACACCTCAAAGATTCATGTCTTACTTGCTCAATTTGAATACAAAGTTTGGAAGGGAGAACTTTATATTCTAATGTAAATGTAAAGCACTATTCATAGGGCAATTTGTGGGCCCTATAAATAACAAAATGCTCAAAATGATCACGTTATCCCTTGTTTCAGTAAGCTCATAGCTTACTTGTGGCTGTAAGAAGACAACTTCAGCTCCTGGAGGTCTCATGGAGCCCTAAATCTTGGCCTGAAGAACAGACTCTCATCCGCAGTAGATAGGTCATTCAAAAAATAATGCCTCCTGTTTACTTCCAGACTACAACTACAACTACAACAGATACAAGCAGCACAGGAGCACTATTAGATAGATTAAATTCTCAGCTACAAACAACTATTGTTCAACACAGTCACCACCATTTAGCTACCTTTTTTTTTTTTTGTCAGCCGTGAAAAAGAGCCTTCCTGCTGCACATGTAAAAATCTCCAACAGCAGAGGTGACCCTCTGTGCCAAAACACAGCACTCACCCCCTCACTGTTCTCACATCTTCTGTTTGGTCTCCATAAATGTTCAGCAAGAGTCAATGAATGTCAATGGGTGCAGGTTTTTTTTTTCCACATGAAAGAATTCAGTGACACCCCTTTGCTTCATACGCACATCTGTGTCAGATGCCATTTTGTCAAAGTGCCACTCTGCTGCCACCTGTTGTACAGAAAAAAAAAATGCAATGCAATACTGGGATGAAGGTTCGACATCTGCTGTCATATCACCAATCTCTGAAATCATGGGCCAACATAATAAAATAGGAGTCATTCATTTCAGATCAGCTCTCATAGTTCATGTACAATGTGTGTATCTCTACATATATATTTATAAATATGCACACGCATGCATTTACATTTTCTTAGACTTTGCTAAGCCACTTTAGAGCTCAATTCTGTGAATATTTTTAGCAAATAAGTGTCTTAGCTAGAATTCAACTGCTAAGTTTAGTTAATCAGAGAGGTTATGGAGTCTCCTTCTGTGGAGATATTCAAAACTCACTTGAATGATTTTCTGCACATCTCACTGTAGGGAACCTGCTTCAGCAGGAGGGTTGGACTTGTTGACCTTCAGATGTCCCTTCCAACCCATACAACTCTGTGATTCTGCTATTCTGAGTGTATGAAGATATTTGTTTTACTACTTCTGATTTCTTGATTCAGCAGCACATTTTCTAAATCAGCTGCCAAAACTCAAGCCTTACTGAATTTCCTAGGACATAAAAGGACATTCAGTAGGACATTTCCTGGGAATCTGTGTTGCAAACTCTGCATATATTTTAAGAGTAATTTGCTTTATTCAGGTGTATAAACCAGCAAAAGACAAAATGTGACACTTAAAATGCAGAGTAATCCTTTCTTTCAGGACATTCATTCCAATGTCAAAAACCAAGTTGTTAGAACTAGTTCTCATTCAGTGCCTCATTCTGACTGAAGGCTGAAGCATACAATTCCTGATAGCCCATACTGTTCTCTCCCTAACATCTGCTTCTATACAGAAAAATTTTTACTTTTTTTTAAATATGAAATCTAATTAACTGTAAGACTATTTACTAAGGAGCAGAAAGTCACAGTTACATATCAAATTAAATGAGTTATTGTTGATGTAGAGATGAATCTCTATGAGAATTGATACAAATGGCATAATTTTTGTTTTATTTAGTTTGATAAAGGCTTCCAGTTGTCTCACAATATAAGCATATAATAGAAACAAATATTAAGTATCCTCATGTTTCACTACAACTATGACAAATATTAACATCAAATTAATTCTAGAAAACTATGAATTTCTTCACCGCTTTACCACGTATAAAATGCAAATATTTTTTGTTCCAATTAAGCTCATAGATGAATTAAATATATTGCTATATAGAAATTATGAAAAAGTTCTGTGATAGCCCCCAGCTTTTGGACAGAAATAGATAAGTTGCATTCACAAAATAATCTACTGATATTAAAATAAACCAATTTAACAATTTTTAGATTAGCTAAATAAATACACAAAAATAAAGCAAAATAAATTCTGTAATATAGACGGTGCTTAGTCAACCAATTATTGTACTTACTACAACATATAGAAATGTAATTTATTGCAAATACTCTTTTGCTCTTTTTTAGTGTTTGAATTCTTCTCTGATTTATTGATGTTAAGTAAAAAAATTATATAAAGGTGAGTGTTTCATGTTAAGCAGACATAGCCATGATGTAAAGGAAAGACAATCAATACAAGATGTAGAACACTTTCCTAGCCAGAGTCCCTCAGTGGGTTCCCATCTACCATCTACAGGAGAGAAGTTTTTTTTGGACCAGACACATTCTCTTCCACTCTCGTGCTTGCAGCCTGGACAAGATAAAACAAACTGAACAGAAAAAGGGAAGGGAGAAAAATGGAGGATGAGGGGAGAACTGACAATACAGAAAATATTTCCTCCCTCTGTTCTGCCAGTCTTACAGCACCTGTGAGTTTTTAAGTAGGAAGTTTGAGGAGTTGTTGTATGGAGCACCATAGTCTGCAGATTATGGCAGGGAGAGTGACAGCTGCCAGCTCTGGGAGATAAAGACTCAGAGTCAAGCAGTGGGACAGGACTGGAGACTCATGCTCCCATGGGGAGACACAAAGACACATTGCATGTCCCCGTACTTCCCACTTGAGGTCCCAGAGCTCTGAGCAGCCCAGGAGACATGACAGTTGCTGAAGTCCATAAAGTAATTGTGCTTTGCTGATGAATTGGCTGCATCTAGAAGCATGCCCTGTGTGGTGAATGCTGTTCCTAATCTGAGTCACCCCTCACAGATTTTTTCTTCCATTCTGGTGCAATTGGTCCCATCAACATGTGCAGCCAAAGAGATTTTTGTATTTTATTTTGTCTGTTTCATCAAAATTGTTCTTGTGCACTGGGACAAAAGCCAGCCCCAGACAGCAGGTTGTTTGGCTGCTGTGTGCAACAGAATTGTACCATCCTAATGTTCTTTGGCGCTGGTAACAAGGGACTACAGGGACTAAGGTCCATGGAGTATGTGGCTTCTTTTGAAAAATACACTTCGAAGTGCAGAGGAGCTGAATGGGGTGCGGAAGATGAAACTGAGGGTTTTATAAATATTCAGAGCTCCTGGAACTGAAAGAGTGCACAGGGGATTGTTGCGAGAGCAGAGGATGTCAGCACCTCAGGCTGCAGTTATTGCTGAGCTGGGCTCTAGCACCAGCCAGCCCCTTTGCTGCTGTAGGACAAGGTTTGTCTCGGGAATGGGGTGATGGATTTCTCCCTGGCTTAATTCTTATATTAATTGTAATCACTTTATCGCATCAGATTTTTGTTACCCCTTTTGTTGTGGGAACAGCTGAGTGTGATCTGAATGACTTGTCACCAGATTGCTGTATGCACGGATCTGTTGGCTGCTGCTGCTGGTGACATTAAAGAAAATATTTAATTTAAAAAAATATGAACCTGTACGTTTTGAAAAGTATTGATGTGGGAAATTCTGTGTAGATCAAATAGTGATAATTCTGTAATCTTCATTTGCCTATTTTGCAGTGTTTGGCCTTGTACAATTTTTTATTTTTTTTTTTATGTAAAACTCAGAGAGTTTGAGAGGGTGTTTAAATTGGTTCTGCTGGTCTGTGGATCAGCTTCAAATACAAATTTAAAAGCCAGTATTCCGCATTTCTGACATGAGATGTAAGCATGTAAGCAAACACAATTTTTCTTAAAGCGATCTTCCTATTTAGTAACAATGAAGCAGTTCAATATAGATGAAGTTAGTTCACGTCAAGGCAGCCTGCCTGTTTGAAGTAACTGGATCAGAGGAATAACATGGTGTTTCTGAATGAATGTGCGTGCATATGCTGTAAAAAAAAATAAAAATAAAAATAAAAAAAAAATTAAAAAAAAAAATCACATGTAAAATCCTAACTACAGGTTGCACAATGATTTGGTTCCATCACTAAAATCACAGTCTAAAAAAAATGAAATGCATACAGAAAGAGGTTAATACCAATTATAAACTTGCAGTTCATTATATACTCCTCAAACCAATACAGATACAGCATGATTTAAGATTGGAAACTGTGGCTAAAGGAATTAGTCTGCTCGGCATGAAACTAGGTTTATTTAATCAATGTTTCTTCCACTAGAAAAATGGATTAGTTTTTCTTTAAGACAGAGTTAAAAGTTTTGCAGCTAATTTATTTTAATAAGCATTCAGTCACTGACTGCTGCAGAAAAAGGCTACACTGTAATGAAGCGCCAGGAAAGAAAGCATGACTTAATTATTTTTCTGGGGTGGATAATGAATAAATTAGCTACGCTGTAGGCTTGCCGTTTGTATAGAATTTATTACTTTTGCTTTAAGAACCATATCATGACAAAGTCAATTTTTCTCCTGACTGCAAACTGATTGATGGGGTAATGTCTGGTTGTGAAAGACTTCCCCTTCATCATTGTGTTGCCAATGCTGGTATCACAAAGTGAGTTTGAAGTTTTCCTGAGTGCATGTTCTCCTATGCAATTACAGATGACAATTACTTTAATTCTTTTTTTTTAATAAGCCTTCTAATCATGTAAACTACAGACCAGATAACTTAGATGATACTAAAGATGCACACAGCTCAAAAAACAACTTCTAGGTTGTTAATTTGTTGCCATAATGTCTTCCACATGAAAAGCTAAGTACTGTATTTAGAATGACAGCAGGTTTTTTCCTGTGAAGATGTTCATGAACAAAAGGTCTTTGCTGAGGAAGAACTACAGAGTGGTCTTGCAAGTGTTAGAAGGATGAAAATTTTCAGGAGAAAGATTGATAATGTGATATGACATTTGGGAATACAGGTTTGATTCAATTCCCACTAAAATCAGTGGGAGACCTTCATTTAAATGGGAGCTGAATTTGGTCCGCTAAGTGTAAGCAATATGATGAATTTAAAATAAATAAAAATGTAGAATAAATATCAGGAGGAAAAAGAATTAATGAGCTGCGTGATATACCACAGTGTGAATCCTCCAGGCAAATTGAAGAAGCACACTCAGTTAAGATAATGAAAATGAGATTAAATAGAGTGTTAGAAAAAAGTATTGTAGAAAACTACACCTTGACAAGAAAGCTGACTGTCTTACAGTGACTTTTCCTCTTAATATGTACATTCGAGACACAAAGTCTTCAAATATATTGCTTATTATAAAATATTCTATTCTCTACTCCTCCTCAATCCAAGATACTAAAAATATATATCTGGGCTTTATTTTCTCTTCACTGAGGATTCTGCCACTGCATAATTTCAGACGTACCCTGAGTAAAAGCATTTCTTTTCAATGATCTGTTCTTGGTCTGATTGACAATTTAGCAGTGTATAATGTTTTAGTTAAAGAAGGGAAAGCATTCTATTAAACCGAAGTAAAATGACTTGAATACCTTCCCGAGAGTGTTCGTTGAAGAATTTTGTTCAGGAAAACAGTTATCTTGAACTTGCAAAGCAAAAATGAAAATGGTCAAAGTAGACAACTTGGCTCAGAAAGACACATTACTAAGCTGCTCCCTGTATTGAAGTCAAAGGTCCTTACTAGTTAAGAGTCAGAAGGAGGACTAGGAAGCAGGCTGAAAAAAAAACAGATAATCCTGTGCTTTTTTTTTTACAGTCCCCAGAGTGCTATACAGTTTTGGGGGTTGTTCATCAGCTGCAGAGGACATTCAGTGCTTATCTGCTTATTTCCACAGAAAGTAATAATCTTTTATTCCTTTATGAATATAAAGCGAAAATCATTATGACTTATTCCATCAAATTCTATGCTGTCAATGGGAAAATCTTTGAGAAAGGTCAGTTGTTTGACTCTTAAGCTGCAGCATTTGCCAAATGGTGTTTGTAGTTTGGGATATTTTCTATATAACAGGTTAAAAGAAACAGCTGGGTATTTATGGGATTATTGTTGTGTTTGTATATGCAATTTAATCACAGTTAAAGTCATTCTAATGAGAATTTTACAAGCTTAGTAAAGAAAACAAAGTCATAACAGATTTTACATGTTACAAGCATGTTAGTTTTCTTATCTATCACTGAATTTGTTACTACTTTGAAGGGCACTCCAGTACATACATTATCTTTACTTAAATTAATGTAAAACAACTCACAGAGTCTAAATTAATTACAGAATGATATATAGATTTTTATTCTGCTCTAAAGAAAAATTGAGCATATTAGTCGCTGTTTATGGCTGAAGAAAAGCAAAACAAAAAGCCTTTTGCCGTGTTCCCTCAAGAATGCAGTGCACTGCCTCCTGCTTGCTTGAAGTAATGACAAATTATGGCAGAATTCTGTCCCCCAAATGCTAAAATTCAACCAGTTTTATTGCAGGCTTTGCATCTGCTGTTAGGAAAAAAGCATGATTATATGATACAATTATGACTGGGAGAGAAAACCTGTTCCAAATTTAGTGTTTAGAGGTTTATACTTTCATTCAGTAAGGAAAGATCCTATCATTATTTATTCAAGATCTAAAAGTATAGTCATAACAATGCTTTTTTCTTGTGCATATGGCAATACTAATATAGCACAAGTCACCTAAAACTCTGTAGATACTTGCTTTTTCACTATAAGATATGTCTAGTTCACTACTGAAACAACATTAAAAAATATACAGACACAAGCTAGAAGTCCTATGAAACACACAGAACAAAGGTGTAGAATACAGGCAGGTGAAGTAACAAATGCATGTTCAGGTTCTGCAGCAAAGCATGTTCAAGCAAACCTGTGTTTCCCAGTTTCTTCTTCAAACATCCAAGTTGCTCCAATTTATTAAGATGTCCCTTGTATTTAAAAATACAAGGACTGTATACAAAGACAGGCAATTGACTGGAAAATGAAGTACTGGGGTATGTATAGGAGACCAGGCATGTTCAACAAAGAGTAGTTCATGAACAAAGTAAAGCTTCCAACTGCTCAATGGTTATACTTAACAAACATTTCTTTAAATATATCATCAAAGAATTACAAATTTTTAAAAAGTCAGCTGCTTTGCAAATAAATTGAAAACATAAAGTCTAAATATATCAAAACCTTTATTTCTTGCACGTCTTTGTCTGGCTCTCTGCAGCACTATCATTTACCAACGAGGCCTTGCAAGATCTTGCAGTGAGCAGATAAAGAAGGTAAATGGACAGTGACAGCCATGTAATCCAGTGTCTGATTGCTTTTCCACATGTCACTGGTGAAACACACGACTCCCCCCTCAGCCTTATGAGAGTACTGGAGAATACTCAGACTCATTCAGTCTAATGCAGTCCATGTGGAGAGATATTATTTTGAAGGAATACTTTGCTGAGATTATGTTTTCTGGAAGTGTTTTGACAATTCCTCATCATTAAAAATACATCTGCAAGCCTGTGCAACAGATAGGAGTGAGGAACTACACAAAAAGAAACAAACCTGAAACTTTCCACCGTGAGTTGAAAAAACAGAAATACTTTTATTAACATTTTTCATAAATATTTGATCCAAACGCTTGGTAACTTTTGATCACATCCTAGCAACTGATCCCTGTAAAACTGTAGTTAAATATTTTTCAAGAGAACCTGCCTCAGCTTTCTTTATGCTCTTTTAGTTGAACCTCACTTCATTTTCCCTTTTATTGACAAACTGTTTCAAATTCCAGGAATGTTAATCTTTATTTAAATTCATTCAGTACAGTCCCGGTGGTTTAGAAGTTTATATAGAGCAATTTTCTTCAAAGTCCTTTTCTGCTGTTAGCCTTTTAGTCACCTGAGAGAGTTTCATGACTATCCACTGTCTCTTGATGCTGCAATTGTTCCCAAATCTGTATTTGCATTTCTGCATGCTCATAAAGCAATTATGAGATACCAGACAAAATCTTTGTAACCTGGTCCTTTCGCTTTTCTCACTCTCAGCAGCAAAGAGTGGTGAGGTTTTGGTTTATTTTGTTTTGCTTTCTAAAGTGGTACAGCAGGCCTGGTAGTGCTGCTCCCCCTGCACCTATGGACAGAGGGAGAGCCTGGAGGGATGGTAGGGCACAAGGCTTCCTCAGCTGCAGGCAGGAAGGCACCTTTTTGTTGTCCTCTGTTGCTCACCTATCCAGATTTTGGAGCTCAGATCTCCAGGGGTCTTCTGGATTCAGGACAACTTCTATTTTGGAAACTGCTTTGGATTAGAAAATGGCAGCTGCTTTTTTCCTTTTATTTATTTATTTTTTTTAAATATGATCTAGTGATCTGTATTTAAACTTAAGTTTTCTGGATCAACTTCATCAGCTTTACCATTAGTCACATATAAATGTGAAAAAAAAGCACAATATTTTTTCATCCCATTTCCTAAAAAAACTCAACTGTTATAAACATGTTTTCTTGGCAATATGACCTTTACTTCCTTTCTCAGTCACTAGATTAGAAAGATAAATTTTAGAGCTGTGTTTGTGTGCATATTGCTTTTCCTTTTCGTGGTAGTATAGCACTCCTAGCAATAATAAAGTTTGTGATTACATTTTGTGATTCTTTCGTCTATTATAGTGGTACTTATTTCTCTTAATAACATATATATTTGGGGTGGCTTTTATATTTTGATTGTGAAATATTCTTATAACAGCTTTTTTTTTTTGTTTTTGTGAGAATTAGACTCACATGAGCCTGTGGCCACATTTTTAAAATCATATAATCATTCCTTATCACTTTGCCTGTAGAATAAGTCAGCATTACTTAAAAATGTTGTTTTGTTTTGTATTGTTTGCTTTTGTTATTTTTATTTATTTATTTTAAGAAATTTATATTCAAACAACAGGTTCAATTTTCCAATAAAGAGGGTTAATGGAACATGCAGATTTTGATTTTACTACTCTTCACATCTGGCAGCACGTTCAGTGCTTGGTGTTTAATATTTTATGTTGATATCCACAGTGCTAAAAATACAGAACATTTCAGTGTTAGATGTAACTCCACAAATGCTTGTCACATTAACACAAACATTTCCACTGAGCAAAATATGATTACTCATATGAAAACAGTTGTTTACACAGTAGTGGTTTATACTCTCAAGTATCCCTCTGATAAAAAAATTTTGAAAAAGAGAGAAAAAGAAAAGCTTACTAAAATGCTTGCTTTTCAATGGGGTGAGGTTTTTGTGTTTGCACAACTGTCTCGATTTTAAAATGCTATACATTTGTTGAAATTATAGCAAAAGAAGGTTTTATTCATTTTTAAGAAGAAGATGCATGAAAGCAAGTATTCAGCTCATATTCTGCAAATTATTTCAGCAAGTAGTTAAATTCAAGCAGTTGGCCTACACTTTTTGCAGGACAAAACCATAAGCCAAATCAACCACATTCATAATGGGATTACTGGCTTACACCCATGACCCCATTTTCTTATCATAGCTGTATGGTATACACTGAAGCAAAAATTATTTGTATTTACTAAAATGAAAGCAAAATATAGTATATATGCATAGAGGGTTAAAGATGTATGTCGGTAGGTGTATAAATATCTACATAAATAAATTGGTAATTAATACTTGTTCAGTTAATTCCAGTATTTGAATATGCATTTTATTTTCTGTTTTTCTCAAAGACTGATTGAAATAATTCAATTCAATGCATAATTAAGCAAAAAAAAAAAAAAAAAAAAAAAAAAAAAAAAAACGTATGCTATATAACAGTAGCAAGAAAAACTAACCTTCAGGTGTTTACCAGAGTGAGCTGTCAGGAAGATAAAATCAAGACTGTTTTTGTTCTGTGGTATGGTGAGAGCAATAGGAAAGCAACAATTAGCATTTAGTGAACACCTGAGGTGAATGCAATCACTAGTGCCATTTTTGCAGAGGAGCAAAATGTGTCATTCAGGTGACTGCCCAGCCCTTTCAAAGCAGCCACTGACACAGCTGGCAGCATGCAATGCATCACCAGGCCTCACAGCCCCATTGCCAGGTGTGGCCAGCAGCACCACCCCCTCAAAAGGTCTCACAGCCCCACTGCTAGGTGTCACCTGCTCGTGTTTCTCTCCAGGTAATAGAGGCTACTGCATATACACTCCTCAGCAAACAGGTAGGAAAGTGTTTTTTTATTATTATTATTATCTACACTGTACAAAGAGGAGCGAGATTGGTTCTCAAGCAGATGTCATTAGATTCCATTCTGTGTCTGAAGGGTTACTGCAGTGCCTCATCCTCTATATCATGTTATATTCATTCCTCCATTAGCATCTGTCTACAAGGTACCTGACTTAAGATTCATTGTACAGTCCCCAGCAATCTCTCACTGCTAATATTGGTCTGTTCCTCCTTAGCAGTCAGCCTATTACAAGCCTCACTCCAAAATATTCAACTGTCCCCGTAAATTGCAACAGAAGCCTGGACATCTTGCTCAGGGCATGGAGCAGCTATGGGGAGCAGATGCTTAACTGCTCTGTGCTATAGCTTTCAGAGTTGTGGCACATAAGCCCATTGATGGATCTAGCTGCTTGTGATTAACTAAGCTGTATTCACCACTTATTTAATAAAGATTTCATTAGGAACAGAAGCAATCAAATTTGAAAACTAAGATTCTTGCAGCCCTAATCTCTGTATAGGGGGGAAAAAAAAAAAAAAGAAAAGGAAAAAAAAAACCACCATCAATAAGAGAAGAAAGGTAATATCCTTACACTTACCGCATCTAGAACATACAGCCCACTTTCTCATTTCTGTTTGACCATTACAAGCATTTCAATGAATTCTATGTATAGCAGTTAAATCATTTCAGTATCTTCAGTAGAACTAGCCCTCCAGCAAAGAGAAGCAATGGAGCTTACCCAACATACTGTTGAGATAGAAATACTTAGTAATGTGGATTGTGTTGGCTCAGTTCAGATTTTAGGTACAGAAGATATAAAGTGGAAAGTAGCATGTTTGCAAATAGCCCCTGTTCAGCATGAAAATAAACTAATAGCACACATAAAATATCATTCCTGCCAAATGAGGATGCCTTTAAATCCATAAGGTTCAACTCATACCCATAGATAAAGAGCCATGGAAGTTAATTGTTGGAATAAAACAAGCAGAAGCTCCCAACAGCTTTTCTCTTTTACCTCATTAAACTCTGAGTAGACAGCACAGTCATTAAGCAAAATTGCAGGAAACACATTTTTTTTCTGTTGTTTGATATGGTGATCCTCAGGTGCAGGTAATTGCCCATGCTTTTCCATGAACTCCATCATTACAGCTGTGCTGACAGAGGCATCAGGCAGGAAGAAAGAAGGGAGCAGGGTGGTGGGGTTAGCGAAGCCTAATCCTCTGATGCACTTGTTCAGGAAAGCATTCCTGCATCAGATAATACTTTAGCACATGCTTAAGTTCTAGTGAGACATAATAAGGTGCAGGAAATGTTCACTTTAATGTTCTCCTGAATACAGTCTAAAACCTAGTAGTTCATCAGTGAAACCTTTCCCTGCTATGTGGTTTTGTCTACGTTGTTACTTGCAGCTGCCTTTCCAAGCCAGTGAAGTATCCATGTTTCAAGTCTTGCTTTGGCATATATCCCACTGAACAGGAGCAAAGGTACTCATTTCCAGTTATCCCCTATGACCTGAAGCAAAACAGAACTCTATCCAAAAAAAGTGCCTGAAGGAAGCTTCAACCTAAGAAAATAACTTATAGTGTTAAATAATCTTTATTATTTCATAACTTTAGTGGTGGTGATAACTAACGTATGTTGCTGTAACTTCAGCACTAAGTATGACAGATCCCAGTGTTCATCTGCATGTTGCATAACATCAACAAAATTAAATGAAGTAGGAATCTTACCTTATTTAGATCTTTTAGTTGAAAAAGAGGATCTAATTCAGTGCTACTCATACAATTGCTAGCAAAACACTGTCTGTATTTTTCAGTCCAATACAAGTTCATTTCCATTTATTAAAAAACTGGGGGGGGGGCAGGTACTTTGTATTTTAAATTTAATTTGTTCTGTTATCAAGAATGGACAAATGATTATGAAAAATTTCAATTACAATGTCTTGACTATGTAGATCTCACATAATGCTCTGTGGCCATGGGACTCCTGCCACTGAGCACTTGGAGAGAAGCAGGTCACTGCAGAAAACAGCCTCAGTGTTAGTGACCTGGCTCTTTAAAATCTTCTTTTTTTTTTTTTTTCCCAATTAATGATCAAAATAAAGATTCAAAGGGAAGATATGTTTAAAAACATAGCAGCAGCCTTCTATGTATGCTAGCCTAAAATGAATTCTGTTTTTAATGGGGATATAATTTCAGTCAGATTTGTTACCTCTGGATGTTGTATTTGAAATAAGAAATAATGAAATACTGTCTCATCTTCAGATCCTCCATCTCCCAAGTAATCTTAAAGTAACTCTTTCAGAGTATTTTTTGACTGGATTTGTAGTGGAATAAGCAGAACTGAAAAATGGCTATTTATCACAGCATGCATGCTTCCATTTACTGTGACATTTGTAGTATTTCTCATTCTCAAAAAGGAAACAATAAGCACTGCTATATATTTAACGACTATCAGTGATTTAATACCCATTTTTTAGTGTCTTCTATTGATGTACTCGGCAACGTTTCATCACTCTAATCTTTGCTAGAGTTAAAAATACAACATAAAAGTTCAAAATGTGCCTGTGTGTTAGGGTTACATTAGATCATTTTACTATAACTATCACTTGTCTTACCTTGTAAGCAAGAAAGAAAATAGAAAGGATTAAACAAGTATTTTCTTCAAAGATCCTGCAATGTTTTCTGTAAAACTGGCAAAATTACCCATGCCTATAACGATCAAATGCTATACTTATTTGATCAAAATAATTATAGGAAAACATGACATTTAAAGTTGAAATTGTTTCAAGCACCACTTTCAAAAAGTATTATATTAAAGACAAATCAATACTCTCTCTGCTGTCTTCAGGCAAGATCTTCAAAACCTGAGATAATTGAGTATTTGAAGAACCACAAATCACATATTGATCTGAAGAATTTAGATACAACACTGAAGAGAATGTGTTTTCATCACAAAACTCCATGTGTTGACACTTTAGCCAGATATTTCTTTGTTTCTCAGCAATTTTAAGACTCATCTACTAGCTGCAGAAATGTGCAGCCAGCGTCATCAATAATACTGTGAAAGTCAGAAAGTTCATAAACCTATTTTCCATATGTAGTTGTTGATGTGCAAACAGAATAAGAATGAGGAGTGGTTGATACATTATTCACTGAATTAAGGCTGAACAGAATAAGTCGTATGGTTAAAAAAAATGTGTGGCGGATCTGCCTATAACTCTTTAAAGATGAAAGAAGGAAAACAATAAGAAAAAAAGAAATCTATTTCCTTTTTCTTGGTGTTCTGCACAGCATTTATTTTTTCAAAAGTAAATTTGCCTCTATACATAAACAGCTAAAATTCTTTTATCCCAAATTCATTCATCAACGTATTGTTGCTTATCATATCTGTTATGTCATATCTAAGTTTCAAATTATTCATAAGGTCTAGTGAATATATACTGAGTGGTAATGGACAGTTTAACAAATTAATTCATATTTTAGATAAATTATGTATACTGTATAATAGATTTTTAAGACCTTATTTTAAAAAAAAAAAAAAAAAATGTTCTCTGCACATATGTTTTGGCTGATTGCCTGTTTACCTAAAGAGGGGTGATGCACTAGAAAACTTTGAAGAAATGTAAAGCAGACAAAAAAACATAATGGAAAACCCCAAATGAAGACTGGCAAGCTTTCCAGATTTCTACACATCTTGTGTTTTCCCATATCCCATATTTTTCTGGACTTCAGCTCCCTAATATCTGCTCTACATACATTCTTGAAAAAGTGGAAATATATATCCTTTTCCATATTCCACAGCAAGCCATGAAGATTTTGGCCTTATTTTTTATTGGTCCTGGATTCAATGAACCTTATAGGTCCCTTTCAACTTGAGATATTCTATGGAGGTCCCTTTCAACTTGAGATATTCTATGGTTCATCTATTCAAGCACCTATTTTTCTATAAAAGCATCTCTACAAGTCTTCCCTTACCAGTAGATAGGTATCTGCTGGCTGTCACTCCAAACCTGCAGTAGGAGGTCTGTTATCCTCCACTCCCACAAGGTATTTTCCAACAAACGCATTTTAGTGTAATTTAGGAGGGAATAAAGGAAAAAGTTGTTACTATTATAAATTTATTTGAAGTGAGTCCTGTTTTCTGTAGTATTAACCCATGCCAAAAAACTGAAAAATATTCTGCCATAGACTAAAAAAAAAAAAAAAATCCTACACTAAATTTGAGCAACTCTTTTTATCACCATAGAGAGAAGGAAGGAGAGCCATTAGATTACAGTTTCTGTTAGGATACTCACCAGAAAAATAGTAATCATTTAAATAAAAACATGTGAATATAAAAGCTTACTTTCTTCATTTTATTCTTGAAGGGCATGGTCTCAATTCTGTATAGGTGATTTTAACAAAAAATGCATTTATTCCAAGTAAGTCATACATATCTTATGTGTGTGACTATTTATGTCTAAAATCTTCCTCTGGGACTCAAAATAACAGCAAACATGATTTTCACTGTTGGTGTTGTGATGTGCTAAGAGACTCACATTACGCATATAATGTAAAATTCAATTTTCTGTAATAGTTGGTTTCAACTGCAGCTTCTAATGTGCATTGTGCAGGATAGGATTCTGTTCTTAGTTACAAAGGCAGGTTGGTGCTATCTGTTATAAATCTTTGATGTCCACTTCAGCACAGAATAAGATGTCTATCAGGAGGAGAAAAAAGAAAAAAAGAAAAAAAAAAAAAAAAAGCCTAAATGTATGCTTTGGCCTTTTATTTCAACGTATGGTGAGGAAGTACCATTACTAAAGAAGTGTTTCTGGGACTGAAAGTGGATGCAATATTGGAAGCAATTAGGAGGTGATGATTTTTGAGTACACTACCGTGTTTTTCACAATCATATATTTAAATATATATACACAGAAACTATCTAATGAATTATCTATTAAAAACAAAAACACTACTGTTCAATGTCATTAAATACTCATGCTACTCAAAATGATATCTTTCTCCAGATTTCATAAAATATTTCACTTATATGCATAATTGTTAATACTAGCTCAAAGTTATTCATATTTATAGTTAGCATTTTTGTGGAGTTTTCCCTCCGTGTATTCTTTTGCCTCAAATGTATAGTCCACTGTCATCAGGCCGATCTTACTGAACAAAGACTAGCTAATTCAAAGAGACCACGCATAGACCATAGAGATATCATTAGATTATATGATACAATTCTAGAAGGTTATATCTTAGAAATACATAACTCATTAATTTTAAAAGCAAAGTTTGATGTGTTGTCATAAACCTATACAGCAAAATGCAAATACATTTGTGATTTTTAACTAATATGGCACAAGTTCTTCAGAGAATCAAACATTCTTGTTAAATTAGACTCATCTCTCTCTTGAGTACAGGATAAGATAACTCTCTTGAGTTGCAAATAAAACGCAGTGTACTATGGAAATTCTATGAATTCATGGTAGGGTAAGTGAAATTTGCAAAATTAATCTGACATTCTGAATGCCTGTAAAGAAAATCCCAATTTAATAGTAAAATTGGATTCATTATCCTTTTCAAATATGCTGGGACTAAGATAAACAAACATAAAACTTTGTAAAAAAAATTTAGAAAGATGTTTAAACAAAATTTTGGTGATATTTCAATTATTCAGAACTCCTCTGTTTCCTTAAATATCTTATACCTCTATGACATCAGGTACTAGTTTGCAGTTACTAAATAAAAATTAAAAATTGAGAAGGAACACAAATGAAGGTTCATATTAAGTTTCCAGATTGCATTTAAGATAAACTCTTTTATTGAAGTAAATTAATACCTGAGTTATCAGGAAGGGAAAAGGATACTTTTTTTTTTTTTTTTTTAATACAAAAATAGATGCTAATTTCAGAGAGGATTGAAGTTAGGTGGTTCAGTTAACAGGGTAATGGCTGGGATCCCGATTCTATCACAGCCAACATAAAATTGCCTTTTTACAGACCCAGCCTCACTTCTGTTGCAGAGAATCTTCACTCAGTTTCTGTGAATAGATCTTGTGTGCTTGAATGCATGAGATTTTAAGCTGCTAAGTCTGTGTGAAGTCTATATGCTAAGTTTTAAGCTCTAGGCTTTTAAACCTACTTTGATGTTCTCCAGTTCTCTTCAGGACCAGTGCGTCAAAAGGTCTTTCATCCTCCATAAGCTTTTCTTTAGTCATTATTAATACTGGACTTATGTACTTTAAGATCTTTTAGGATTGCATACTGCTGAGCACAGTCAACTCAAGTACAGTATTTAGACCACTGGTGTTTTGACATGACCCACTCCACATTGTGTCCCATGCTGTTCATCAAGCTGATGCAGGCAAGGACACATTATAGAGAGCTCTAAGGATATTCTCCTATGTGGCTTCAATTCTATTATTTTTAACAAGCACTTCTAAAGATTTTACATTTTTTGTCCTGCCATTTTTTCAACTCTCCAATTTCTGAATGCCTTTCGTAAGTAATGAATCCACACCTAGTAGTCCTGCAGCACTGCTGTCATCAAAATCTGGCAATACAAGCAGGTTCCCTGAATCAGGATAAATGATTCCTCACTTCCATGGATCAAATGAAGCAAGAAAATGGGTGTTTTGGGAAACAGTGGTAGCAACTGGATGCATCATGCAGTTAAAAGAAACTGAAATGCTAACATAATGAGTTAAATTTATTTATTTATCTATTTATGTCTTTACTGATTTTGGCAAATAGGACTATGGCAATACAATTCTGTTTACATTTGAAAAGAGAGAGGAATGTTTTATACACTTAAACAAATTTTAAAAAAATGAATACCACTGAAGTACATTTAGCTTCTGTGTAATCCAGAATTCAAAAATTTGCATTTCCTCTTGCCTGACCTAAACTTGGTTTTCCCTGTAACATTTTTTTTGTTCAGACACTGTTATTTACACAGCTGTGGATAATTTATTTTGCTTTCATAACCGATCTATTAGTAATTATAACTCTATGCGTACTAAATCTTGGGGGGGGGAGAGACAGAAATCAGCAAATAATTGAAGGAAAACAGGCTTCATCTCTGTAAAGAGCACTGCTATTACACTCTACCTCCAGTTTATTTTGGCATTATAATTGTCATAGTTATCCCAAAGACAATCAGCTTTAAGGTGATCATCCTCCCAGTGTCACGCAGCTGATACTGGGCCTGTTGCAAATGTAATTAAAGAAAAAAAAACAGTGTTATCCCTTTGTCAGTACGTGCAGCAGTTTTGCATTACATTTCAAGTGATGCTAAATTCAGAATAATATCATAAACAAAATTTTCTTGTCACAAATGGGACTAAGCTAAGTTTTTACATATTGGATGATTTTTCATCAAGTGCTGTCATCAGAATTTCTTTGCGTTATCTGTATAAATATCAAACTACTTTTATTAGACAAAACAAAAATACTGAAAACAATTCAAATGTCTAAGCCTTTACATCTTATTCCTTTTTCCATTATCTGTAATATCTTGCTTAAGTCTTCTGCTTAAAGTCAAGCATTATGCTTATAGAATAATGTTATAGAATAATGACATTTTCTGTGGAAGAATAAAGAATCCAAATATTTCCAAAGATTTTTAAACTTTCTTGCTGATTCCAATGCCTGTGTTTCTGCTATTGGTAAGCATAATGTGTTTTTGAGTAATTTTGAATGACAAGCCAGTATCTTCAAGTAATCACATTGCACATGGTGCAAGATTAATTGGATTTCTTCCTGCATAAACAGCAACCATACACTTTCAATCTATAATTGCTTTAATTTTAAAATAAGAATGATAACAATAAGAAGAAAATGGGAGAGCACAGCATGTATTCTCCAGGTAAAAAGCTGTGACAACTAATGGGAAGTTTTCAAAAATAGTAATCACATAGAGGCTTGGGAACAAAATGGCTATATCTGCTTTTGGTTCACGTGAATCTAATGGTGCTGGCCAATAAAAGAAAAGTCCTGATCATTAGATTCCTTGAGAATCAAATTTAATTTCACAGATTAGGGTATCATTAATAGTTAGGGGACAAGTTCTGGAAGTTTAATAGTACGCACAGTAAATTAAGGGCTCAACAAGAATATTTTTCCACTTCATCTTGTGTAAAATTGGCAAGTAGAAATGCAGAGACCACCAAAAAAAGCTATGATCTGTGAGTATTTGAACTTTTTTCCATGACAATTTACAGCAGCTTTACCAAAACCACCAGTGGTAAAATACTGTACAAACACCTGATAAGTGAAAAGGATGCAGTTTTAAAATTCACAGTGAAAATATAAGCAGATCTTAAATCATATATAAATCTAATAAATAGACTGGTTAGTCCATGCATACCTAAAACATATAGGAAAAAAATTGCCACAAACCTCACAACTGTCTTTGTTAGGAGACTTACTAAGATTAACTGTTCAGATTTCATTAAGATAACTGATAGATCTTCATTTGATGTATGTTGATATCATGGAGCAGATAATTTTCATTTGCAGAGGAAACATATTGGCTCAGTGTTGTTGCTAGTTTAAATCTAGACAAGAAAAAATAAAATTCAAGAAAAGAAGCAATAAATACTGTGGAATTCTCTTTAAGTTCCTACTTTGAGTTTACGAGGTCTGAAAGTTAAATATTGGCCTGGTGGGCAGGTTTTTCAAGTTCTCATTACTTTAATTTACATTTCCTTAAATATTTTGCTTTGTGGCTCATCATTATCATTACTGCCAAATCAATCCTGACAGATATTTTCCAAAATCCTGATTTCTTAAGGGGATATTAAACCTTTCAGTTCTGCAATTGCAAGGGGGAAAAAAAATCCTTTAAAAATTATTAGATTGATAAACACAGCTATCCACACAAAACACACAAAGGAAGGATACAGAATGATATACTAAGAAAATATATCAATAAATGCAGAACATGATTGAACATTAAAAAAAATTCTTCATGATCTTCTCTGCAACTGCAATCTTTCCAACTGTGACTATAAATCAGAAATTTACAACAAAGATCTCCTGAGTTAAATGAATTTTTTAAGAGATGTCCATCTATGCTCATAATTTTTTCTGTATATTAGTGAAATATAGGACAGTTCTATTCTAAATTAAAAATAAAAGTCTTTATTTGCAGAATCTCAGAATCATTTGGCCTTCTTGGTCTGTTTTGTTGGATCAGAAAGAAAAAAAAACTTACCAGGAATTGAAAAGAGAACATTAAAGTGGGTAATTTATAAACTGTTTTTGTATGAAAATAAAGAGAACCTGATCCTAAACCTTGTCTCAAGGCAGCCTAGCTACAATAATACAGAAGTTACTGGAGAGATGATTCTATCTTTTAAGAGTTCTTATAAAACATTTGTTTGCATTCTTGTATCTTTAAGTCAATGTTCTGAAGTTAATTTTTTCAGATATCTGTCATGTTTAGATATTGGTTTTCTCATCTAACTTGGTTCATAGTTGTACTTCTCAAGGATATTCTGTCTGTTTGAAGTCAGTCAGTGAGAAATCTATGCAAGAATGAATAAGAATCAGGGACTAACTTCCCCTTCCCAATTGCTGCCTGGCCCTTACTGGTGCCTCAGAATCTGACTTCATGCACATTAGTTTTGCATACGAATAAAAATGAGATTTGCTTTGAAAACAGATACTATCTGATTCTGGGGAAAAAAAGAAAAAAAAAAAAGTTTAAAAATGTCAATATTATGAACAAACTAGTGTAAGCATAGAAAAAACAAATACATCATAGAGTTTTCTATGCAGTGACGCTTGCAAAAAAAAAATGTAATGTCATTTGAGGAGTGCAGTTTACAGGAAATTTTTCATTCAAGATCTTAGGTTTTGGTGAAATAAAAAAAAGATTTGGAAGAATGTATTATTTCTAGTGTGAACTAAATTCTTTCTTCTTTAAAAAGGAATAAAGATGCATATTTTCAGTAATATTTACAACCTTTTTTTCCATAACTATCTTTGTTAGTCAAAGCCTAATATTTACACGCAGCACAGGAAAATGCTAGTCAGCATAGTCTGTATTGTAAATAACATAAAATGAGGAGTGAATCAAATGGGATTACTTTTTTACTGACTACTATAAGCATTCAATTGTTCGTGAATACCAGAAATCAGAGAGACCAAATGTATGTTTTCTGGTTCAGTGAATTCCGTTTGCAGAATTACTTTCATATCAAAAGGGGAAATGGTCAAGTTGATTCAAAAAATATTGCTGGAAATAAAGTTGAAAAGAAGCGATTATTTTGTCAGCTGGGCTTTGAAACAGTGGGGAAAAAAAAAACAAACTCATTTTTATCAGATGTATGTGTGCTAATCTTTCTAAGACCTTGACAGTTCTTCCTAGAGAATAAGGGCCAACTCAGAAACAGTGACTTCTTTACTGTCAGATTTACTTATCAATGGTAGTTTAGGGCTAGACTGAGACTTTCAGACCAGTCATAAAGCTCAGGAATTTGGCCTACATCATTGTAGAAGCAGTCTTAAGAAGAGCTCTGGATATGAATCATTGCAACTTCCTTCTGGGTTCTGGGAAACAGTTATTTGAAGTTGAGTTATACCACCAATAAATTACTTTTTCTCTCCTTTTCATCCTCTGGGTTGGATAATATGGTCAGCAAGTAGCAAGAATGAGGCTACACATCCATACTTGCTCTCCCAGCGTGCTTCCTCTCCCAACCAATATTTAATGACTGTACTCCAAGAAGTTGCCACAGCAATAGAAAGGAAATTCTTCCCTCTTAGGGTCTCTTTTTAAAAGGATGCTTAATTTAATTTTCAGTCCAGTCTCTGTGAGACCTCTTTCAATTCCAATATTGGCAAGGATGTGAGAGAATCTCTTTGTTCCACACATTTTAACTTTCTGTTCCTCCCCAGTGCCAAAATGTCTAGTTTAAAATGGTGTGCAGTGGCACGCAGCTGTGAAAACAAAATGAGTTTTGGACATGATTGCATTGAGAGCCAAATTTGCAATCTACTCTCACAGGTGAATATTCAGTGCATTTTTTTCCCTTACCCACTTAACCTCTGAAATGTAATACATTTTCAGAAAAAAATTCTAATCATTTAGCATCTACTGCCTGTATTCCTTTGTGTGCTTTTCAACATCCCCAGTGATCAATGCTAAGTATTGTATCAGATTCAACACTACAATAAACAGTGGAAATAAAATGGGTTCATCTTGTCTTATCCTAGTCTCATTTCCACTGAGAAGGACAAGTTAAACTGTACCTAATGTAATGAGACTACCCTCATCAAAATATTTAGACTTTAAATTTTGAGACATTATAAGGGCACTTCTATGCAGTTCTGAAAAAAGCAATTTGGCAGGAGTTCCTGCATCATGATTTTGTATCATGTTGTCTAAGTTTGAAGTCCAATATACATCTGAGCAATGAAACTCTGCCCTAATTCTCTAAGTTTATTTACAATATTTCTAGTATTTTCACTGTAACTCCCTCAAAAAAGTGTGTTCATTATTTTTTCTTTCATGTTTTAGCAGAAAAAAAAAAAAAGGGAAACATGTATGTACCTTAGAAAGATGTTTAAACATCTATAAGATAAACAAGTTCAATTTTCAAATTGTAATTCAGTGCTCAAAACAGATGATGACTAAACACTTTTAGTAATTGCATAACTAGGTATCATTTGAATAATCATATAAATACAGTTGATTAAGAATGACTGATCTTTAAGAAAGTAATCAAAGTAATGCAAGCAAAACAGCATGGAAGTAAAGGTGACAAAATGATGCATTGCCACAAGGAGTTTCCAAATGCGCTTACAAGCATGGATTTAAGCACTACAAATCTAAATGTAATACTAAGCACCAAATAAATAAATAAATAAATAATCCTGCTGACTGCAGCAGAAGTGTTCATCTAGGAAAGCCAAAAGGATTTTACCTTGTGCCAGCTAGGCAAATCATTGACCCCATGCTTTACTTTCTTATGCCAGCCTCACTAATAAAGCACACTTTACACTGATCTTAAGTCTCCAGGGATTTCCTCCAGACCACTCCCAAGTTCACTGGAGCCCTCCAGAGGTAAACACCTAAATGTTCCTGAGGCATTCAATTTGTGTTGAATGGAAACTAAAGCTGACTATGGAAGCCAGGTATTTGTAGCACTGCTCTGTGCTTTCCTCAGTTTAGTGTAATTTTCTTACATACTTTAAGCTATATCTAGTCTCTGGACAGCTGATTTTGTCCAAAAAGAAATCCCAACCTTTTCTTCTTGAAGGAAAATTTGTCTTTTAACTTTGGCACATCAGTCACAAAAATACCTGAGACGTCATTGGAGAAGCAGCCAACTTGAAATGGCCTCAGTTTGTCAGAGGGTAGTGGCAGCAGTAGGATATACAACAACAGGTTCAGCTGTGCACAGCGTTTCGTATGACTGGTGTGCAGAAAGGTGAGTGGAGAGAGAAGCCCTGCAGCAGGGCAAGGCAGATGGAAGGCAATACTCTCTGGGATAGAGACTGCTGCAGGGAGGTGCAGAGCACTGAAGGCCTCAGGTTTAGAAAGTGTCAGGAGCTCCTGAAAGAGATGCTTAAAATCTGCATCTTCCCACTTTTCACCTAAGATGCACTGAAAACTAAGACTAATGTTTTTAAAGATGTGGCTGTCGGATGAGGTCCCAGATGACTGGAGAAAGGGTCATCTCACTCCCATTTACAAGAAAGGGAGCAAGGAGGACCCCGGGAACTACAGGCCAGTGAGTCTCACCTCTGTGCCTGGG
>JAOWBP010004015.1:24012905-24071287 GCA_028571105.1 Tragopan temminckii
AGCAGTTGTATACTGAGCTGGTAGTCTCAATCTTGCTACTTGATGGATAGACAAATAAGAAATAAAACTCTTCTCCTAGTAAGAAGCACCATACCTCATCTTCTGTATTTTCCTTTATCTTTCTTATAGTGACTCCTTGTTGGGTTTGAATCCATGGAATTTAACCTCTGTGTAAAACTGAAGGTAGTGGGTAAGTCTTAACTGTATCCATGGAAATTAGCTGTGACTTCAGCTGAATCTGGCAGAACAAATAGCATCAGAATTAGATCAGGCCCTGGACACTGTCTTTGGAAGCTGACTTCTGAAATAGTGAATGCTACTTGTTCAGCAGTTGTTAATCTGAGGCCAGTGGGCTCTGTCAGCTTTAAATCAATTATGGATCTAACATTGTCTTTCAATCTTGTAACAAAGAACTGTTAATTGTGTCCAGATGAGTGAATTCTTTCTCTTTCATATGGATCAGGCAGGAAACAAAAAATATTTAAAAACTGAGAGACAGATAAATGCAGAATAAGGGATACTATTTATATCAGTAGGGTACTAGTGCCTTTTCTAAATTAATAGTGTGACTTCTGAGGCACCTGTGTTAGCAGATATTGGAGGTATGAGGACATCATTTTTTAGCAGAAGCTCAAAGGACTTCTTTTTAACTTCATGTTATGTCTCATTGTGCATTTCAGTACACGCCTCCGTATTACATCTTAACACACAGGTCTTTTCATGTGTTATCAAGCACGAGGAAGTCTAAGGCAGCAAATTAGGTCACTTGCTGATGAAGTAAATGGCCATCAAGCCAACGTAATGACTATTATCAAGTTTGCTTTTAAATTTGCTGCTTTCCTTTCTCCCATCAAATCAGGCAGAAAATAGAACTGTGTCAAAAAATTAGGTACTTCCTAAGAAGTCCCTTTTTTAGTTGCTTGTTTTTTTTTTCTTTGCGCTCATCATAGGGGAAGAAAAGAGGTCCTTTTACCTAGAATAGTTTCAACACTTTGCCTGTATGTGAAAAGCAGCTTTTGTCAGCAAAGTACTTTCTGATGGGTATTGTAATGTGTGAGTCAGTCTGAGAGCTGAAGGTCAAAGCTGTAAGACTACTTGCTGTGTCACTTGGTCTCCTGATTTGAATGTTACATGTGTCATTTTCTGAGCTTATTGTCAAAGAAGGGAAACCAAGCCATGGCTGGGAGTTTTCAGATTACTGAAGAATAAATCAAGAAAAATGACTCTCTCTCAGTGTGCCAAAAATAAGGAAAGGAGAAGTTATTTAACTCTGTTTCTTATACCTGGAATGGTAATTTGCACATTGCCTTCTCTGAACACCATTCACCATTCCTTCCATTTGCACACAAAAAATTTTGAAAGATGAAATGTGGACAAGTGTTGCAGCCACCAGTGTGGGACTGGGATTTGTCTGGAAACAGCTAGCAACTTGTAGGAACACTTGTAAGAGCAATACAAATGTTAAAGCTGTTGAAAAATCACTTTGAATTCATTTAATGGACACTGTCATTAGGTGTGCATTTTCAAATGAGAAATATTACTGAAAATATCCTGTTTGTTTCTCACAAACATTAACTTTTTTTTAAAAAAAAATCTCACTTATATTCTAAAATGAAGTGTGTGTGTGCACACTGACTTGTTTTCAACAGAACCTTTTACTACACAGGCTCTGCTTTTTTCTTAGCACTGAAAAGTAGAATGAAAGGTTTCTTTAAAGAACCACAGCTTATTAACTCTATGTGACTGGATATTATTAACTTTGCTCGCTGTTTTTACTTACTGGTTTTGTAGATTGGGTTAAAAATATTATTTCTGACATTTAAAACCCTTAATTGACTAGATCTCAATGAAGTGCTTTACTGAGTTCCTGGCACTCTGCATACCACTTCTTCCTTCTGGGTCAAAAGGGGCAAAGCTCTTGTACTTGAGGGTCTGCAGGAGTAGAAAGGACGCTGTTAACATTTTTGCACGTTCAACTAAAGATCGTAGAGCAGACACCTAGCTGACTTTTCCCAGGATCGTGTATTGCTATTTAAGGAGGAATTACCACTGGCTTTTATCTCACAGGGCTCTGACAGAACTCTATTTAACCTGGTATCACAAGTATTTTGTGATTAGCAGTAAATTTCAATTGAGTTTTTTTTTTTCTTGATTGATTTTTTTTTTTTTTTTAAATACTTTAACAGCATGTGATAAACTGAAATCGAAGGACAACAGCATATAGCATCTTGACCCTTCATTTGCTGTTGCTTCATGGGATCCATAGTTTCTAAATACATTCAACATCATTCTTCCAAGCTTCCTCTCTTGCACAGTATTCCTCATCTGCAGTTTACCCCTGCAAATGTCTAACGTGACAACTCAACCAAATATCTTGAATAGAAACACATCAGTCTCTATAGCCTAACTAGGCAGATCTCACAAACACTGAGGTGGCTCATTTCACAGATAAACTGTATATCCAAAAGATTTATTTATAAGGGCCTTATTTATCAGAGGTTTAGAGCAATGTGTTGAACTGTATTTTCTTAATACTTGTCATATGCATTTTGGTTTTTTGATGTTTCAGTTTATTTTGCTATTAGAAGTTCATGACTTTGTGTTGCAATAAGACAGATTGAGACTAGTAAAGTAGCTTGCAACTGAGATCAGGGTTATAAATCAAGGAATGTCTCCCTTCATAGTTTATTGTCTTTCACAACTCACTGATGCCAATGGAGAAACATAATTTAAGAGCCACAGAAAAATAGTAAAGCTAGGTTTATGGACATTCAGTGAAAAACTTTCATAAACCAAAGTTAAAATAGTTAGTTTCTATATACTGCTTAAGCATCTTTAATAGATACTTGTTTGAGAAGTGTGATTTTTATACATTTCCTGATATATTTTCATAGCATCTATTTATTTTAATGTTACTAAATGAAGAAGACAATCATGATTGAAATCTCTCAAAATCCCTTTAAGTTCTGGGAAAGCTACACAATGGGCTGCAAGCAATCCAGGAGAATACTGGATTCTATTGAGGATAACATCCTGGTTCAAGAACTGGACAAATCAACCAGAAGTGAATCATTATTGGACCAGGTCCTCACAAGTGCAGAGGAGATCATTAAAGAAGTTAAGATTGGAGTCAGTCTGGGCTGCAGTGACCATGCCCTGGTTGAGATCATGATTTTGAAGTATATGGACCTGGGCAAAGAGCAGAGTCAGAGCCCTGAGCTTCAGGAGAGCCACTATTACCTGTTTAAGGAATTATTGAATAGGATCCCATGGGAAACTGTCCTTAAGGACATAGAGATGGAAGCTTGTTAAGGATGTATTTCTGAGAACAGAAGAGCTCTCCATCCAAGAAATCAAGTAGAGGAGGCAGGAAACCAGCATCTGAGCAAGGATCTACTGGTCAAAGCATGGGAAGAGAGAGATGTATACAAGCAATGGAAGAAGGAACATGTGGCCTGGGAATAATACAGAGATCTAATTCGTACATGCAGAGATGGGGTTGGGAAAGCCAAGGTACAAATAGAATTAAACTTGTGAGGGATGTGAAAAATAGCAAGAAATTCTATTAGAAGAAACAAGCAAAGGATCCCTCTGGTAAATGAGAAGGAAGAACTGGCTTCAACAGACATGAACTCAATGAATTCATTGGCAGTCAGACTTCTCGTGTCTCTTACATCCTGAACTAAATTAATTTTAAGGTCCTTTTCAACCTAAGCCATTCTACGTTTCTATGTTATAATTAAACCAATTACTACTCCATGTATCTTGGCTACTTGCTGAAGAATTTGGAGTGAGGAGTTGGGGGGTTATTTGATGTTAATTCTTGGCATCTTCTGCAAACTGTACATCCATTAGCAGCCAAGATGTATTCAGTTTACTCCTAGAGACTTGCTTACAATTTATGTTCATTCGAAAAGAATCCAATTCATAAATCCAATGACCACTCAGTGATGTGATCTGAATATCAGAAAATGGAAACAAAGGAGGTATCTACTAGTAACATTTTACTTCTGATACATATCAGAGAGTCAATGTAGTTTCAACCATTTCGAACACTTTAGAGACCACAAAGAGAGACCTTTTTCAACTAGAAACAAAACCAAAGCTAGCAGAATAATTTTCTTCTACTAGCAGTTCAACTGTATGCTGTGCTTAGCACACATTAATACCTCTAGACTGTTGTATGCTTCCTTCCTAAGAAGTTTTTTCTTTAAAATAAAAGAAGTCTACTTAGAGAGAGATTATTATCAAGTCCTTGTCTAGCTTTATTTTATTCTTGGGTGAGTGAAAGACTTCCTCTGCAAGTACATGCAAAGAATGAAATAGCAGGTCACTTAAATATCAAGAAACTTATCAAGATACCCCAGTTTCATATGATTAAGATCTGTAAAAACTTTTGAAGGACATATACTACAGCACATGTGCTCCAGCAAGGGAGGTGAAGCCATCTACATTATTATTGACTGTCGATCAGATTACCTCCCAAGCAAGCTTGTCATCTGAGACTTATTGGTTCCTATTCCCCTCTAGAGTTTGAGCGTACAAGTAATTTTTTAACATCATGGTAAGAACCATGTTTACTAAACTGCAGAATTCTCAGTACAGAGAAATGGGAGTGTGAAGCTATGTGAATGCAGAGCTACCACTTTCAGATAACCTGCATCTGTTAAGTGATAGAAAGTGAGGTGCTTAGAGAGGGAAGGCAAGGGCAATTGCAGTGCTGGTGGGAGCAACATCCACACAGCCATGGCAGAGTCCCACTGGACCCAGATCACTGGCAATCACAAATGGTGACAAAAGTGCAGACTGTGCTGATATATCCCAGCCACTAGCTGATGCTTGTGGAAGCTCTCTGGCTTAAAAAGCAGCACCATGACTGGAAATGAGGCATCCTCATCTCAACACAGCCAACAGGTGACTGAAAATGATCACTGATATGCTGCAGTCTGACCTCTGGTGTTGTCCAGTCAGTATAAGCCAATTTGGAGATGCTTCTCTTTGGAAATCTGGGGAAGAATTTGTGGGGCAAAGATAATATGGAAATGCAACTATTCTGATGTCACTGATACATCATCTGCAAGAAGTAAGGAAAGGTGATTTTTTTCATTCAGAGATTTTGAGTCATTCTGCAGCTATGTTCCCTCCAATATTCATCCCAGGTATCCCAAAAAAGAAAAGAAATATTTCAAAATCTTATAAAAATAGTTTTTTTCTGCAAGTGAGGGCTATGTACCTCTGTGGAAAGAGAGGCTGCGAATGCTCTCTCCCTGGAGCATTCAAGGACAGGCTGGATGAGGCTTCGAGCAACCTGGTCTAGTGGGAGGTGTCCCTGCCAATAGCAGGGGGGCTGGAACTAGATAGTCTCAAAGGTACCTTCCAACCCAAACCATTCTTTGATTCTAAATGTTACTTAATCTTGTGAACACCAGTTTCTAAGGGGTTTTCAATTTTATTAAATAATAGAGCAAATATTTATTGAAGGATTGGAGAAATTCTTCAGTACTGGTCCTGTCCAATGTACTGTAATATTTTTCTTTGTTTCAGAAAGTGCATGCCCTTTATTTTCCTGGAATTCTGTGCACAGATTTGCTTTTACAAACAGGAAGTACCTCTATTTTCCTAATACCAAATACCTTCTTACCTGAGTCTACCTTTCGTTAATCCTTAAATAATATACATTTGTGTAGTTCAGCTTATAATCCACCCTATTGATTCTCTATTCTTCTTGAAAGAGCTGTGACTGGTAACAATAATATAAGGAATCCATTACTTTTCCATCTTAATACTTCTATCATATTTGATAGATTACAATGAATTAGTCATACAGAATTTTGATAACGTATTTTATTATGTTGATTGAAGGGATTCACTTGAGATGACAGCTAACATGGCTCAATAGCCAAAAGCTTTTTAGTGCAACTATAATTCTATTCCCTGCAGCTGCCATTCTTGAATGAAACAAAGAAAGGTGCTTGAGTGAATGATATATCACCGGAGATGTGCTTCACTCTACAATTATGTAATATACCAATAACTGCGATTAAGCAATCTCAGTTTCATAAGAAAAACATTTTATTTAGAGATGTAATCCACCCCACCCTATCAAAAAGAAATCTGCCAAATTCAAATCAGCACATAGTAGTTAACTTCTTTCTAAATATGAAGTAACACTTTGTTCTTTTTTACTAGAACAGCACTCTTCAGCTCATGGTCTGTAACAAGTATATTAGATCCAACTTTAGGTACCACACTTCATAAAAGTTGTGGGCCAATTAGAGCTAGACAGAAAACTCAGATGTTTATAAAACATGACCTTCGAGAACACAGTGAATGAACTGGATTTCTTCATCTAAGGAGGAGAGGACAGAGTGTGACAAGATAACAGTCTCCAGATACGCAGAATACTGCAGTAAAGAGTCAGGAAACAATCTGTTGTCTATGTTTGTGATGAATAGAAAAAAGTAGTAAGGAATTTAAATTGCAGTAAGGGAGATTAAGGTTAGATCTTAGTAAAAATTTTTGAACAGTGAGGATAGTGAGGGAAAGGTTAGGATAGATTGCCTGAGGAGGAACGTCCATCACTGAAAGCTTTAAGAAACAGTTAGACAAATGTCTGTCAGAAGTGACATAGATAAAATCAATCCTGCTTTGACATAGAAAGAGATCTATGTTATGCTTTAAAAATTTCATATGTTATTAGCCATTAAAACTGTATATGGTCTGCAATGTGTATTTGTGTCACTTTTGTATATACACTTCAATATGTTAAAAGCATGTTGAGTTCAGAATCTCATCCTTAAATGATTGTGCAGCAGAATTAAAGCCAGCTGTTTAATCCTTTATTTCCTCAATATGTTTGCACCATAATAATCTTTAATTACCCTGTCACATGTTGGTTTATTTTCTCATTCCTCTATTTCATTAGTCTGTTGAATAAATTCTACTCAGTGAAAGCACATTGTTTTACATATTGTCTAATGCTCAGTGGACACTTCCATATATAATTACTTTATGCTACAGTCTTGCTCTGAAGACAATATTGCTATAGTCTCAGAAAGATTTGCATATTGGTTTTCAGTGCAGTGTTTGAGGCATATTTAATATTAACTTATCCTCAGCATTACTGTGATATCTGTACATCAGTTGGGTAACACTGATTTTTCAGTGCATTTGCATTTATATAGCAATAGAGATGTTCAGAATAAAATTAAAATACAAATCATTTAATGTTTAGCAACTCTAAGGCATCACTTCCTAACTTCTCAATTGCAATAGCACAATCTTGTTGCTACTGAACAGAACCTGTGCGTATCTTCCTGATGGTGAACTATTGCATTTAGGTTTTTAATTGCAAACTCTATTCTGCTATTGCATTAACAGCAGGCAGAGTTCCTTAGCCGAATAAAACTTCTGAGTTCACAATATTTGCACAAAATGATTTCTAACAATGGTAGATTGTCATTCTTTATCATCAGTTGTGTGGAATTATGTGCACACATTTTGTTATTTAGATTTCACCTGTGCTTATTCCAACAGATTATAGGAATCCTAGACTGTAATCTTGATTTGGCAAGGAAGTATATTCTAATGGGTGTTGGTAAGATATAGCCTGCTAATTTCATTCAAACACCCGCCCCACCTACTACTAAGATCTCAAAACACAAATTGGTCTTTTTAAATATAATGGGAAAATGCAAATATTAATAAATAGGTCTGAGCTCAGGTGGTAGCTGAAATGAACAAAGAGGAGTATCATATATTTATACACAGCTGTATGGGAACTGCTGAATCACGGCCTGAACCTCTGATTGACCGACCACCACAGGCAAGCAATGAGTCAGCCCTAGGATCGCAGGTGAAGGCAATTCACCTGCACTACTGAAAGGGGTGGAGCCTGGCTCTACCTCTCCTAGACCCCATTTAAGAGCTGACTACCACTGGGGAAGGATCTCTTTTGAAAATTGCTCCTCTTGGAGTCTTCTCAGCAAGCCCAGGACAAGGGTAAGCTTTCCATCCATTCTTCTTTAGTGTGATAACTTGTTTAGCCTAACTTTCTTATATATTTCTTAATCGTAATGTCTGTATATTCACTGATTATACAACAGGGTTGAAGAGAAGATGGCTGGCTATTTCTGAGAGATGACCCAGACCTATTTCTGCTTCACTGCTTGTTGTAATAAACTTCTTGAGACTATAAAAGGCTGCCCTGTCCTAGGGTAGATCTGTTGCTCCTCCATTTATCCAATTTGATGTTTTCTGTAGCTGACTTTGAAACTCTAAAAAAAGTATCTTTTTGCAAGATACTGATACTGTCAGTTATATTATCCTTAGCTTTCCTTTCTCCAGTACCTAATCTCACATTTTTAGCCAAGCTCCAGTGTCTTTTTCAAGACTGTTCTCAGCTTTGGACTCCACATATGTCTTCACCCTATCAGAATCTGCACTCTCTTTGCCTGCCCCTACCACTGTTCCTGCTGTTCCTTCAGCATATCTTCTTCAGAACACCCATCTGCTCCCTTCTTGACCTTCTAGTTATCTGTTTCCTTGAGAAAGCCACCTAATATAAACCTCTTTAAATTAAATATTTGTAATTATGCTGTTAAAAGAAATGAAAACCTGAGTACTTTATCTGCAGGTAGCACTGTAAATCCCACTTACAAAGTCCACTTCCAAATTTTACAATCATTTTTACATGAGTAAACTACTATTGACTTCAAGTGACCATTAATTTAACCTTGACACACCATATTTCTTCTGTATAGATAGGTAGAAGAAATTAATTTAGACTAGCTTAATTGGGTCTAGTTCTTGTATATCTGAAGTCATGGTTCTAAAAAATGCTATCCATGTAGTCTATGTGTTAAAAACTCAGTTGAGTTGTTCAAAGGCATCTTGTGCTTGCCTGAATGCTCATTGCACTGTGTTCTCAAGGCACATCCTTGGAATAATCAGTATGTTCTATGCTTTTTCTTGCCTTGAACTGATTTTTTTTTTTTTTATTTATAGAAGCTATTCTTCTATATTTATAGAAATTATTCACTCTTTTTTTTTTCACAATATGTCATATTTAATGTTATATGTTCTAGACCTACATATACAAGCTTGATTCCTATACTTAATTGTCCTTCATGGAATACGTATTCCAACTCTTAGCCTAATAATACTTTTGATTTATTAAATGATGTATGTGCTGATTGGAAAATGGAAAAAAAAATACGTATGTAGTTAAATACCATGGCTTTGCAACGTTAAAATAGCAAAAAAATTCCCTTGAATGGAATTTAAAGAAAATGTAGGAAATAAAAGTGAACAATAGTCCAATTGCAGAGTTTTTATAGTTGTAAACATATGATGTACATGTAAATCTAAGGAGCCATTCAGTCATTCTCTTTATATGTGTATAAATATATATAAAATATAAAGGATATAGTTTGTTTGCTCTGAGTTGCATTTGTTTTATCTTTTCATGCCTAAACATCAGAAGGCCTTCTACTTTTTCTGACCCAGGGAAAAAAAAATAATTTGAAAATAAGTTTCTCAGTAAGACCTGAATTTAAGATTAAGTGTGAAAACCTGATGCAATCTTTTCTTGTTTAGTTGACAAAAGAGATCACAAAAGGAAATTCTTATCAAGAAAAACATTACCTTTAAAGTGGTGTATATTCTTTGCTGTAGAACCACTCATCATTCAAGTGTGTACTTATTAGAAATGCCATAGTTTAGAGAAAGAATAGAGCAAAATTAAATAGAAAAAGAGAAAATGGTCAATGCTAGGATTTGGCTACTAAACCTTTAAATAGAAAGTGAAGTAGAGTATTAGACTTTACATAGAAAGACGCTCCTAAGGGAAGAATGTGAGCAATTAGGGAACAATGAATAATACATCACTAATAGAAGGAAAAAAAAAGAAAAACAGCCTCAAAAGAAAAAGATGGCTTTGTTAATTTTGTGCAGTTATTAGTCTGTTTGTATTTTTGTCCTTAAAAATATACAGAAACCATCTGTTTTTATAATTCAAATGAGTTGTAATGGAGATAAGAAGGTAGAAAAATGATATGTATTAATCATCATTTAGCAATCTGATTTTCATCAAAAAGTAAAAAATCACTACACCCAAATTGCATAATCTGTATGACTTCAATTTTTTTGCCTGTTTTGAAATACAATGATAAAAAGATTTCTAGTTCTAAAAACAACTTAGAGGAATAAATAAAGAAATCTAAAGCCTTTGGAAGAGTTTTTCCTGCTATCCCATTCAAACAGAAAGAGAGAGAATGAGAGATTTGAGTATGAATTGGAGTGCTTTTTGATTGCAAGATCAGGAATTCATATGAATCCCTTAAAATTGTTTTTTATGGGATTCTGAAGACTGCAGCATCCTAAACCTGTTTGTCCTGAAATAAGTAGAAAAACTACACAACTTTAATGAAAACTTAGTCAAACTCTCATTAGAGGTGTTAAAAATCCCACTTTTTACTGATGGGAAAAATAGAATGTATGCTCTGTGTTACTCAATTTTGCAGGTTACGTATATTATTAAAGACTAAAGAGTAAAGGTTTCTCAATTTGGACAAATATCTATGAATAATCTCATGCCACATTTTAAAATGGATATAGCTATGTCAACACTTAAGAAATATCATCTTTGATTTCACAGCAATAGAGACTTTCATTCTAATAATGTCTATTCTTCCTACTTCCAACTCTGTTTAAGGCTGTGCCTCTTCAGAGTGGCTTAAGGCAAAATGACTGAGTAGCTGCCTTGTTGTAAATTCCAGGGTTACAGTTTCCTAGTTTGCTTTTCAATTTAGGCAGCAAGGTTTTGGGTATGTTTACTTTTTTATTATTATTTTTTGTAATCTTTCTATATTTAACACTTTTTTCTTTTTAAAGTTTGGTGCAAAGTTATTGTACTTTCTCTCCCCCAAGGATCTGAATGTAATTGTCTTTTGGGTACTATTACTTAGTGGTTCAGTTATAGTTCTTGAAATAACTCTGCGTGTTACTTAGGGCCATAACCTCTCCCTTTGTGTGCTCTAGTACTAGCGGTTCCAAGAAACAATTGCTTCTTAAACCTCATTCCAGTATGACGTATGACCGATTTATTTGCTGACTGTTGAAATCCCCCATTACTACTGTTTTGTTAGATTTAGTTGCCTCTGTGGTCTTAGTATTGCACAGAGTATTGTTTTCCTGATTGGGAAATGAATAACTACAAGCATGTGTTCTCTTTAGCAAATTGTGAGATGTTGCATGGAGCGCAACACAAAATTGTTAATTTCATTCTACACTTGTTGTTTTTGTTTTTAAGCTCAAAGTGAATACAAGTTCTGTTGGGCTTTTTTTTACAGACATTCTGAACAAATGTACATTTTAATTTGTATGGATATACAAGCCAAATTACAAAACATAATTGTGTGTCATTAACTAATTTTGAGTGACTTTAATGCATAAATTATATTTTAATCCTTTCATTTTTCCTGGGGCTTATCTACTTCATTGAGCTTTGCCAAACTGTGGAAAGACACTAAATCTGATATTTCAGATTTATAAATGCCAGTATAAGATCTTTCCATAGCAAATACACTTTTGTTCCTTCAATTTTCTGTTTCTGCAACTTGAATAAAGAAAGCTAGAGATACTATATATGTATTAGAGCTATTATCATTGAAGTTTCACAGTTGTAGGATTGCAGCTTCCCATTCACCACATTACAAATGATAGTTTAGGTCATAACTTAATTGCTTTCCAGTTCAGTGAAATGAGGGATTCAGGGATTCCAGTATAATTTTTGGTAAGTAAAAAATCATAAAACAGAGACTCCTCTTATTTGAATGATACAAAGCACTGGCATAGACTGACTTTCTTACACAGAGTTAAAAAATATGACCCAAGCATCTGTAGGCAGTTGTATAAGCCAATGACAAATTTGAGAAGAAAGCTAAGAAGTTGAATTGTCTAATTGCAAAAAAACTTTTGATCCATACAGGCAGATTTCCTTTAATCTTCTGACTCTTAGGCTTGTGTACATTGGAGTATCTCAACTGGTTATTTGGGATGGGAGTTTTTTGTGAGATTCAAAATTAGAGTCTGACATAACTACACAACTGATTTTGTTGTTGTTGTTATGTTTCTAATTTTTATTTTAGTCTTCTATCATTATATCTTAAGGCAGCTTCTCACCAGTACAGCTGCCTTAGCATTTTCCCTCACCACATCTATGTATTTTGTCACTCCCTTCTTAGTAGTTGAATACCTGAGGCCAGGTATTGTAGTTCTATCCTGTAGATAAACCAGCTGTTTAGTAATAACACCTGATTTCTCTCACCAAGTTGTACAGATAGTGTTTTTACATTACCAAAATATTTATTAGACAAGAGTGTTGAAGGATCTATGAAAATTTATGATGTAAGTGCTTCTGAGACAGCAACAAAAAAAAAAAAAAAAAAAACCTTTTAAACTTTTTGCTGGTTGTTTGTTTTTTGTTTTTTTGGTTGTTTTTTTTTTTTGGCATGTATAAAAGTTATAACAAGAATAAGAACGTAACTTCTCTGAGGAAGTACTCCTAGTCTCTACTGACACTAATTGATTTAGGGTAGTTTATTTTCAGCACAATAGTGGTACGTGTCTTTGAAACACGTCTGTGAGTAATGAATAAAATCAGTTTTCTTCTCATTTGAAGTCAAAGATGTATGCTAGAATAATAGAAGAACTGTAGTTAATTTTTTTCCAGGAATTACAAAAAAGGAATTATATAGATTAGATTAATGAAACATTTACTGAACATTTTACTTTTTTATAACTGCATTTTGAGATTCCATACTTTTCCAAGTATAAACAAAGCATTATAAGTGTTAACAAGTACTGAAATTTTTATTTTTTAACTTTTGACTGAATTTGGGAGTTACTGTGGAAAGTGAGAGATACACAACACATTCTGAGCCTTGAAAGAAAATCAAAATTAAAATATTTTAAATATTAGGAAATGGTAAACAAAAACTTGGACTGAAAGTAGGAATGGATCTAAGAATGTGACATGTTAGCTCCTACAAACACTTCTCTGCTTCTCTGTTTTTTCTTATGAAACACAAATGCTGCCAATATGTGCCCTACTATGTACTGACTCAATAACATTAATAGGAGTAATCAATATACTTGATCTGTTAAAAGAAGAGGAGGTAAGAACCAGATCTCTTTGTGCTCAAAGCTACTAAAATGTAGGGATTTTCTGAGGCAGAACCAGCTGAGTAAAGCTGTAGTTCAAAGTGTGGTGTTCAACATAGGAGATAATTCACAAAAAAGAATGCTGTGCCACATATTTGACTTATGGATGATTTGATTTAAACACTGGGCTATTCTTTATTAGAGCTGAAATTAATGAGTCTCAGTGGCCCAGTGTTGTTTGGCCTCAGACTAAAGTAAATCAGGAACTCTCAAGGGTAGTGGCCTAAGAGGAAAAACTCAGGTTTACAAGGCAATTTTTTAAGACCCGCACCATGGAAAGATTGGTCATACCAAATTCATTAGAAATCTACAAGAGTGTGAAAATCACATATTTAATGTGATCTGGCCACCCCAAATCCACTAAGACTGTATTTTGAGGGATCTGCTTTTGGTCCAGGGAAATTTTGTCCTAGTTTTAGTAAACAGTTAAAGTTACGCTACATCTCTTCTTCTTCCTCTTTCTGCTGTGTTCAATACTATTTCCAGGGCTTAGACAAGACTTCTCTTTAATATCTGTACTTGAAAATGAGGACTGGTTGACCAAGAGACAACAATCATCAGTCCTTGAAGATTTGTCTTGATGTTCTGGACTATATACAAAGGAAATTATAGGAATGACAAATACAACAACTCCACTGAGTTAAAAAATGAGTATTATCTAAAATTGCTTTGGAGAGTTGAGTCTACATAATTTAGATGCAAGAGGCAGCTGTGCAGAATAATACTGTGAATCCCCTTGGTGGTGTTGACATTGGAGTACACAATGGCATCAAACTTTTCTGTCCCAACCTCTCAATTACTCAGTCATGTACATACTGCATTACCATGTCATTGGCACAGTTGAAGAACAAGACTTCATGCGTAGGTCATCTTCCATGTAATAAATTTAATTTGAGTTTTAAGGAAATTAAATTACAGAACTGAATGAGGCAAAGTTTAACATTTCCTTTAGCCACTGCTGTTCTTTTTATGTGCAATACAATACAGCCATTAATTCTGGTGAGACTGGATTTATGCGTTCATATTTAGTTAATGTTTTGAGTCTTAACAGTATTTTCCTGAAAAGTGTTCATGCAGCATAGAAATGGCAGTTTTCTGATACTGATCCCTGCATGTAACCTCACTGAAGAAACGTAATAATCTCTTAAAGGCATCTTTCCATGCAACATTTCAGATGTCTGAAGTAGGAGTGTGAGGTTCTCTAAAGGAGTTTACAAAAAAATAACATTCTCTTGTAAAAATTGGAAGGTCTTAAAATTTTACAGAATTTGATTTCAAAACAAAAGAAATAGTTTGTTAATATTTCTTCAGAATTTTTACATGTTCATGCAGGACATATGGACCTGGAAAAATACCTCAGAAAAGTTCCAGGATGTTTGTTACAATAATAATGACAATGATAAGTAAATTTGTTTGATAAGTACTTACAGTGTTCTTGTAATGAACTTGACTTGGCTGTGTTTACTCCTTTTGTGTTTACTTTTTGCAAATGTTCATTGGGTTTATTATTCTCACAGGAATGTTTGCTGAAATGCTCATTTTAAAGAGGATTTTGGAAGACATTCTTAAATGGTAAATTTTAAATTCATAAATATTAGAGCCATTAGAATATTTATTTACTTACGAATTATGGTTATCATCTTAGAGAACAAAAGAAATGTTTTATCCAATTATAGTTAACACAAGGGAAAAATAACAGATTTTGCTAGCGATGAGCTGCTTGAATGTAATGTGCCAAATAAGATATTTTCTTAACGCTTGAAATGTTAATTCTGTAGTGATTCCTATCAGCTGATGAACGTAGATATTGTAAGTATTTCTCTACTGATGTGTCTCCCTCTGCAGGGTATATGATTCTGTTGTAGACTTAACCAGGGAGAAGTTAAATTCACCAATCAGTCTTTTTGATTGTATGTGTTATTTTATGAGCTCCGGAAGCACACATGAAATCCTTAATAATGGAATCAATGGCCATAACAAATCATTCTTAAACTCCTTGTGCAAAACGTGATTCATTCATTTAGCAAGCAACAGTAACTTGAACCACTCTTCATCCTGACGCTTTGAGTTTGGACAACAAAAAATGTCAAGTCTCCTGTCTCATGTATCTGTCACGAAAAGTTGGGTGGTCTTTCCCCATGTATGTTTACTTCCATCCCATCCCTGTTCTGTGACTGTTGAGCTCAATGGCTGCTCCATCCTCATCAACAATCCATTGTTTGTGTCTAATTCCAATCAGCTTCCTCAAGCAACAACTTCATAAGAATTTCAAAGTTAGAGCCCTTAACTGGGGACATAGTCACAGACAGAACGTGAGCTCATGGATTACTCTGGAAGAGACAAAGCATTCTTTCTTTTCTATCCAAAAATGTGGAAGAAATGAAAAAATAAAGTGAATCAGAGGTAAACTGAAGAAATTTAAAAAATAAAAAGAAGCTGCTGTCTGTTTAGATTGTGGTAATTTGTTATGATGCTTACTAAAATGCTTTTGAAAAACACAATGGAGCAAAGCTTAAATGCATAAATAAAATAACCTGCCCACAAATATAAGCAGGGACATTTATCAGAAAACAGATGTTCTCTTATAGCAGAACTAAACACTTCTAGAAACATAACAATCCATTTATCTTAATGAATGCATCCTCTAGCAGATATCTGAAGTAACAGCAGCAACAGTTTACCTGCAGGTCTAGCAAGCATATTTCCATGAAAATTTGGGATTTTGATTTCTTTTTTTCCCTTGATCAGATATTGATAGGGAAGAACTTTCATTTTTCCCCTGGTCATGAAGATTATTGGCATGAAATTTAACTTCAGAGAACAATTTAAGTAAATGCAGATCTTTTTAAAGTTATATCTAGTTACTCTGCAGTGGCATCTGGAAATCAGATCCAGTTCTTGTACATGCCTTCTGTAATGAGAGAATCTCTTAAGAAATTGAATCATCAGACTTCCTGTCTCCCTTGCATCACTTAAGAAGTTTAAGAACAACATTTTAGTTATGGTCAGTAGTAAACAAGTTTTTAAAAATATTTCCAGCACTATATAAATGAATTCTGTCTAGAATTGTATTCATTTCTGAACATCCTATTCCTTCTCAATTGATAAATGATTAACCAAGATTCTGCAAAGAATTCCCAAAGATAGTCAGTTCCTCTTGTACAGAAAATTCTGAATGATAACAGAACATTATGTAAACTGTCCATTTTAATGTATTTTTTCCTAGGAATTTGGTGCAGCATTATAAACGTTAGTGCCATAAATTGTCTCTGGCTTGACTTTTGTAGCATTTACAATTGCTTTTAAGTTAGAATACTTGTAATGACCTTTTATAATGACTTGTATTACCATTAAGCATACCTAAACTTTTAACTGTCCTTATAGCAGCAGGAGGGTCTCACAAATAAACATAGTTCAGAGAACGAAATACATACATGTAGGCTGATATAAGAAAGTAATGATCTCAGAAATACAACAAGAAAGCTTTTATGAAGTAAGGAAAAAGATGACAAAAAATCACTCAGATCTAGAATTGGTTACTTAGGCTTTCCTTGTCAGTGTATAGTAGTTTCCACAGGAGAATCTTACACCATGCAAATGCAATGGAAAGGCCCAATTGATTCCTTCCTTAGCACTTAAACTAATTGATGAATTGGTAAGAATTAGGTCTGCTATTTTTAAGATGTGATAATTCAGGTTTGTCACTGGATAATCTGCTTCTGTTTTCTGTAATAGAGATGTTACTTTCATGTCTTCATATTACTGATATGGGAAGACATACTTTTCCCCAGGCAGTCAGAAAATGGGAATAAATGTGAGAGTTGGAATGTAGGTGGGAACTCTGGGGACTTATAATGCGTTATTATACATATTGTTTTGCTATTTATGTAAATTTAAGTAATATAATATACCCATAAGCCTTCTTATCAACTGTATTAAATATGTCTTCAAAGAAGGAAGCCAAAGTGCATTTAAAAATCCTCTCTACCTTTGTATCCTATAATCACTATGGGATCTGCTTTTTTCTATATTTTCTCCAGAAGCTCTGCCTAACAGCACATACAGAGGGACCAAAATGTGTATTATTTTGTGCCAGGATAGGGTATTGTTGTAGGCCTTACAATTTTACCTTAGATAGGGCAGGAATATGTCTCTATTTTGTTATGAGTGATTCATCAAGAGTTCCTTTTCTATCACCAATGCAGAGCAGGACAGAAAAGCTGTCCACATAGCAGACAGAGGGTCCCAGGGAACTAATGATTTTTCAGGATGCTAGCACCTCAAACTCTAGCCTAAGATCGGTGAACGTGTAGATGCATTTAAGACAATTTAGTAGGTATGTAAAAGGAACTTGCAAAAAAAGAAGATAGATGCTTTGGGTATGTACTCATCAATTTGATAACTGCCTCATTTTCATAACATATTAACTTTTGATTAAGTCAGTTAATTTGACTGTATAAAGAAAGTGTTTTCTCAGAAATTCTATATTTATTTGAATCTTTCATATGTATGAGAAAATATCCAGAGGATGGATCTTCTTTGCTAGCTCATGGCTAGGCAGATGTATGAAAAAAGGAGCTCTTATACAGTGCACAATATACCTGTGAATAAAAACCTTGAGATTTCTGTCATCTTAAGCAGTTAATTTAAAGCATCGTGTAATAAAGTTGAAAAGGACAAAAAAAAAAAAAAAGGGACCCCAAGGACAATTACAGAATGCCTGGGGACCCATTTAAAATATGTCTTTATCTTAGTTATGGAAATGTAGCTAGGATTACAGAAACACTAAATAATGTTGTCTTTTTTTCTTGTTAAACCAAGGCATTCTCTTAAATTTATATATATATTTGCAACCATGCTTTCCTTTTTGAGATATTACTTACAGTTGTCTCATTTACCTCAGGTGTGGTCTGACAGTTCAGTTCACAGCCATCTCTCTTTCTTTTTCATGTCTTTTCTACTTAAACTATCTGTCCCTCATGTACAGAATTTTGTTTTGAAAAGAAGCTTGAAGTAGCATTTAAAAGGTCAATTAATCTATTGGGGAAGAGTAAAAATGTTATTTGACTCAGAAGACTTGCCACACCACTCAAATAATGAATGATGAATACCAAGCCTTTGAGTGAATTCTTGCAATCAACAGTCCGTGACGAATCAATAGGCTGGCATTTTCACGCAGTTGAAGAAAGTGATCAGATTTCATAAATATCACAAATTGTTGCTGGAAAAAAAAAAAAAATCATGCACAGAGGGAAGAAGGGGAAAAGGAGTAGAAAGTTGGTTGTGAATTGCACACCTGGATGTGAGTGCAGCCATATGTAGCATGGAATTACTACCTATCGGTGCTTCACCCTTCTCCCTCTTGGGCTATGAGGTTACAAGTCTGGCTGGAAAAGAGGGGCTAGCATTATGAAAGGATTTCATTCACAACCATGCAACACTTTTCTTCAAATGTAAGCTGCATTTACATCAATCCACATCCATGTTACACGAAATAAGACCTGTCTGGGATATCAGAAACAAGCTTACTCATACTTCTAGTTTTGAAAATAATTTCTGAGTCACTACTAAGCAAATTTACAAGCGCTGTCTCAGTCAGTGGAGTGGTAAATAGTGAAGAGATCAGTTAAACAGTGATCAGTATTTGATTCACTTTGATGATTTAAGTTATGTTAAAAAAACTGTAGAGTAAGGGTTAGGTAAAAGTTATAAATGACGAACAAATAGTGAAAAACTCAGTGTACACTGAAATGCAGAGATTCTAAAAAGAACTTAACATGAAATTCAAATGTGGTGCTCTGGCCAAAGTCCGTATTGACCATGATTAAACAGAAGGATGCAAATAAGAATGTGCTTTTATCCATGTAGACAATCTGATAAAGATAGCTATGCACAAAAGGATGTTTAAAAAATGGCAAACACTTCTGTTTGGTTCATGATATACAGGCCTGTTCACAGAAGTGACTTCAGAAATGGTACTCCATACACTGTCTGATTTCATATAAATGACCCTGCTTCAGTCTGATTATCAGATCACCATGTTAGCATGTTTAACATGCTAACAGCTTATCTGAATTGAGATACTTTAGATATGAAGAAGTCTCCAGAAAACATCACATGAAAATTCAAAGGTAATCTCGATACCATCTCTGGTGATCAACAGCCAGTATGTAAGACAGGCTAAGCTAAAAACAAAAAAAAAGGCTATGAAGGCATCTAGGTGACAGATCCCTTGTTTTGGCCTACTAGTTTCACTCCAAAGATGGCTGAAGTAAACAAAATTGTTAAAAGTGTTCCTAGTACCAGGAAAGTTACTTATACATAAAGTTTGTGATCCTCCCACTTCAAGGATGCTGGCACCGTGTCCTTCTAAGGAAACAACAATGAAATCAGGCCATAACAGACCCAGCATGCATTGGTTTCTTTGGCCTGGGATCTTTATACACCAAGACTGAAAACACCTGAACGCATCCCGAGCCAAAGTAAATGAAGAAATAAATTATTGATAATTAACTAAAGTCCTTTTACTTCCCTCTTAACATGGTTTGAGTACCACGAAGGCAGTCAGTTTGATATAAATTCAGTTGGTCTTGTTCTTATCAATTGCCAAAATGTAATATTTAGAAATTAACTGTTTTGTGTAAATATTGTTCCTCTTATTGAAGAAAGAAATTATTTTTTTTAATTTCAAAGTATATTTTTTGAAGATAGATAGAGGAGCTTCTGGCAAGGAGAAATATGAACTTTTTAACCCAAAACTACTATGTGTTGGGTTTTTTTTTTATAAGCTGTTCACTAACTCTTCTCTAGGCAATCAGAAAGGATTAGAATTTTTAAAATGAATTTCTTTTTCTGTTCGGAAATAATACTTAGTAATATTTAACAGTGTATTGCTAGTTGCTAATCCATTTTTTTTCAACAAGCATATTATCTCTGGAACAAAACTTGTATATAAGAAGAGCAAAAAAATTTTTTTTAAATCAGGAGGAACCTTTAGTTTCTTCTGTTTTTACTTTACCTTCTTTTTTTATCACTGTGAAGTTTGTTACCTCACTGCAATATCTCTTGTACTTAGCTTCTCTCCAAATGCATTAATATCTTTTTGTGTTATGGCTTTCTCTAGTCATACATGTGCTCCAGTTACAGGGTATGTGTTATCAAAAATTGAAACTTGGAGTTTGCTCTGCCATAGATGTGGTAATAATCAGATATTAACCTATGTCAACTGCTATAATTTTTAAAAAAGCCAACCAACAACTAAACAACCCAATCACCAACATAATTCCCTGGATCACTGTGACAATATCCTAAAAAGGACTGTATGGCTTTATATTTTGTAGAGTATCTCATCTAATTTTTATTAGTATATTGTTATTGATTTCATAATTTATTTTTATCTCAGAGTTTACAGGTGTATACCTTTGACTTCTTAATCTTATCATAGAATCATAGAATCATTTGAGTTGGAAGGGACCTTTAAAGGTCAGCTGGTCCAACTGCTCTGCAATGAACACCTAGATCTCAATCAGGTGCTCAGAGCCCTGTCTAGGCTGACCTTGAATGTTTCCAGGGCTGGGGCATCCACCACCTCTCTGGGCAATCTGCTCCAGTGCCTCACCACTCTGACTGTAAAAATATATATATATAATAATTATATCCAATCTAAATCTCCCTTGTTTTAGTTTGAAACCATTTCCCTTGTCCTCTCACAACACATCCTGCTAAACAATCTGTTTCCATTTTTCTTATAGTCCTCCTTTAATTATTCAAAGGCTGTTATTAGGTCTCTCTAGAGCTTTCTCTTCTCCAGGCTGAACAGCTCCAGCTCTCCCAACCTGTCCTGGTAGGGAATATGTTTCATGCCTTGGATCATTTCTGTGGCTCTCCTCTGGATGCACTCCGACTGGTCCATGTCTCTTCTGTACTGAGAGCTCCACATCTGGATGCAGTACTCCATGAGAGGTCTCACCAGCACAGAGCAGAGGGGGAGGATCACCTGCCTTGCCCTCCTGGCCGTGCTGTTTTTGATGCAGCCCAGCATACAGTTGGTTTTCAGGGCTGGGAGGACACATTGCTGGCTCATGTCCAGCTTGCCAATGGATCTTTGGCTAAATTCTAGGGACCAAAATGCAGGATCAGACTTTGTTTGGAAAATGCCAATGTATGAGAAGAAATCTATTTCTGAAAAATCATCTGCAACAAAGTGGGAATTTTAGGTTCTGCTAATTTACTAGCTGCTGGATACAAGCATCTGCTAATGACCTTGGGAAGGACACTTGGACCCTCCTGCCCTCAATTAAGCCTGAGTTCATGATAAAAAGAATCAAAATATGAAATACTTTACCCAATACTCTAAGTGTGCTGTGAGGAAAAATGCAGCTCTTGTGAGTTGAAGAATGCCACAGAAAAGTTCATTGATAAGAGAAACTGTCAAAATTTTAATCTCTAAGTAAATTTAAGTGAGATTGGCAAAGGAATATCAAATATATTTAAAAAGCAGAGAAGTGAAAGAATGTGAATTAAATAAGTTGATTATGTACTTAGATATTTGTGGGTTAAGCATGAGATCCTTCCTTATACATAAATGTTCTCTTGCTCAAGGCCATAAGAATATATACTAATACAAGATAAATTCATCAGTACCAATGATGAGAAATTATCAGATATTGATCTATCTTCATGCCCGTAAAACAAGAAAATCCACTGAATCTTGAAAAGTATTATTAAATAAGAATGGAAAGCAAGTTTCTGATAACAATAGTTATCAAAATATAATTCAGATTTAGACAAATGTTCCAAAACTATTGATGTTGTCCCTGCTAGCTCTGTTTTGGGGTCTAGTTCCAGTGAAAATTCATCTAAATATTATGAGATTGTCAGGTTGAGTTTAGGAATGCACACCTCTCACAACCAGAGTCCTGAAAGTATATTTGAAGTACATTCCACATTTATTATATGTTCCTGACTTAAGAACAAGAACATGGTTGAGTAGCAGCAGTAGGCAACAGAGGGAAGGTAAAAACATAGGGATAAATGGTTAAATACTGCATCAGAGCAAAAAAAAAAAAAAAAAAATCTGGTTATGAATTTGGTGTCTTAAGACATTTGATATGGCTTGATTATTTAGCTATCAAAGACTGTTTATCACCACAGATCCTAAAGACAGCTTCTTAATCCAGAGGCAATAATATCAGCAACTTCTATGTCTAAATTGCTTCCTGCATTACCCAACTTTTTGCTTTCCCTGTTTGTCCATTACTATTTCTATCAAGTGGCTTAGGTCATTTAGCTATGTTCTTTTAATTACTTCTTTAAGGTCTTAATTCCCACCAGGCTTGTTGTAATCAAGGTTTGACACCTAGCTTGGGTCTGAAAATTCCCCTAGGGATCAGTTCTTACAGGAATGTGAGTCTGGATATGTATGCAAGATTTAAAAATTCAATTATTGCTCACTCTGGTAAATAGAATCGACATATGGTAACAGGACTCTTCTCATAAGTTCCCACCATCAGTTAGAAAAAAAGCATAGGATATATTCTTTGAATCTGTTCTTCCTTGCCTCATTACATCTGATATGTTATGCAGAGATTATTTCTACCATGCATTACTTTGTGCATCTCCCTTTCTTCTGTTTTCCTTTGAACTTGCTGTGTTCTTCTGCATAAAAGTAAAAATTTTCATTCATCTTTAAGATTGTCTAGCCAGGACATGGGATGAGATCCACAAAAAGGTTATTCAGGCTGCACAGTTGGAGGAAACTTCTTTTGCTGCTAACATTGATTATAGTTTTATTATTTGAGGGATTACTGAAAACCTCTATTGTGTTAAAGCTATCCTGGTTTATTTATCCTCATCTTGTAGTTAATAGACAATCTTGGGCTGGCCCCCATTAATGATGGGCATGACCAGTTCCACTAGTTAAAAACATTGGCCACTGTATTACAGGTATAAATAAAACTGGGATCTGTTCTTTGAAGATATGACTTATGACTTCTTGAATGGTTTATTATTTCCCACAAAACTGTTGTGGTTTCCAGGAAGCGTAAAGATCGTAAAGATCACCTTTGTCACATGGAAGACATTTTAATAACCTAAACAACCTTACTCACACACACAGTGTCCTTCTCATTGCAACTACTGACATCTTGGCAGGGTATGAATCATAGAATGGCCCGGGTTGAAAAGGGCTATAATGATCATCTAGTTTCAACCCCCGTTTCATGGGCAAGGTTGCCAACCACTAGACCAGACTGCCCAAAGCCACATCCAGCCTGCCCTTGAATGCATCCAGGGACGGGGCATCCACAGGCTCCTTGGGCTGTTCCAGTACTTCACCATCCTCTGTGTAAAAAACATTCTCCTAATATCTAACCTAAACCTCCCCTGTCTCAGTTTAAAAGCATCCCCCCTTGTCCTATCACTATCCACCCTTGTAAACAGCCATTCCCCCTCCTGTTTATATGCCTCCTACAGGAGCGGAACGACTCCTTACGAGAGTGGATTTGCAGAGGGTATATTTTATCTGTTCCTTTTAACATTCTCGTTTGATATATTCTTTAGTATGTTCTTTTTTCATGGAATCACTGAAAAACAGCACTTTCACTAATATTAACTATGAATGAGAATTCTATTACAATTTAGCAGGTAGATACAACTCTAAGGCTACACTTAAAACAGTTACATCTATCCACCAACATTTAGTAAGGAAAGAGGTAATGACTAACTTGCTTGTTCATTTTGAGACCTGACTTTCAACTGACGTAAGACTGACACAGCCATGCCTTGTATAAAAATTTGTTTGATTAGTATTAACTAAATTAATCTCTTTTAAAACTTTCAGAACATACTCCAATAAAATGTTTATTATTTACGTAAGGACCTACTGGATTTAAAGAAGCTTCTTAGTGTTTGGGTAGTTGCACAAATTGCTGAAGTTTTTTCTGTTTTAGTCATTTTCCACATTTTATGTTCATTTTTTATTCCAACTTGTGTTTGGTTTGAGTTGAGGAAATATGCAATCATATTAAATCTGCCAGCATGGAAGCTCCCATGGCAGGCATCTCCACTCACTTGAAGTGGCATACAAGCTATTTTCAAATAGATTATATCCAAGCCAAGATTCAGAGGCAATGTGCCTGGCTGAGGGAAGACAAATGCTATGGAAGGCAAGCTCAAAATTATTTTTTCTTTTTTTTTTCTTTTTGCTTCTGAGGTAAAAAAGAAAAGTTATTATTTGGCTTTACTCACCCCTCAGTAAGTATGAGGACAATTCCCAGCTCACCTTTGTGATTAATTTTGTCACAGTGATTCGGCTGCAATTTTAACAAAAAGATTTTAACCGTTTTTGGTAGAAGCTGTATTTGTGCTTAAGCACAAATAACAAAGCAAAATCACTTCAAAGAGGACCTATCATCAAGAGTAAAAAGTCCTGAACCAGAAGTAATTACTCAGGTTTTATTTAATTTTTTTAGTTTTTTTTTTCTTTCATATCAAATGTTTGTGCTCCAGGAAAAGACAGACTACATTTCAATGCTTACAAGATAATGCTTTAACTACAAACTAATTAACTGAACAAGATTATACAAACAAAGGATTAAACACAATCTGAAAGCTTGAAATATGTTCTCAAATTATTTGTATGTTCTTTTCTTGATAATGTTAATCTAGAAATTTGAAACAAAATATTCCACTTGCTCTCATATGAATATTTCTGATTATGATCTTCAATCTATTTCACTAACATAAGTCCATTTAATTTAGAATTACACTTAAACTTTTGCAGGAGCAAAATTAAGTCTGCAAGTCATCTCCCTTCATGGAATGATATCTCTCAGGGTTTTTAAAATTGCTCTTCTCAAAAATCTTCAGACAGTATCTTTCAGTAAATAAAAGCTCAAGTGCCCTTTCCTTCCAGTTATTTCTTCAGGTGTCTAGACAACCCCTTGGAGGCTTTTGCCACTCTGTCTAGTACTACTTCAAATCAGTAAAGCAATCACAATAAACACAGTAAGAAAATAAATCATATAAGGCATGATCACCTTAACATACAATCATGTGGTGGGAGTTCAGTGTGAACAAATGTGACTGGAGTATGGCATAGCAAATATCCATCAATTAACAAGCATATGCAAAAGTTGTAAAATATGTAATACTTAGGCAGATTACTATGCATTACTTTGTTATATCAAAATATTTTCAGTTATAGAGTGAACCAGACGAATTCTGGGCTTTGTTTTTTAAGTTCAATACTAGATGATTTTTGTTCTTTTTTTTTTTTTTTTCAAAAATGTTATGAAAATGCTAGTGCTGTGCTTATCCAGCTTTTTTTTTTTTTTTTACTGAAAATGTCTTTTTAACAATGATTTAACATACTATTTTACAATTAATTTCCATAAACGCTTATGATTAAAGCAATTTTTACATGACAGAAGGAATTCACCTAGCTCTCATGAGATTTACAATGTATGCATGGGTAAAAGAAAGTTTACATTTGAATGTTTACACTTCAAGAAAAAAAATTCTGAATAGGGAGGCACAACGTTATAGACATTAAAAACATTTTGGCTTCAATAAAAAGATCTGAAAAAATCAAAAGATAATTTCAGGATGATCAACTTGAATGTGCTAACAGGAATGTCCCTAGTGAGCATTTCTGAGAAACACACTCTGTATATTTACTCTTAGCATGCAAGTTATTTCACACTGTATACAGCATGAATCCTTCTACTGACTTCAATGGCAACTGACAAAGATTTTTACTCACATTAAAAGATAAACTTTTCAAGCCTTGGAAACAGAAAGGTCTGTGTTTCTGTGCTCTTGCAGACCACCCAGCAAACTGAGAATGTTTCCCAAGATGTAGCTTCTGCAGTTTGATTTTGCTTCCTGAGACTCATATCACCTCATTACCACTGGTTGTTTGATTTAAAAATATGTAGGACTGGCAGGTTCTGGCTAGTGACAACTTTGTCAGGCCTGAATTTACTTTTCTCTCAGAACAGAGGAGCCACTTTTCTTTTTGATGGCTGCCTATAGATATTTACCAGAAAAATGAGTATGACCTATCAGTAGACAAAGGTGAAGCTTCTGGGATTTTTTTATTCTTTCATTTTATAGGGAGATGTCAGCTTTGGGATAAATTCCCAATATGTATATAGAATGAAAAATGGTTCAGAAATGAGCAGAAAGTGCCAAAAGGGAAATAATTGTTATATTCAATTGTAGTAGTATCTTTCAGGAAATCAGGATGTTGCTGTTTTTTACTGGTTGAACTCAGTTATAACCAGTCATTCAGTGCTGTGGATCAATACTTTAAAAAGATATGTCAGATAATGAAAAACTTATAGAAAGTGATTTTACATGCAAGCTCTAGGTAAACCATTGTTTTTCTTTCAAAATATTATTTTGTTCATGTCTTTATTTTTTACAAGATGTCTTCCTTAGACCAGATATCTTAAGTCTAAGTTTTGGTTTTGTTTTTCTAAGAGTAATTATTGAGCCTTAAACCACATTTTGAAGGTGAACTTGTTTACTAAAACAAGGGAGATTTAGATTGGATATAATTATTATATATATATTTTTTACAGTCAGAGTGGTGAGGCACTGGAGCAGATTGCCCAGAGAGGTGGTGGATGCCCCAGCCCTGGAAACATTCAAGGTCAGCCTAGATGGGGCTCTGAGCACCTGATTGAGATGTAGGTGTTCATTACAGGACAGTTGGACCAGCTGACTTTTAAAGGTCCCTTCCAACTCAAATGATTCTATGATTCTATATGCAGTGAAAGAGTTAAGGTAGTTCTTCAACTGCTCCACTTAATGAAGCGAGTATATTAATGGTCCCAACTAGGATTAGAAGTTAACACCTCATTAAGATGAACAGAGGATATAGTTTGCACCTTTAATGTTGCTTCTATTCTGTGTGGCTTGCAGGCTCCTTCTACTCTTTCTGGAGGGCAGGCTTAAAGAGAACAAGAGTGCATCATTAATTTATATAGGGAAGTCTCTTTGTAAAAGAAATGACTAGTGATTGTATTTTTAATGAAACTGATTCTGTAGAAAATCCTTTGCCAATGTAAAGATCAAAACATCAAGGGACTCACGATCTTTTGCACCCACAATTTGCAATGTTAAATTTAATGACTTATGAGAAATATTATTACTCAAAATTACCTATTTTATACAGGTGCACTCCCATAAAAGTGCACTCAGTGAAAACAAAGCTTTTCTCATACAAGGAGGAAAAAACAGATGTTTCCCTCATGGCCATATTTGCATTCAGTATTAAAATGAGTAAAAATCTGAAGCCCACCTAGAGGCAGAATCACAGTTGTGCTTTTAAGAGTAAAACCTAGTGCAAGTGGCTTGATTGCTTTTCCTCTATCTCCTGTACTTAAAAAAAAATGAAAATATGTATTATGTACAAACGCATGATTTTCCTTAAGTGAAACTTACACATATTTTTCCAAGAAAAACACATGATCCAAATTAAGCTGATAAAGGAAGGCAGAGAATGCTCCAGTAATTTGCCTGTATTCATCAAACAATACAATTTCAGGTACTCCTGTGTGATAACATAGTTTGTTTGCATGACACCTCACTGCCTCTGTTTTAGTTCCCTTACTTGAAGCCATATAAGTATGAGGTGCAGAGAATAAAAGATAAAATAGGTGCAGAGAATCCCAGCTGAGTCATGGTTGCTCAGAGATAAGGATATGAAGAAAAGAGAATAACCTGTAACTGTTTTAGTACACATATACAAATGTGCACCTAGGCATGTTCTGGCATATTCGATTGGAGTGATGAGGGTTTTACATACTAATATATTGAACTGCAATAACTAGTGGCAATAGTGGCAACATTTTCTATGTAAGTATTTATACTTTTATGGTGTTGGGTTCCTTCTATAATTTCAGTTGTCTTCCCAGCGGTATTACAGATGTTCACTCTAAATTGAGAGTTCTTTTAAATATCATTGTCCTCATATTTACAGAAACAGAAGTGACTCTGAAGTAACTTAGTATGCAACAAATCCAACATTTGAGGATTTATTAAGGGAGCCCTCGGCACCCTTTTTCACTCAGAAGGCAAAATTTCCATAGATACAGTAAATTTTGTAACAGAGTCAGAGACCAGTGGCATATAGCCTGCAGTGATTAACACTAATTGCTAACCAAGGTTTTGAAAGGCATTAGTGATTTTAGATTTTGAAAAAATGTCTGTAAGAGATGGATTTTCAGAAGAGAAATAGTCTCATTTTCCTGGGAACTTGACCCTTTTAAATTATCTCTGTTTTAGTATCCCCCACTGAACACACTTAAAATCAGCAGTTACTTCTGGAAACTTGTCTGGAATTAAGCAATCTTATTATCCACACCACATGTATTTAATTTTCTGATTTCTTAAAAATCCATTTCCTTGCTCCAGTTTTGAAGCTATCATGCTTTGAATCACAAATTTATACCTGCTGCTAGAGCAGATAAAATCAATAAGCAATACTTTAACCCAGACACAGTTCCTAAATATCTAAGGAAGATGTCTTCAACACCAAAGGCTTTGATGCCTATAATGCATTAAAGAGTATTTCAGTTAGTGCTGTACAAGACTGTTCAGTATTGAAGAAAACAAAATCATATTTTCACTCAATGCTTTTAGGAATTTTGAAACAACTAATTACTGCTAGTATGCAAATTGAGTGAAAACCAATTAAATAAATATCAGATATATGGATAAATCTGCTGGCAAAGCTGTGTGCTTTATATCAGTTTGTACACATCCTGTGTTTGCTATGAAACCTGTTTAAACAAATAAGTAATAAAATACTAAATGAGTCAATGAAAAAATCCCCTAAGTACAGAGTTGTGAACTGTGTGCTGTTAGGTCTCTCCATTGGTAAATGTGCTTGCCTGCTCTACTCTAATGGACAAGCTCCATCTTAATTAAACACTATCTCTTTTAAAATAATAGTGCCAATAAAATCTAGATTTTCTGTATATCAAGATAATATATTTTAAAGCCACTTTATTGTTTCACAACAAAGCCAAAAGGTATTCAGCTGTCAAAACTAATAGTATTTGCATGCAAAATTTTTTCATCTCGCAAAATACTGTTTATAAAACCAAACTTATCATGTCCAAGCTCATGACTGTAAAAATCTCTGCTACCAAAGATATTTTAACTAGCTAGACTCCATTGATCTACAGCAAAGCTTTGTCAACTAACGTTTTTTTCTTAAATTGATTCTCCATCTTGTCTCCTCATTCCTTCGACAGCACACAGCAGGAAGCTCTGTCTACATACAGAAAACAGGATCTTGCTGTAGGCATGGGTATAAAACAAAAAGACAGTGATTAAAGAAAAAAACAGACTGCTGTTAGTATTTGATCTTAAAATTATTGATCTTGTCAATCAGTTACAGACACAGAGTACCCATTTAAATATGTAATAAGTACTAATGTTACCACAAAAATGCTGACCACTTAAAACCCAAAGAAATCTATATGGTAATGTGATGTGATGCTTATTTGACTGTATAACTATTTATATGTAGTTTGCTCCAGAAGTAGTGCCTCCTATTTATTTCCATGGAAACTACTACAGATACAAACAGCATGAGAACACTATATGATAGAACAAATTCCTGGCTACAAAACACCATTTTTCAACATAGTCATTACCAGTAGCTGTATATTTTTGCCAGCAATGAACAAGAGCCCATGTGCCACACACATCTGAATCAGCAGAGGTGACTCACTATTGATGTGACCACTGCTGAAATGCACAACCTCACGGCACTGACATCCACTTTTTGGTCCCTACGAGCATTTAGCAAACACTGATGAATGTCAATGGGTGACAGTTTTTTCAGCATGGGGGAATTCAGTGATACATCTTTGCTTCATACACACTTCTATGTCAGAAACCAGAAACCTTTTTTTTTTTTTTTTTTTTGAAGCTGCCCTCATACTTAGTCTCTCATATATCAAAAATGTTGCCTATAACTGACCCAAATTCAAGCATTTCATAAGAATACTGTTAAAAATCCATTGAGCTAAGTAACATTATGCTCCTTTTGTCCTTTTTCCTTTTTGGGAAACAATACATTCATTCTGTCTGTCTTGAGAGCTTGCATTTCTCTTGATGTTATACCAGTACTGCCTCTAAACATATTTTTGTGCAAATACAATTAAACATTATTCAAAAGAAATTGAATTTTGTCGCAAACCTAAGTGGTCTTCAGTTGCTGATCATATTAAAAGCTAACAGATTGTCCATTTGGAGAAAAAAAACCCAAATTCCTCAAGATCTGCATGCTTTAATTAACAATCAAATGTAAAGGAATAAGATTTGGCACCTTAAAATAAGTTAGATATTTTCAAGGGAAGTAAATGTTGAATGGTAATTCCACAATGTTCACAAAATGTTCGTTAAGCTACATCATTCTTTTTCTCCATCACAATAGAGAAAAACATTTACTATCTGCTATAACATAATACTATTTAATATTTACTGTAATAACTTGGGGACCACAAAAGGATACAAATGCCGTGGACAATTGCACCTAGTCTGTAACTAGTAAAAATTTATAGAAAAGTACATTTACATAAGAGACAGGTAGGAATGTACTGTAGTCTTGTGCTGGCCAAATGGTTTATGAAATGCATTTTACAAGTACCTCATTTATCTTCTGAATTTATCACAAGTCTATAGTTCATATTTAGGTACTGTCTAGTGTGCCACATGGCTTTGAAACCGACAGAAGCTCATGCTGAAGGGTTTTTCTTTGTTTGAATTAGTTTATTAGTTGAGTGGAAGGATTAAAGACAGACTAAAAAGTCATTATGATGATGTAATAAAACACACATTGGTTGTTCCTTCACTTTAAAATCTGCTTCTTAAGCACATTCTTTTGTAAGAAGCCAGAATGAAATGTCATTAAGCATCTGGACATAAAGATAATTCTTTAAAATTTTTCTTTGTTTTTCTTTTAAATTAGGCAACCCTGGAGTAAAAAGATAATTAAAGATTTCATACAGAAAGCATCATAAATTTCTCACCTTATTATAAATAAAATAGAGCTCTCTAAATTATTTTTAAAGTGACAGTTGGATAGAAAATGCAATAACTCTGATACCTTGCTCTTTGTCACTGCATCTAGGTTTTGGTTCACATTAAAAAATAAAAACAGCTAGCATGCTTTTTTGTGTTTTTATATTGAGTATTAAGTATTGAAATTTCAGTGAATGAAATGTGAAAATCTAGAATAATAAAAAATGTTTAAATAATATATCAGTGAAAAAAAAGAAGTAAAGAATGCAAATCCTATTATGCCATGGAACCAAAAAATACTTGTTTTCCTTCAGTGACAAAAATTAATGTAATACCTTTTCCCCATGCTCCCAAAGAAAGACATTTTTATTTCTTTGTATTTTTGCCTAAGTGTTTTTTTCTAATCAGGAAAAACCTTTCAATACTGGAACTGAGAGTACAAAAATTTCTTTCCCATTCTTGTCAGTTAAACTGTTTATCAAGTAATCATGTTTTCTTTGTGCTTTTCCTTTAAGAGTGTAAGATTTCATCCTCCACTCCTGTAGTATTCTCTAGGTCCTCACAATAACTTTTTTTTTTTGGTATTTAAGTATTTGTCACCTACTCTCCATGACTTCAGTGTAGGGCTTGGCATAGAGGAACCCTGCCTGGGTGAGAGGGAAGCACTCTCCACCTCCTAAAAGATGTGAAAGAGAAATGTGTGTCACTCTGGTACTGGGACATTTCCCCAGCTGCTCTCCTGGAGAAAGCTGCTGGTGCAGTAAGGAGAGATGTGAGGTTTTCATGAAAATGTGCAAGGGAGACATTTCTCCAGTCCCCCCACCTGTGATCATGCTTTGTATGCTATGAGACAGGACACACATGCTACCTAACATAGCAGTGCAGCAGTGCTTTCCTTTGCAGCCAGGGCTGCTGCTTGCAAGGAAATTCAACCCAAAGAGTCAAGACCTTAGTGAGGTTTAGATTTTCCTACACAGGGAGAATTGCTATTACTTCTGGTGGAGAGACTTGTAGGGTTTTTTTGCCCTATAGAAGTGAGTGAGTGCCAGTTATCACTGTGTCTCCAGGTTGTCTGGTTAACAAAGACAGGAAATGTAGAATGTGAGCAGGGTTCTAAATTCCTTCTCCTTTCCCATATCCACCCATATGAAATTCAGATTGCTTTCTGATTAATGTGAGTGGAAAGAATACAAAAACAAATACTACATCTTCCTCTGCACGTGTTACCTTCCACCGTTTCCTAGACCAAGAAATTTAGTGTTCACTTTCAATATAATGTACTCCACTAGTGTTTCCATCTGAATGAAAGGTACGTACGTAGATAAATAAATAAATAAATAACATTGGATCATGCCCTTTTTTTTTTTTTTCCTTTTATATTTGTGTGTGTCCATATATGCTATGCTAATTTTCTCTTTTCATTACAACCTTATTTGATTTCAAATAGGTTTTCTTCTCAAGATCTGCAGATTTTAAGCTTTGTTTATTACTGTTTTAAAAAAAGTGATGTATATGTTAGATTTTCAGAATGGTATCTTAATGAGAGTTTAAAGGAGATTTCCAGATTATCCAAGTTTCATTCTGATCTGACACAGGCTTAATTTTGGTCTCTGCTGTACAGGTGTGTATATGGGAACTGTTAGATCACAGCCTGAACTAGTGATCAAGCACCCTGTGAAGAGGTGTGGCCAGCTCTGGGAGCACAGATGGAAGCAATTCACCTGTGTAACCAAAAGGAGTGGAGCCTGGCTTCATTTAAGGGCTGGAAACCACAGAGTATGTTTTTCTATTTGGAGATTGCTTCCTTTGGAGTGTTTGGTGAACCTTGATCCTTGGGAAGAGGTAAGCAATTCCTTCTTTATTACCAGACTGTGAATGCTACTTTTCTTTGGTGATCTGAAACTGGTTTAAGGCAACTGTATCTGCTGCCTCCTATCCTTACAGCACGTACAACTATTTATCTTGTTGAGACCTTTATTGTGCATGCAATGGAATTTGAGCAATCTGATACAGAATATAACAGTAAAACTATTTTACACCTTACTAAATGTTTGTAACATACAAAACTGTCAGTAGCACAAAGCAGGGGAGTGGTTAAGAACAGATTTCCAGTAAAACGTTCTCTTTCATTCTTATTTATATATTTGAATCAGATTTGTGAAAAACTGAGGACTGTTTTGTCACAGATAAGCTAAGGAAACTTAACTCAAAAAGAAGTAAAGAAGGCCAAGTGCACCCTTGCTAATTGTGCAGGATCTTTTCATTGGTCAAACCTTGCAAGTTGCCCATGGTCAGTGTGAAGCCTTGGGTAGAAGGAAAGTCTAGTCGTTGTTTAGTTACCGAGCTTTCTTTGTTCACCTCACCAACGTTTCTGAAGTCAGGGACGCAATGACCTACTGTCCTGTACCAGAATACCGGGAAGGGGATGAATGTTTCAAAGCTGAACTTCATTGCTTCTCTGCCTTGGGCTTTCAGTAGCATTGTGGCCATGGCCACATTTAGTGCTCCTGTTTCATCAGTCTGCTCTGAGACGTCTTTCACTGAAAAATGTAGGTGAGTCTCTTCTTGACTCAAGTGCATTACTGACATTCAAATATTGTTTCTTAACATCATTGGTCAGTCCACACCAACAAGTCTGTGTATTCTGCCTTCAAAGCAGCCAGTCATAATTTGATCCCTAGATAAAAACTCAGAAAGCTGCTAATTACTTCTATTGAAAATTAGTACAGCTGAGACACAGTCCACTGATCCAGAATCATGTCCTCTGTGACTACTGTCAGAATTTGATTTGCATGATGAACTCTCTTGGCTCTCTAGAAGATGGTCGCTGCCCTCTAGTGACAAAGATATTTCTGCTGACACATTGCAGTGTCAGTATGATGCAAAAGCTAATAAATACTGTATAGTAGATCAATATGTAATAATGAATTTGGATCTTAAAAAAAAACAAAACAAAACAAAAAAAAAACACACAAAACATTAAGAATTGCCATATTGTAAGTAGAAGATCTGAGCTCAGAGGCATTAGAAAAGGAAGTATTCCAGGTTCACCTGATATAGTCAGTCTCTGTAATAATTTTCAGGTAAACTTTTATTTGATCAGATGTTCACAGATTTTCTAAACTTCTGACATTTGTCACCAGCTGAAAAGCCTGTGGTTATTATCTTAAAACCAGAACAAGAGTTCTGCAATGCTCATTTTTTGCTAAAAGTATCCATCCAACTCTAATACACTCAGTGATGCAACATTATGTTTTTAACAGCACTTCAGTGTGCATGTGAATCTCTAAAGAGTGACAAAGTGATGTGATTTCACCCAGGAAATTATGAAGACAAGCTGAACTGATGGACCAGCTGGGGAGTCCATTTCTGTAATAGTGTAGCAATATCAAAAGCTAGATACATCAGTGCAAATCATGAAGAACTATATTGAAAATGAATCAAGAAGCATATTAAATCTTTAATCAGTGTGTAATTTCATGTTCACTCTAAGATAGCTTGTAGGATATAATTATGTGATTCATATAGAATATTTTAATGACTATTTTATGTATATACTTTGGGAGAAGCTAAAATCTGATGAGAGTTTAAAGGTAAAACCAGTAGGAAGAATATGTACAGTTCTACATGATGTAGAACAGAATGTGAGATTTTTTTTTTTTAATTTTTTTTATTTTTTTTATAAAACTCACAGAACACACTTAGCAATGTTGTTGTCATCCCCTTTAACATTAAACAGTGGGGGGGAAAAAAAAAAACATAATCCTGAAGTGGCTGCAATATCCATTTCAGTGCTTCATGCCAGAAGAAACAGGTGCTTTCCATTTTTATGCACTATGACAACATTTCATAGACTTCCATGCATTATTTCTTTTATTTTTTTTAGGCAATGGTCAAATTATACCCCAATCCACTGTATGTAATGTAATTCTATGTATTTGTGATTTCCACAGTTCCTTACATAGAGTGATAAATGTGAAGGATTTTCCTAAATGAGGGTTATCTCTTTCTGTAAGTGTAGCTTAGTCCTTTGATGCTGAGATTGTTCAGGGGACACAAGTACTTTCAATGAACACGGGATTTATTCTCTGTTATAGAGATGATCTCCTTTCGACAGATTGTGGTGATGCTGCTTTTGCCTGAAAAATGGTGTTTTGGCTATGTCCAGTCCTTCGTCTGGAGAAACCTGAGCTCTTACTTTAGTGTGGAACAGAAAATACTGGTTTGATGCTGGCTAAAATTCAATGTCAATCCAATAGTGTCTTTTTATGTCCTTTATTTCTTTTTCTTCTCTAAGATTTCTGCCATCCTTTTCTATCTTGAACTCATTCAAGATTTCATATAACCAAATCCCAACCACCCTTTGTGTTCACTGTAGCTTCCCTACCATTCTGAAAGATGGTGGGGAACGTATTCATTTGTTTCACACCCTTCCAGAAATTAATGATCTGTACATTATTTTCTCATGTAAATACTTTCATGAAAAACTTTTAATATTCAGGTAACTTGACTTATTTTGCTGTGCATCTTAGTTTGATTTTATTTTGTTTTTTAATGAGCTTTCATCCAGGAAGCAATACTGCATGAGCTATAACAGCTTACACTCTGACCTTAGATCTGTCCTGTAGCTTTCCCATTTTCCCTGATATTTCCAAGTGATAAAGCTTGGATCCAGATGTTGAGTTCTTAAATTTTGTCTTAAATCTTAACAAATCAAGGAAAGTATGTACATGGTTAATATAATAGTGGATTACAAAACTGTGTAAAAAATGCCTTGCATAAGGTATTGCTTGAGAGCTCAGACAGTTTGACAGCATTTGTCTGTGGTGTCCTCAGATATGGGTTGAGTAGTGCAAGACATTCTTAATAACTTCCTGCAGTTTGAAGCAGGAATGTTGTCCACTTCTACTTTCTTGTTCCACACTCCTCAGTGGCATGTGTCTGACCCAGCGTGCAGTGTTACCTTGGTCGACTCGGTCTACCAGCAAAGGACAAACAGGCAGGAATCCACTGAGTTAATGATCTTCAGTGCATTGCTCTGAACCTTGAGGGGTCTGATGAGTATCAGAACTGCCAAAAGGGGCAGATCCAGGCACAGATGGGGTGAGAGCCAGGGAAGGGAAACAAGTCTGCATGTTTAGCCAGGGTTGCCCCTTCCTAGGTGCAGAATCCAGCACTTGCTAGACTTCATGGAGTTGGTGATTGCCCAGATCTCTAATTTGTCTAGGTCTCTATGCAAGGCCCCTCCACACTCAAAGGGGTTAACAGATCCTCCCTATTCAGTATCATCAACAAACGTGATCAAAATACCTTCTAGATCCTACATCCAAGTCCTTTATAAAAATATAAAGGAGAATTTGCCCTAAAAAAAAAAAAAAAGTAGCCCTGAGGAATGCCACTATTGTCTGAACATCAGCCTTATGTGAGCCCTTTTTTTTTTTTTTTTTTTTTTTTTTTTTTTTCCCCTTATCCACTATCAGGGAGGAGGGGGGAAACCCTGGCCCTATCCATTTGACTCCCAGCCTTTAGGTATTTATCAGAATTGATAAGATTCTTGAATCTTAAAATGCAGTGCCCACATTCCCCTTAGTATCTTCACTCATTCAGTGGGCATCTTGATTGCAGTGCCATTCTCTTGTTCTCACTCTATTTCCGCTTATAGTGAAAACAAATTATGAAACCTTAGAAACTGCTACGAAGGAGCTTTTAAGTTAGGCCTTTGTCAAGGGACTGTCACTTTGTACTACAACTAGAATTGTAACCTAGTTGATCTCTAGGTGCTACAGAGATATGAATGTTTAATCTTGATGATCAGCATTAGAAGCACAACATTTTGAGATATTAAGTGCTTTGTATACAGTCTGCCTTTCTAATGGAGTGTCTAATTCTTGTTCTTTGTCTGAGTTTGATTTTTAGTGTGCTTTTTATAGTAAAGTAACTTTCTAGTAATTTATTTTGTCATCATTGTCAGCTAGTAACACCTGGCTGGATGCGTAACACCTCTTCCACCCAAGTAAACCCATATAGAGAGCAATTTATCAGTATGGCTGCCTATAGCAGGGCTGCAGGGATTTTATTTGAAGCCAATCCTGCCCTTTCAAATGTGTCTCAAATTCTACTAGTGGATCATATCTCCTTTTGCATTGACCTGTTTATCTTAGCACTTCAGCATGCAAGGGGACTGCTGCTGACACCAGCACTGGCACTTATGTTCTTGTTCCAAGCTGGAAAGGCTTGGTAGAATTTAACTTTGAAAAACAGTAGAAGAATCTTTGAAGAGGGCACCCATGAGAATTGAACTGGTAGTGGAGAGGAGTTAAAATTAAAAAATGCCGTGGAGCAAAAAACTGGGGATAGGGAAATTTGAGCTGAACAGATTGGAAAAGGGCAAAGAAGATCAATGTGTTTATTATCAATAAATCAATTTGTTAATCCAGGTGGGATTCTGCAGCTGTAGAATGTGGAGGGTAAAAGGAGGTGAGTGGGATGATTTTAATTTATTTTTTTTTAAATAAGAGGAAATCAATATCCCAGTCAAATATCAGATGAGAGATGGTGAATAGAGAGGGGAATCTACATAATGTATAGTTCCAAATTGGTTTCCTAAAATACCCGTGTTAATGATGAAGAAACTCATTCTAAATTAGTGTATATTGGCATAGTTTAATATAACTGCTATAACTTAACTTGCACCAGCTGGGAAATCAGCTTAGTATATCCAAAGATAACACTAGGGTGGAATTGCCCATTTTCCTCAGTGATGATTGTTCCATATGGATAATAGTGAATTTATAAAGGTTTTAAGTAAAATAAAACTCATAGTGAGGATAGTCTGGATTGACAGACAAGTCTGATTAAGCTTTTCTTAGCCTGGGCTTCATAAAAGGCCTCCCTCTGTCTCTTCTTGAACAGAGACTCCTCAATAGCTGGATATCTCTAAGCTATTGCAGCTGAGGACCTCACATTAAAATGAACTGATGAATGCCCACTTCAGCATATCATGTCGCTCCTATTATTGTATTGTCTAAAGTATCCAACCCAGACAACATAATGTACATGCTTTTAATTTGTTTGAGTTTAATAAAGCTCCTCAGGCTAAAGTCTACAGCATGGGTCTTACATTTTGCAGGGAAAAAAAAAAAATTGGAACAGGCCACAGCCTATTCATTAATAATATCATTAATTTAATAATCATTAAATGCATGCCACATTCTTAATGTTCTCTATATAACTCAAGCATCTGTATTAGTTTATTAAAACATTATGTTTATTAAGGATGCAAGCTTATAAATAATGTGAAAGTCTTAGTTTATACCTTTTCAAAAAAAGTCAAACTTTAATGATTTTTAAAAGAATTCTCTCTTTTTTTTTTTTTTTTAATCATGATTCTTCTCAGACTTTTGGATGAAGGGATTGCAACTGATTATATAAGGGATAATGGAAAAAAGGTAGGCAAATGAACAGACTTCTTTTGGGTCATATGGACAAATAAATAAAATTATCTAGATACAGGAAAAATAAAATATTCCAGCAACTGTAGTAAAAGCTGGCTCTCATAGTATAAAATGTTATTTTCAGATAGGCTGAATTTTGACCATAGTGGTGACAGATCTATGTCACTTTGCTGCTGCTACAGTATTTTATAATGTGCACAGCATGCTATAATGTGGAACGTGTTATTTTCACCTTATTAAGTTTTGCATTTCCTTATCTCTTTGTATACTCTAATGTGGTTACATTTGTCTAAAAAGTATAATTTAAATTTTGGACAAGTTCTCATATAGTAGGAATTGTTACTGGTATCAGCAAAACCATGGCAATTTATATTACAGGTCTGTCTATTTCCTTAAAACTACTGGAAGGTAAAATACAATATCTAAAATTTAGATACAAAGGAATTAAATGTCTTTGGAATTATTTGCTGTCATCTGATATGGTCAAAACCAGCGGGATACTCCCATCTTGTGAGCAATCAGAAGAGAGAACACCAAAGGAAGTTATTGATGGCTTGAATAGATTAATGATATCACTGCTAATAGGGAACTTGAAGTCTTAATTGGTTTGCGGTAAACATTACAAACATGTTTGCATGCTTCCATTCACTTTAGGTGCTGTAGATATATGATATTCACACTGAGAGCTGCAATTTAATTACAGTAAGACTGTTCCTTATTCAATTTTGGTTGTGCCCTCCCATTATGTTGGCTATGAAGCATTGTACTGTTCAATACAGCATGTATCATGATGTCAGAAAGATAATGCTACACAACGGCTCAATTTTGGTTGTAAGAATTTCCATCTGGACTGGAATCAATGTTGCAAATGGTTATTATATCCACACATTCTGGGTAGCTGAAACAAAGTGAAAGATCTGAGGAAACGCGTTCTTGTTTTATTATAGAGAACAATTGTAATGAATAGTAGAATTGGTCACTGTTGGTGGATCCATTGGTATGAATAAACACATCATACCTCACAGAACTGAGGGCCCTGCCCACTGGAAATATTCTGAGATGCAATGAATTAAAAGTATGGGCAAGTTGATTCTGCCATTGCAGTAACTCAATTTACAACAGCTGCTAAACAAGTGACTCGAGCAATAAGAGTGCAGATTTGCTTCCTCCTCATCTCCTCTGTCCACAACCTTTGGAAATGACTTTGCAGTCATCTCTAGACCAACTAACAAAACCTGCTTAATGCAGGCTGTAATTTACACCTTCTCAAAGTTTAGGATGCTTGGACAACAAATTTGAGAGAACGTTTGTCAAAGGATACTTAGGAAAAAGAGTGATAATTTGATATAAAGGCTTATGAGATAGATTAGAAAACAGGACTTTTCTGAATATTTCACCATCTTATATGGTTTGTAAGACCCTCTAGGATAAAAGATTTGAAAAGATAGAAGAATTTTCTTAGGCATGTTTGTATGAACTTCCTTATTTTAGGGAAACAATGCTCCTGCCTGGAAACAGAGGAGGAACATGTGTAATCTAAGATAGGAAACCTAATAGAGCAGATATTGGGGTGAATATTTTGTGTATGAGATAGAGGAGAAACTGCTGACATTATTAAAAAAAAAAAAAACACACAAAAAAACACAAAAAACTGTAATAGAGTTGAAGTTTGCAGGAAGCTGTAAATCTCTGGGATAAGATTGAGTAGCATCAGTGACACTGGATGAGAAGATGCTCTAAGTCTTTCGTTAAGTGAAACAAAAAAAGAGAAGGATGTGTACTAAGATCAAAATCTTATTTTGGATGGCCTTGATTATACTAAATTAATATTCTTACTGATTTCTACTGATAATTTTATACCTGAAATGGATGCAAAGCATTATTGAGTAGTCAATTAAAACACTGATTTAAATCAAACAATTCTTAGTCCACCCTTTATTTTGATAGACTCCTGTCTCTACAACCTTACAGAAAAAAAAGAAAAAAAAATCTTAAAAAATGCTTTCTTATACTTGCCCCTTTATGGTCTCAAGGGTATTTACTACTGTCCATTTACTTTTCCATAGTAGCAGGTAATTAAATATTGCTCCTGACTTTCAAAATCATATTGGATTTAGAAAAGAAATTTCTCAGTAAAATGCAGATTGTTCATGCTGCGAGTTTTAGGGACCCTAATTTAAGTAAAATGCTTTATAAAATGTAGATGCTAGATGAGCAGGATAAAAACAACTGAGGAATCCCGCTATTTGGGAAATTACTTTTTTATGTTAAATGGGGAGAAAATGGCAAACCTAATAAAGTAAAAGGGAAGGGAACTATCAATGACTCCCTTCAAGGCAGTGTGCCAGGCAGCTTTGGCAAGGTTTCCACAGTACTACCTTCAGTTTTTATTAAATTAAAATAAAACCTGTCATCTTGGCTTTTACTGGCACAGTCAAGTGTGCAGTTTTTTACTTAGTTCCAACATCAGCCTTACACTTCCAGCCAGCATTAATATTTCAGTATGTAATATGCATAATTCTGTGGCATTTTTAACATATCTAGCAAACAGTTACTGAAAAAAATATTCCACTAAAACTTAAAAACACCATGTAACTAACTACTTGATCATGTTAACTTCTTTTCAGTATTCTCCCTCAGGGACTAAAGCATTTGGAAATGTAAGTCAAAGAATCAAAGAAATCAGAAATGGTAAAGTCCCACTAGATCACCTAATCCAATCCTCTAGTAGCACATAATTGTTCCCAATAATACATTTTCCACAGTTTTCTTCAATCTGGTTTCAGATACCTGGGAACATTGCTCCCAGATGTGATTTTTGCAAGCTGTATGGGTAGAGTTCAGACAGACCCTACATCATGTCTAAGATCTCCTCTTTGCTCTTCTAATTTCTTCTGGCAGTTTCACCTTTTTAGGGACTCATATAGTGACTGGAGACTGGCAAAAATCAAAAGGAAAAGCTGCAGCTACGTGTTGTCCTTCATTACATCTATGGGATTTTCCTCTTGTAGAAGGCTTTTGTAATTCAAACCAGAGCTACTTTGCATGCTAATGAGAGCAGCTTTTTCCGTTTGTTCCACTGCTGCTGTTGGAGACATCAGCCATGAATCTGATCCAGAGGACTTATCTCCAAATCCAGAGAAACAAACACTTCTGCTAGATACAGTCCTCCATTAGTCACAGTCCAATCTGACACAGATCTTAACAACAAATAGACCCAGCTGTTAATGATTTATATAATCCCTTGCCTCTTCCCCTCAAGACCTTGAACAGCCATTGAAAATAATGGCAGCATCAGAAGAACATGGTTGTCCTGGAAGAGGAGCAGTTCATGAAGTGTAGGAGTAAGTTGGAGTTTTTTCCAGGGAGGCATCATGAGTGTTATCTGTACGTGGCACTGAATCTGACCTATTCTTCAGTGTCCAGAAAGTGCTTCATAGGTTGAGCATGAAAATTTGAGCAAGATCAGAGAATCATTACTGGAAATATTTTATAGATGTAAGAAAACTATTCTACCATAGTTCCTGTGCATTTGGGATGTGCTAGGTCTCAATCTCACAGGCTAAAAGCAATATTTTAATTTGTGCTTGGATGCATTTTTGCAAATGGAAGATCAAGCCAGTCCTGAGGATGATTCTGACTGAGAGAATGAATTTACCCTCTGTTTGTCTTTTGGCACCTTTTGAGCACCTTTCTCTCTGCAAATTATTATTGTACGCTTTTAACCTAAGTTACTGACCTTGGGGGGAAGAATGCATGTTAAGTGTGCCAGAGACAGGTAGCTCAGGAATTTTGAGTGACTGGTTCATGGTATGAAGGACCTTTGGTATTGTCTCTGGAGATGCTTTGTCTTTGTCAGCATTTCCTTTCTGTTTGCAGCCTCTTTTAACACAGTAAATTCAGAATACTGCTAAACAAAATATAGTTGCATCTTATTTTCCATACAAAATACTACAGCTATTATCCTTATCTACGATTAGATATATGTAGATGTACTGTTGATGTGTATAATCAACATGACCCCTGTCAGAAATCAATATACTATCAAGAAACATTGGAATTATTTTTGAAATACATGTGCCGTGCCTGTTACAAGAGAAGCTGACATGTATACACTTAAAAATACATGTGTTTTCATTTTTTTTGTTAGAGATCTTATTTCAGATTCACTGCAGAAAGTTGACAAGCAAGTGAATAACTTAGTATCATTGGGGATATTTTAAGCTTCTCTAGCTGCTGAGATTTACTGAAATGTGGAAGAGGCTTTTTCACTACTAAAGGTCTACATATGTATTTTCCTATGATATAAGTCCTGAGCTTTGTTTATTTACAGGTATGACATGAAATTTCTATAGTAAGCCTTGAATATTGTGAACTATGTCCCATAAGCAAGTTTACGTTCAAGTCTTTGAACTATCTGTAAGAGCTGATGTAGTTTTAGACTTTCTAAAGAATACTATAGTTTTAGACAAAGTATGTTTTACTGTTCTTGCACGGGAAAAGCAATTCTCAAATGTAGCCAGCATGAACTCTCCCTTGTGTAAAGAATTAATCTTTGCACAAATTAGAAATTAGAAACAAATCTGTTTCTCTGCATTTTTTAATTTCTATTAAATTTAGTAAATACTTGCAGTTGTATTTTAGAAGCAGGACTGTGAACTGTAAGAATGTGAAATACAGTCCACTCCATGTAAAGTTCACATTAAAAAAACAAAAGTATTCACATGAAAGTCCTTTCAAAACACTAAGCTAAATGATGCCAAAGTAGATTGATAAGACATCTCAAAAAGAGGTGCCAAAATAGATTGATAAATCCTTCAGTCATACTGTATCATAACCTGTACAGCAGATTTCAGTCATCCTGAATTTCTTGCCATTCAACACAATGCACATACCTTATTATTTGTTTTCTCTGAGAAACATAATTGGCAGCTGCACCTCAAAAAGAAATGTTCAACAAATATCAATCTCATATGTAAAGGCATTTCTAGAGAAAAGTGATTTCCATAGCATTTTAAGCTGACATGTGAGAAAGGACATATCCCAATATTTTCTAGGGGGTGGAAAAAAAAAATCATCCCTCAATTATTTTAAAGATGATTGTGTCAGCTAGCATATAATTTACATTGCTCTGTGGATTTTGTTCATCAAGTTGAAAGGGACCCAGAAGGGTCACTAAGCCCAACTTCTGACACCATGCAGGACTACCCAAAAATCAGATCACATGTCAGGAAATGACTGAGGACATTGTCCAGAACTCTGGCAAGTGAGGCCATGACCATTTTTGTAGGGAGCCTGTTTGAGTGCCTGACCACCCTCTTGATGAAGAACATTTTCCTGATATCCAGCCTAATCCTATCCATGCCATTCCCTTAGGCCCTGTCACTGTCATCAGAGAGCAGAGTTCGGCACTGTGCTTCTGCTCCCTGTAAGGAACTGTAAACCACCATGAGACCTCTCCTCAGTCTCCTCTGCTCTTGGCTGAACAAACTGAAGAACTTCAATCTTTTGTGAGAATGCTATAGAGAACTGGCTCTAAAATGGAGCACTGGGGATCTCCACTATTGACCAAATATCAGTCTGATGTAAACCCATTTACTATAACCTGCTAGGTCTAAGCCATCAGCCAATTACTCACCCATCACATTATGTTTTTATCAGGATGTACACTAGACATTTTGTTCAGCAAAATGTGAGAAGCAGTATCAAAAGCTTTACTGAAATCCAAAAAGATAACATCAACTGGTTTCTTTTGATCAACCAGGTGGATGACCTTGTTATAAAAGGAAATTAAGTTAGTTAAACAGAACCTTCTCCTTGTACACCTGTGTTTCTGTGACTGCATTGTTCTTCAGGTATTTTCCAATAACTTCCAGCATAACTTTCTCCATAAATTTACCAAACACAAGCAAGACTGATGTGCTTGTAATTACTAGGGTTGCCTTTATTGCCCTTCTTGAAAATTAGGATAATGTTTGCCAGCTTCCAGTCAACTAGAACCTCTCCAAAGGTGTGGCTTGACTTTTTGGTCCACTTTTCACACATAGTTCCTGCTTTTCTATTGAAAATAACAGAGCTCAGATGACAATTTGGGGTATAAGATTTGAAGGATAATTGCTCAAATAACTGCTACTGAATGAATTCTAGAAAAAAAACTAGTTTTTCTTTGAGTCTGTTGACTTAAAGAGTCCAGTGCAAAATATTAAGTACTAGAGGATGTCTCTAGATTGAAAGAATTAGAATTTCCTTCTGAAATATTGAGCTAATACAAGCAAAAATGAAGGTAAATGCAGGCAGGTTAAGATGTTTGTTTATTCTGCTAATAAATAACCTATAAAGGATTAAATCTCTTCTTCTAGATTATATCTGCTTGCTAATGCATTCTCTGTGAATCCAAATGGAATACAAATAATGTCTGGTTTATTCTTTTTCTAAAAGACAAAAGGTAGGGTAACCCACATATTATTTGCTTTATTATTTAAGCAATGATTTCCTGATGATGGAAAGAATCCAAAATAACAAATGTTTTGAGTGTAAATTTTCTATTATCTCATCTACCATATTCATAGGAAGGGAACTGGCCTCAGCTGAGGAAAAAACTGTGTTAAATAGACAAGCCCATAAAAGTCTGGGATAGCAGTGAGAAAGTACAGTTGTCTCATGGCATTTTCTGCCTCTGAAGTACACTGTTTGACCATTTTCACTTAGAATTTGTATAGAAACCTTCTGTATCATCAGGACTAATTACAAACTTTGAGTTTTCAGTGTTTGCAAGAGTGGAATACTTTCGTTTTTATGGTTCCCTGTTAAGTTTATCTTATATAAGGATATGAGATTCTATCCATGCAGTATTAAGGCATATTCAGCTTTATATTTTTAATATTTCTCTTTTTTATTTTAAGTAATCATTAAATGGTAGGATGATGATCTTTTGAAATCCATTCATATCAGTGTGAAGACCAACCAATGTGATTCCCTAGGACAACACACCTACTGAATTGTAGTGTAACTTTAGAATATACCTATTGTCTCTGTTTGGAATGACCTCAAAGAATGACTGTCAGAGAAAAAGAAGCAATTTTCCAGTTTTCTTCTTGCAAATGAGTTTCTTTTCCGTAGGTAAGCAGAAAATGTAAAATAACACCAATTTTTCTTCTAATTTACTAGTCAATCTTGTTCAGTTTGGGGAACAGTCATTTAGTACATACCATTTAAGACAAAGCAAATCTATGTTTGTCATGCTTTCTTCACACTGTTACATTTTTATTGATTGCATAGTGACAATTAAATTATTGTGCTTTAAGCCACAGTAGGCACGTTTATTTCCCTCTCTCCTCTTTCCTCCGCCTCTGCCTCTTTCTCTGTCTCTATATCCCTCTTCCTTCTCTCCTTTCCCCCACTTTTTTTTTTTAATAGACTTCTTTGATTACTGTCAGATACAGGCATTGGGCTGGTTTAAACCTCTACATTTCCTGGTCTGATTGAGTGCATGGCTGCTCCCTGAAGAAAGACATTTGAAGAAGCTGCAACATATTTCTAGACTTCAGAAATGCCAGTAAACCTTGATCATTTCACCTGTCCAGGAGAAGTGTTAGAGGGCACAAAGTGTCTTATGAATTTATACAGAAGCTATCTTCACAACTCATAGACAATATCTTACCTGTTTCTGTGTGTGCGTGTGTGTATATCTGTGCAAGGACATGATCCAAAACTTGTGGGGGCAAAGGAACCTTCCAGCTGAATTCAGGGGACTTTGATTAGCATCTTATATATTGGTATGTATCAGATTTTCTGATGAAATAACTGCAGTTGAAAAGCCATCTCTAATGTCTGTAGGTAGTGTATTATTTAATTACGTAGTTCTGCAGTGGCAGAACTGCCATTTCTGACACAAGCCAGGATGCCATTGGCCTTCTTGGCCACCTGGACACACTACTGGCTCGTGAAATAATCCATTAAGATCTCATAGAGGCTAAGAGAGTTTGGATGTAAGTGAATCATCCATATATATCCCAAAAGCTACCGTGTCTTATTTCATTCCTAGTATTTTTTGTTTGTTTTACTTCCAAATATTGCTTCAATTTTGATTTTTTTTTTTTTTAACGGGTCAAAAAAAGAATGTTTTGTGGGGCTTCTTGTGAAGTGTTGTTTAATGTTTATAATCTCAGGAGGTAATGGGTTTGTGGCATGAATGAGTAACAGATACAGTGGCTCGTGGATTATTCAAGAAAAATGTAGTGTGGTTGTTTGGTTGTAGCTCCTTTTTTTCCCCCAAAAAATGTTTTTTCTCAGCTGCATCTTTTCATTCTTATGCAATAAAGGCAAAGACTGCTGAACCTATTTTCTTCTAAGAGGCAAGATTCAGTGTGACAAAATGTTAAAATACATTTGTTTTAACTACACATAAAACATTCGTCACAGAGCCTGAATGGGTGATAATAACCCTGTTGTCATAATCTTAGGTTCATTTTTCTCTTATGGAAATGAAACATAATTATACCTAAGGAGAAATTTGCTCCTGGAGCTTAATGTCTGTAAGAATTGCACAGACAGCAGCTCATAACTACCTTGGGTTAAATGCTTTGAGGTCCTAGGTAGAATTAGGAACTTTCAGATCTCTAGAAGTATATTATTATATCACACAATCTACTATTAAAAAAAAAAAAAAAAGGCAAAAATTACTAATGCCAATTAAGTAATGCAGGAAGAAGCCAAGAACTGTGGCTGTTCTTTCACTAAGAAATAAGGTATATGATTATTGTTCTACAAGCTATGGTTCAGAAATGGCAGAGGACATTTGGTTCCTGGTGGAAAAGAATGTAACATGACAGCTGCTATTTTTAGTTCTATTTAAGAATGTTAATTGAAATCTAAACTAGCAATAGGAACACCAGGCTTTTGCAGACTGAGACAAATATAAAATGTAGTGTCAAAGTATAAAGACTAGACCTAACATAACATGCTGGAAGAGAAAATGACAGTGTATAATTATTATTCCAAAGAGGAAAAGAAGCAAACACAATTGTTCAGTCTTTGCTTCTGTAATGAAGACCAAGAATAGGAGTGGAGAAAATCTACAATATCTTCACTATTAAAGCAGATACTGATTTGTCATGTATTTATCTCAGGAATCATAGCATAAAAATCAAGACAGAGCACTGTCACCCAGAGGTCTTGTTATTTCTTGCTTTTCTTGTAGTTGACATGCAACCTTTGTAGAGCAACTGAAGCCTATATTCAAAGAAATACTGAGAAAGTGGGCACCTGACCATAAACTTAAGAAACCCCTTCCAGACAAACACATCTGTGAGGGAGAGATTATCAGAGAGATTATCAGTTAGGAGAGACCCAAAGCCATCAGACATAGATGAGAGGAGCTGCTGAAAACAGGGTGAATTGCTACTTCTGATTCTCCTTTTGATGTTTCAATCTGGATATCTGCTACTATTTGCTTATTGCTTGCTTTCTACCATTGTTTAGTTCTATTATTTTATTTCAGAGGATTTCTGAAAGAGTATAAGATAGTGGTAATGTCTGCAAAATTTTTGCATGTGTAGCAAACAAATAATTACAATCATCATGAAAAATACCATGTTGCTGGATCTTCCACAGCCTGAGGAATATCTTGTTCACACTGTTCACAAAAGCTCTAAAATAGAATTAAGGTTTGCATCCATTCCACTTGTTCTAACTTTCCCTGATTTTACTAAGAACTGAAAGTTAGAAGAAAACCTAAGGAACTATGTTTTTGTGAACCAGTGATTAAAAGTATTTATCCAGAAAACAGTTATTTTTTATCTCAGTTTACGTATTACGAAGACAGAAAATATATTGTGCTTAGCTGGTAGTTTATTTAGCACTTTTTTTTTTGTAGAATCTTTGCACCATGTGGTTTTTAATGCCAAGTGTCGTCTTTCATGCCTCTGGCATTTAGCATTGATGTTCACCAGGGACAAGCTTGGAGTGGAAAGTTTGTTTCTGAATGCAGATAGGGCAAACTGTTATCTGCAGAAATTAATGACTAGTGTTAATTTATGTTGATAGTAGACTAAGCTCAAGGAGACCTGAAAAAATCTTTTTACTTAACCATGCTCTTCCACAAAATGATGAAAAGCAGATAAAAAATGCTGAAGGTTTCCATGAAGGTTAAGGTATTTGAATGCCTTTTAGACTTGGTTCTCTATTCCAAAATCATACCAGAACCTAAGGGAGTGCTTCACATTTTTAACCAATAGTTTAATAAATAACAATTTAACATAAACAGCATTTTAAATTAACTGTTCTAATTCACATTACTAGCCTTTGAGGTCGATACCCATTAAGCACAATGACATTTTTTACATTTTCAATAAGTAGTCTTTAACTCAAACAATACATCTAATATTTTAGAGATGGAAACTTTACTGTAAATGTAATTATCTGAAAAACAGCTGATCATGTTAAGATGCTGTAATGCTAAACTTTCACAAGGAAATAGACTCTAGCCAAGTGAACTCTGAAGTGGAGTTTGGATTGCATTCATATTGGTCCACTGAGGAAAACTGCTCAACAAGACTGGTGTATAGATTACTTGCTGCTGAACTTTCAACTTGATATTTTTAACTTGAGAAATTTAGGATTACTAATGCTACACTGAATTACAAATGTGAAGTTATAAAGACTGTATATTACTGCTTTTAATATGTGCACCTCAATTTTGGTGCTGCTTTGCAAAGCTTCTTTTTTAGCCCTGGAGCTAGTTCATAGTGCTGCCCAGAAATTTCATAGTGCTGTTGTGGTTTAACCCAGCGGAAAACAACAAAGTAGAATTCATGCATTGAGATAAATTTTATTTACTAAGACAGAAAATGAAGTGGGAAAGAATAATAATAATGATCATTATTTGTATGTGCGTATTTATTTGTACCCACACCCACACACCCCAGCAACAACAAATGATACACAAGCTGCTGACCAGTGTCCACCTAATCCCCTAACAGAGGTCATGCTCCTGTCCAACTCCTCACTGTTTTTTCAAGTATTTTTCATCTGTTGTCCTATGGCATGGAATATCCCTTTGCGTAGTTTAACTCAGCTGTCCTGGTTCTGTCTTCTCCTAGCTCCTTGTGCCCTCAGCCCTTCTCACTGGCAGGACAGTATGAGAAGCTGATAAGCTGAGATGTCCATGGCTCTATACAGCACTGCTCAAAGCTCAGTGAAACTCTTAGTGTGCTATCAGCACTGCTTTTCTCCTAATGCTAAAACTTATATCAGACACTACAAAGAAAAAATCAGCTCTTACCAGGTGAAAACCGGCCTAAGTGCAAGTCAGTCACAGCAAATGGAAGGTATCTTTTTGAAACATACAGGCAAAACAAAAGTGAAAAGAGTGAGGATATCTACTTCGACAGGTTATATCAGATTATACTAATGTCTTTATTACATAGTATTATATGGTCAGATTTGTTCCACTGCACTAGAGTTTCCTGTTTCTGAAATACAAAGCTGTCCTTTTCTTTAAAATTTAACTGTACTGCATATTCTTCTGTTTCTACAAGGAGACAATGAACAACATACTTGTTGCTCCCTGCTAGTGATTTCTCCTGACTCATGATCAATTTTATCAGAAAACTGAGCAAAAATGAACTATTTGACATCCTAATTGTATATCTATAAAGGTGAAAAGTTCAAGTATTTCCTGAAGAAATGTGTAAAAAAAAAAAAAAAAAAAAAAAAAAAGCCTTAAATGAATATGAAGTTTCTTATGTATTTGCACATTGGTTGAATAGCAGCACTACTGTTGATGTGGAAGAAAGCTCAGATCTCTCCCTCCTCACACTGTAGGTAATGAGAAACTTTTTCTGAGTGAGTCACCGGTGAACCTGAAGGCTTATTTCTCCAAGAGCTCTTCTAATACAGGTTCAGAGCAGCATACAGTTACCTTCGGAGTTTTATGTGCTCAGGGTTCCTTGTGGGCCATTTTGAAGAGAAATTCTGTAGACTAGACAAAGTATGTTAAAAATCTTTTCAAGAGCCAATTTTAATAAGTTTCTTTGTACAGACTTTCATTATCCTAATCCTGATCTCCTTATCAAGAATTATATTTGCATTAGGCAAATAGTATGATTATAAGGAAGATCTATAAAACCCTTATTTGTAAAATATGCAGAAAAAGTATTAGCCAGGTATAAATAGGACAGTATAGTATATACAGGAAGCCAATAAATGAAATATTTAGGTCAGTTTTAGTTAGATATTTTTCTCCAAGCACAGAAAATAGTTGCATTTTGGTTTTAGCGTTCCTGATGACAATAATGGAAAGTGAAAATAAATTACTTTTTTTTTTTTATTTTAAAGTAAGTTACTACAAAGATAAGCAGGATGGGTAATAAGAGCTCTTAGGATATTAAGGTAAATATTCATTTTTTCTTAGGAATTATGATAACCTTGTATGCTTGCATTGCAATTTCTTATCCTGAAAGGAAATAAAGATAGGAACAAATATTGCATGAACAGACTCACCTTTAAATGTCTCAAACCCAGAATCCACCACATCGAAAGACTGTTATTAACCACAGATGCACAATGCTTCCATTTCTAGAACATCTTCCATATCTCTAAATTCCAAAAGCTCTGACTTTTGTTTGTCTTGACTGACCATACTCTTACTTGGGTACATACCTAATTTTATCTGAGTGGTCAGATATCTGACATTTACAAATGGAAACACTAAATGACAAGACCAGTTATTCATGGCATTAACTTACATGAGAACAAGTAAATTAATGGAATTAAAATTAAAGCAGAAAGGGAAAAAATAGCCCTTTATTTACTTATTTTGTGGGGGTCTAGGATAAGCACTATTAATTAATTTACCTGCCTTGGTAGTTGAAAAGTAAAGATGATCAAACAAAATAAGAAAATTGTTTGATTTATATCATTGTAATTTATAATTCTATCAGAATTTCCCTGATTGTTTTAATGGTTTATGTACTCATCGATTTAACAGCTTTCTTGTACGTATCTTCTTTGCATTTCTTTGGTTCCACACTTTCATATCAAGTTTGTCTAAAAGGGAAGTTGATGTAACATGCTCTAAGTGAAACAGCAGACAGTAAAAATCCTGAAGCCTTTTTCTCTGACTGTATACTAGCTATCATTTCAACAATGACAACTATTTGATCTGAATTGTTTCCCACTTCTTTTCAAAACAGATATTATATAAAGAGTGGATGTTTTGAAATATCCATGGAAGCTTTCTGAACGTGCATATTTTAGTGATTAGGGAGATCTTCTTTTCTTCCTTTTCTTTTTCTGCTATAAATAGGTTTTGAGAGTTCTATGGTCCCATATACATACACTTGACACAAGCAAAAAGCTTTGAAAAAGTGTGACTTGTTGACTTTTACTCACTTTATAAAGCTTATACTGTAGCCAGAAAATACATTGTTATTTTATTTATTACTAAGGAAAAAAATAAAAACAAATTCCTTATTTTTGTCATGAAGTTTTGCTCCATGTTTTTATTTTTTAAATGCCTAATAATATTGATATGAATAACTAAAATTTGAAGAGGTCTCAGACAGTATCATCTTCAAATGCTTTTCATTTTTCATCAGTTGCTAACAGCAAAGTTCTGTCATTTTCGGCCTATATAATTCTAGCTAGGCTATTACGGGACCTGAAATATGTATGCACAACCTTTTCCCCTCCTTAAGTTCACATGAGAAAAGTTTAGGAAATGAGGATCAATAACAAATCACAAAAGAAGTGTTTGAATTTCCTCCACAGAACTCTCTTCTTCATCTCTCCTTTGGCCTTCTTTCAAGGAAAAAGGAAAAAAAATACCAAAACAGATAACATGGGGCAGAATGAGTTTTATCAGACAGCAGACATTGTGCTTGATATGCCACTCTCATGCTTGCCCAGGAGGCAAGATTTTATGTACAAAAATTGAGTTTTTTCTTGTTATAAACAGTGCAGAATTATTTAGAAAACATTAATAGTATCACAGTTACTAGAAATTCCCCATTTTGGGATAAAATCTCAATTTAAGCAAGTATCTACAGTACAAATCTGTCACAATTATGTTGTAATGGTGCTATCTTGCAGTTTATTTCAGTGGTTGGCAGGACCAAGACATATTGTAGTAGTTATCTTTTAAAACATTAATATTAGAGAAGATAGTGTGCTTTTCTTGTACAGCAGAGAGAGGAGGAATGATACTCTGGGACTGTTCTACAGTCTAGCTGGGTTGTTAGGAGAATGTAGAAAAATTAGAGGGTCACTTAGCTGCAGAACTAATAAGTGTTTTTATTCTCAGTGGCCTGTAGCAGGTCAGGATAATTAGATACATCAATGTGCAATAAAGGACATTAAAACCTACTTGTCACCCAGACAGGTAGGGTTCTTGTGTAATTTCTTTCTGGGTGTGTTTTTTCTCTCACCTAAAAAGATATAGAAATCATTCTCTAACAGACAGTGCTAATAGAAGTAGCCTTCTTGCTACTTCTGTTTGTTTCTTAGTAAATCCACACCGATGTTATGTATATTTTCTCAGAAAGGATTATCAGGGTTCTAAAAAGTGATTAATTCAGGTAAATGATGGTGACACTTTCATTATCATTTTGAAGGGCAGATAAAAATCTCTCATGAGAGAAAGAAAAGCTGAGCTTGTGAAATATACAAGGGGGTTAAATATTTGGACTGTCTCTGTAGTGCTCTACATGCAAAGTAAGCAGCTTTCTGTTTGGGTGTGTCAATACTAAAACTTTACCATTTCTTCAGCAATCTTTGAGCCTAGTCCCAGTGGACAGTTGAAGGACAAGACTGTAGAAAGAACTTCTGATGAAGCTCTAGAAAATACATTTTTAAAATATGCTTATTGTTTGAGATTTCATTTGTGGTGAATGGGTAAAAAAAAAAAAAAAAACAAAAACCACCCACCTGCACTAATCTGTAAGCACAGAAAAACATGATAATTCTGCTAATGTCATCTTACGGTAGACTCCTTCTTTCCAAAAAAGCTAAGAGGTCTTCCTCTCCACTAGGAGCTGTCTAATTATGTACAGGAAAAGTGATTAACTGATTATGATGAATAAATTAATCTCTGAGGACTTGTATGTATTCAGACATTTCTAATTAGTATGGTTTTCAAGAAGACATTCAAGGCAGTCCTCTGTTCCTATTAGTAACGATTAACAGAACAATGAGTAATTTTTGGCAGCTCCTTGCAAAATTATTAGAATTAACATGGGAGTCTGGATTAAGGATTTGTGAAAAATTTGTCACTGATTGATGAAATGAGACTGACAAGTACCATAGGCCTCCCTGGAAAATCACCCATATCTAATGATTTCAGTAAGCAGCAATGGAGCAGGTAAAATACAGGGGTTTCCTATCGGCTCTGCCAGGAATGTTCACTCCCTTTTCCAGTTTCCTACTTGTTACATTTTTCTAATGAAGATCATCAGTTATTACATGCATATTACATGCATGCAAGAATGGTACTATTATGTTGCTGCATCTCAGGGCATTTTAGAATGCTTTCTCAAATTAATACATTAGCTACTAGATATTCTGCAGGTCACTGTGTACAGCTTTAAGACTACCTTCACTCATTTTGCCAAAAATGTGCCTTCATTGATGATTACATTGATTCAACATTTTAAAATCAAAATCAGCACACCACAATCATAATTTGATTTTGGAGTAATCAATCATATTCACAGGGAGACAGTTCTGAACAGATTAGTTATGAGAGTTGTGGTATAGCTGTGGAAAAAAGGTAAATATGATTCTAGGATGCATCAGGACAGCCATTTCTACTAAACGAGTACATGCCTCTGCACAAAACATTCATAGTGTTCTGAAAGTACTCATAATATCAGCGAAGACACGTGAATTTAAAGTAAAGCAGGCATAAAGAAGATCTAATAGTTGCCTGGGGAGAAAGAGAGCCCATGAAAGGAGATTGATGGTATGTCTACCCAGTAAAATGAAGTAGAATGGAGACAGCTTCTGTCTACCTCTATCCAGGCTGATACTTTCACATATCATGATGCAGTTCCGTCTAAGAGTAATAACTTTGATCTTAAAAAGTAATATAGCATGGAATTTTACCTGAGCTAGATAGCCTGCTTCTGAGAAGGATTCATTAACCCGTGTAAAGCACTGAGTGGCAACACTGATTCCAGCTCTGGAACAGATTCTAACCATGCTCACTGGGGGCCTCCACAGGACTCTACAGCTGATGCATTGGCCCACAGGATCATACCTAGCTTTGTGATATAAATGAGGCAGCAGCAGTGCAATTGCTCTCAGTGAGTCTACCAGAAAGGTAAATGGTAGGGAATGAACTGTTTCCACTAAATGAGAATACTAGTAGAAGAGAAATAGAAAGGTTTATAGCCTTCTTATTTTTGATCTTTTTTCTGCTAAGAAGAGTAAAGGACAAATAACTAAGTTTCAGGTAGAACATGATCCATTTACACATGAGATTATGTCACCCTGATGCCTGAAATAACTGGATTTGGGACATCTCTTCATGTTCTTCAGTGATTACATTGTACATGCTGTTAATAAAAGTAAGAAGCATATAATATGTGCCTTGCTAAACACTAAAAATAGGCCAAAATACAGTGTAACATATAATTATACAAGCATTTAATAATCAACTATATTCCTAAAATGTGTTTTGAGTGATATTGATTATGCTGAATGGATATCTGTTTCTAAGTAAGTAAAACTTGTAGTTTATAAGGATTTTCACTTTTTGTCACTGTCATCAGAATGGAGGGACAGTTCATGACAAGCGCATTTTAAGTATGTTACAAACAGCTTCAAAACAATTGAAACCTTGAAAAAAATCTTCCTTTAAAGAGAAAGTTAAAAGGACAAAGTTAATCAGATAAATTAAACGAAAGCGTTGGTCAACTCCTGTTGGGAGAATCTCTCATCAATACTTGTTTGACATCCAGAATTATAGCAAAACTCATCACTGTGATCAGTGCTTGATCTATGTTTTCTTTGTCTATCTCATTCTATTTTATTTTGCCTGGGATGAAAAATGAGCAGTCTGCATAAAAATTTGATAAACAATGGAATGTTATGAACACATCATTTTCTATAGATAACTTCCCACCTGTTTTCTTTATACATAACTTGTTTGCTTCCCTCCTACAGATACAAAAGAATTTTAATTTAAAGGAGGCTGAACAGAATGCAGGGGACAATGTTGTAAAAGCAAAAGCCATACAGCTATGCTATGTAGTGAAAAAGTATACTGACTAGGAAGTTGCATCTTCTTTCCCCCACTCCCTAGAGCCAGCAGGGCTGCAGTTAATCCCTCTGTTTTCTCAATAATAGCCATTTTCATTATAACCAACCATGATGTCACAAAGTAGGGATTATGACTTCAAGGGGGAATAAACAGTAGGAGTAGCTGGATTCTTTTAAAATGAAGTTCTTGTTCTCATGCAAATGCATTTAGTTATGAAAAAGAAGAAAACATCATAAGCAAAAGGATTTCTTGCTGAAGGGATTTTTCGAAGTTTTCTGTGAGACAAGAGCTGCTTTATAAAAAGTCTACCAGCTCAGTAGTAGTGGGTGGCATTGTTTCAATATCCACTGCTGAAAATCTGTAGCCCAAACAGAAATTTGACTTACACAAATGATTAGTGATGAATAAGTGGTCAGAACAGAAGGCCTCTTTATTGGAGATGAAATGTTTTTTCTCAGAACTTTTCATTTCAAGAATTTGTTATTTTACCAGAATAAACTATTATTTGCGTTGAAATTGCTCATACATATTCTTGTACTGAAGGCAATTGTATGTGCTTGAGTGGGTATGTATATGTAAATGTTGGCAAAATTTGTATTCACTCGTTTATAAATTTATTGAAGCAGGATGAAGTAGTGTTCTCATTTGCTGTCATTTTGCAGACACTTAATTTGCACTCAAATGCCTCAAAAATGTCTTCGCTCAAAATCTAAAATGCTGGAATGAATTCATTGTAAAAACAATGTACTGTGAGAAAAGTGAAGGTCTGGGCATTTAAGCACACAATGACAAAGCATCGTTAATGAGGAAATTGTAGTATTTCCCAAAATTGGATGTGCTGCAAGTATGTATTTATAAATGACCTGCTTTCAAATATTGCTATGTAAGACCGTTGTTTCTATTTAATTTAGAAGTCTATAAACTTTTTTATTGCATACTGTGCAACTTTCATTAGCACTAAGCAGATTTCTTTACTTCAATCTGACCTAACTGCAGTAGTTGTAAACCACCTTTTACTTAAGTAGGGCATAGGGGTCTTGAGCACAATGTAGCGTATCAGCTACTCAAACTAAAGAAATGGCTGGTCTCCGTTCTTCCCTATAGATCATCTTAACAAAGTGAAAACAAAAACCTTCAAACAATTTTCACACCTTCCCAGCTTCAGTGTTGTTTTTTGAAGTGCTTTAAGGCTTAGAAAATGGCACCCCCTTTTAGCCTTTGTCTCCATTGATTTCAATAAACAGCAGATGAGACATTGACTGAAGAAAAATGCAAATAAATGCTGAGGTGATGTCTATAGTAGTGCTGGCTGTACAGAACAAGAGGCCACTTGTGATGCCTTCAGGAAGATTATCAGTGAGCAGTGTGGGAAATGGTGGTGTTCTTTAGGATTCTGCTTTTAATATTGGTATACACAGAAGACTGAAAAATAATGAGCAGCTCTTTCTGACAAGTAGTGAACTTGAAACCATTCCTTGCTATTGTGAGATCTGCCTCTGGTTTCAGTGGAAACTTTGACTAGTAAAAAAAAAAGCAGAGACTAATCTATACTTTCTAAAACTGAGGATTTGCCTAAAATCTGAAGTACACAGGAAGTCTATGTTTTGATTTTAACTGAATAGTATGCAGATTACATAGATAAATATGTCTGTGTGAGAAATAGTAAACTGCATCACCACAGAATCTATTTCATACATTGGAATTTTTTACTAGTTTGTTTTATAATAATAAGCTAACAATATTTTACGAATTAGAACTAAATTATATTTTCTTTCTTAATGAGAAAATTAATATACCATTTAGAATGAGGATATGGAACATTCTTATCAGTAAGGAATGCAATTTTTATTGATGAAAAATATTAGGAGTTCATGTTATGTTTAAATCCATAGAGTTATTTTCTTTCACAAGGAGCTACCATTTCCAGTATTCAAGCTAGTCTGTGAAAGTGGGTATTCTACTCTTAATGCCAACAAGGTGTATCTTTGTCAGCATCAACGAGGACAAGAGAAAACAGATTGCCAACGTTCCACTTCTTATCGGTTATTGAAAGTAGACATTTTAATGGGTACAGCACTCAGCAGACCTCAAGGCTTTCCTTTTATAGCTTTGAATTGCCACCCTATAATTCAGCACTATTAGCCTCCACCTCTTTCATTTTAACAACCACAGGTGAATACGTTTGTTGAAAACATGATTTCTAGATGCTTTATGCAAGTTTAAACTGTCAAAAATACAAAGGAGGAAAAAAATATATGACAGTTATGCAAGTGAAAGGACATTTGTAAAAGTGATTTATACTTTCAGTAAGTAACAAAGAAGCCCTACTTAAAGGACGAATCTGCAGACCTCAAGGCTTTCCTTTTATAGCTTTGAATTGCCACCCTATAATTCAGCAC
>JAOWBP010004015.1:24071387-24096321 GCA_028571105.1 Tragopan temminckii
AGTAATGCCAGATGTACTTGTAGGTCTATAAAAACCCTGGACTCTGTTAGGAATAAAGGTGCTTTTATCACTCATTTCGGGTCGGTTATGCTTCCCCGCGCACTGGACAGCTGAGGAATTCCGCGGCACTTTAGTAATGAATGTATACTTTTCTTTGTACATACATGTACAAGTTGAAGGATAGGTGTAAAATTACTATCTTTTTACATGTGAATTTCATATTCAGAGGCTCTTTTATCCTGTTCCTAAAATAATCTATAATAATGTCAAAATCTCTTAGTTTGCTGTGCACTCCATCATTAGCCAATGAATAATTGAGTAGTACTTCAGAACTGCATTTCTAGGAAGATCCCAGCTACAGGCATGCATAAACAATAATAAAGGGTATCAATCGTGTTTAGCATCATAGAAATTTCTGCTCACTTTCCTTTCAATTAACTGGTTCATAAAATAGTATCAAATTTTGAAATCAGAATGCTGCTTAGATCAAATGCTTCTATTTTTCATTTGTATGTAAAAAAAAAAAAAAAAAAAAATTGAAACATGCCCTTTTAAACACAGGGATGGTTTTAGTATCCATTAAATGCTTCTGTTTGCCCTAAATAGTTCCTGAATTATACCATAGAGATCTAAGTGGGTTGAATGAAATGAAATGAATTATTATGACCAATCATGTTTCCTATGGTATTGGCCAAATAGCAACTGTTGTGCTAGAGGAGGTACATAAGCAGAGAAGCAAATGCACTTCCTAAACTGCTTTTAATCTAAATGGATGAGTTGGAAAACATGGGTGAGGGAAAAGATTTAGCACAAACAAGTGAACACACAGATGGTAGAAAGTGGATATGATTTGTGAAATGTTCTTACATGAAAATGAATTAAGAGTTTGTCAGGAGAGGGTCAACTGAAAAGAATATGCACATAAAGTAAATGAGCTCTTAAAGGGTGGGGCAAGAGTAGTGGAGGTTTGAGACAGAAGCAGCATTGCAGAGATCTGAAACAGAGGGACGTTAAAGAGGTTGTTCCTGCCTTTATTCCTAATTGCCTGAGTCTGTCTGGCTACTTTTACTCATTTGGGCATATTTTTGTATGGTAAATGATAATAATAATATGGTAAAATATGCAGTGAGTGGGGAAAGCATCACCTGGGATCCAGCCAAAATGGGGATTCTTTGGCATTCTGTCAGCCAAAGGTGGCAGAGGAAGAGAGGAAGGAAAATAGTCGTAAGGAAGCATTGATATGTCCCCATATTGCCTGGAAAGTATATTAAAATCTTAAAATACTGCTGAAGTTGTTAGGGCAAAAAAGAGTCAAATGTGAGACCTGAAACCAATCAAAGCTTTCAGTGCTAAGAAGCAGTATTTTCTTGAGAGCTTATCTATGCATGTTGCATTTATCATCACAACATGTCTAGTGTTACAACTGATGATGATATAATATTACCACAAGAAAGCAGGAATAATCTTAGAGATGATCATTTATCTGCCTTCTCCCTTCTTTTCTTCTTGGAAAACCATTTACATTTAACTTGCCTCTTGAAAGGGAAAGCAGAAAGGGGACAAGGTTCCAAATGTGACATCAGTCTTTCTATCCTCTCTTCTTGTTTTCTGCAATGCCCTTTTAATTTTAGAAAGAAATTCTAAATTGACATTTAAATGGTAGCAGGGCAATTCTCATTCTCTGCCTTGTGAAATGGTCTCTGAAATGTACAATTATGCTGTCATCTTTAGCACTCCACATTGGACAGAGTTTAATTATTAATGTGTTTCCCTCAGAGAATGACTCGATCATGTCACAACTCTAGACAAATACAGCTAATGCAAAATCATAAAATATTCACTTGAATACTGCTGAACTGACAGGAAATTAATTCTATGAACACTTTTGATATTACCAGAAAATTAGTTTCAAATGCATAAGACTGAAATAAATGTGTTCATAATTTGCTCAAGGGTAACACTCATCTTGCAATCAGTTGGTGTCTTTTTATAAATGTTACAAGTATTCAACATGGCTTTATGATAAAGAAGACAGCTAATGTAATGTATTATTTGTAGACAGAATTTCCCTTGTAAACAGCAGGGAGTGAAGAATTGCTCCGTCAGATATATTTAAACTCTAGGAATATTCTGCAATTTATCATTTTGTGGTACCAAAAATGCACCTATATTTGAGTAGTCCCAGGAGGGAGCAGGAACTCAAGAATTTTGTAATAATGACAGGATAGTTTTTCACATCTGAATTACTGGATTGAGTTTTATTAGCCAGATTGGAAGTGGCTGAAAAGTCTTTACCACTCTCTAAGTTGTAACCAGTGTAGTCAGTGGAAAAGGATCAGGCTCTCCTTAAGGCTGTCTTTGTTGCAAACTTCGCTAACATAGTGTACTCTCCCACTGGATGAATAAAAATGCAGATGAATTCTGACAATTTGCAAGAACAGAAACAACAAGCTCACTTGTTGTTACTTGTGGCATGTTATTTGCCTGGATTTGGAGATCCTGAAACATAAAAGCTTTGCCAACAAAAATAAGGATGGTTTAAAATTTCAGTGTGGATGTACATTGCAAGCTTTCACCATTTCCTCTTTGCCTGTTTTTAAGTGTTTATGTCTTTGGCTTTCTATCTGATTAGTTGTCCTGAATGATGGCATGTATGAGATCACATGCTACAGGTATTCATCAGGAGGGGAAAAGTTCTTGAGTGGACTACTTGTCAGTAAAGTAGGGCCTGAGACCTTATGTCTTTGGCTACTTGGCAGATAATCCAAACAAACAACAGGGCCTGGCTCAGGAGACATTTTCAACCAGCAAAAAGTATTAGGAATAAATATTAATCACAATGAATAATTTATCAGCTCTTGTGGGCACCTTTAGAAAGTTTCCTCAGAGATGCCTAGGATTAAATCACCGTGGAGATTAAATTGTTTTTCAGGGCTAATCCTGCATTCCTTTTTGCAACACTAACCAAGGATATGCAAAGTGTGGAGAAGAATGTAGTAGAGCCACATTAGCCGAAAGAGCCAGCATTATAAATAACAGCAGTGCAAGAACCACATCAAATCCAGTCTACGGTTCTCAAAGTGTAGAGGATGTTGTAACTAACCAGTATATTCAACAGGAGGCAATCACCAGGGTGTCAAAGGTGGTGGCCAAGTCAATCACTTTAGTACATCGGTGACAGAGGAACAGGGATCGTGTTCCAGTCCACTTCTCAGAGCTGCTTGTGCCAAGACATCAACCGGGAAAAAGGGGAGGAGTGGTTCTCAACAGTATTGTTTTCTACCAACGGAAAGCCCAAGTATCTGTTTATCCATGATTTTGGAAGACGTTTTCAAGTAGCAAAAGAGGCTATTTTTTATCATCAATTTTACAATGCAGCTCATCTGGAAATTCCCTGAACACCATCTCTGTATAAAGGAGGTCTTTTTACATTTTGGCTACAGCATTTGAAACTGTAGACTAAAAAAATATCCTCAGAACATCTTTTCTGCTCTGTCTGCATGGCTGCATAATAAATACACCATTAAAATATGCACTGTCATTAATGAACACCAGTGGATTGCACAGTTTAACTGCTTAAACTTTTTATTAAAAATTAGAGGAAATGAGAGTATTCATTATTCTGTAATGCTACTTCCTATCATGACAGATAGAATTAGTTCTTAGAATTAAGATGTCTGTATAATGGCAAAAGTACAGTACAGAACTGAAGATATTTGCCATATGGAGGAAGAAAAATCCAGCAGATTACATGTTAATGAAGAAAGCAGACAAGAGACAATAAATATCTCCAGTTGCAATTTGTTTTACTAGGTGTTTCAGCTGCAGCTGTCATAAAGTGAAATTTAAAATGCCCGCATCTTGTGGAAACACAAAGTTTACACGCTAAAAGCAAAGTCCAAACAAATGCTAGCTTCTCTTGGGTTTGTTTTTTTCTGTCTTGAGGTATTTTTGTCTAATACAGTATCTGTGCAATTCATTCTAGCACTTCCAGTTAGCAGCTCTCAAATGAAGTCCAAATAAATAGGAACTTGTCATCTGGTTCGCAGATAATTCAATAGGATTAGAAAATTATTGAACATCAGAACATTGGTTAGTCTGTGGATATCAATAAGGCAAATCAGTTACATCGAAAGGTAACATCGGAAATACTTATACGTAATTCTGTAGAATTTTTGAATTAAGGGAGAAAAAAATCTCTTCCTTTTAAAGGGGAAAATATCTAGTGTTTGCTTTATTCTATGTTTGAAGCAAAGCCCCTGTAAAAGGAGAAAAAGAAATGATATCTTTAGGTGAATATACTGGGCAAAAGGCAATAAAGGAATAAGCTGCTATCCACTAGCCTAGAAAAAACAGCCTCTTATTAAACTTCAGCTGTCATTGACTCATTGCCCTAAAGTCACAGGAAAGTGAGTGTGGATTTCCAGACAGGGGAGTGTACAAGTGGAACAGGTATTCTAGTCTCCATGTTATTTAGACTTCTTAGTTGAGTGCATCTGTAATTCTACTCATTGTATACCTCTACAATATTCCTCAGATGTTTAAATGACTTCTAAGAATGTGTCTCACGAAGTGGGTAAAATTTCCAGTTTATGATTTCATAAAGTTTTGAGTGTGTTTTTTTTTTCTTTCAAACAGACAGTATCTAATTTTCAATGAGTAAACTCATTATTATAAAACATATGAGTTCAAGAGATTAAATTTGAAAATTATATATTTTATTCAGCATACACTTTCAGTGATAGAAATGCTTGAAGTAATTTTAAGCTAGTCTATTGTTCTCTTGTCATCTAAGTTTATGAAATTAAATGCATATCACAATTCTGCTTAAAGAAAAGAATTAGTAATTTTGAAAACTCCTTTCAGAATTGGAACAATACCATATTGAAAGCACAAAGTTTTTAAAATAATTGCATGAGCTGAAAGAAGGAAACAAAAAAAAAAAAAAAAAAAAAAAAAAAGAATCACTGGTATTTAGCTGTCTTTGGAAAGATAAAATCCTCAGGTGAAATAAATTGTCATATAGCCATTTACTTCAGGAAAGATGCTCCTAGTTGAAAAAGTGTATCTGAGTTTACTACAAGTCTTGAAATCCCATTTAGTATTTCCTGATACTTTTAAATTCACAGAAAGTGCTACTACTCAGGGAAAATTCTATATTTTAATAGGAAGACAAACGTTTACTTGAATTTGCAGACAACGTGTAAGAAACTTACACCCTCTAGCAACCCAGTCTCTGGCCTTGATGCATACAGACATGATTTTCATTACTTTTTCCCTTCCTCACCAATGCTGCACACTTCCACTCCATGTTTTTCTGAGACAGCTCTTTTCTTTAACTGTGTCTTCACTGAGAATGAACTTACTGGAAGAAACGCATAGGAGTAGCAAATCACTCCATCAAGCAGATAAAAAAAGTTACAGTCTGTCCACTTTCAGTTGCACTGACATCTTCAGATATGTCTTAATCGAGGCAGTGGAAGTTTTGTTCTAGTCTCTCAACTACATCTTTCTCACTGGACTGCCATCTAAAGGGGCATCAGTTGGACACTAACCAGAAAAACAGCATTTCAGGCAAATCACATTCAATAACTGCAATGTAAGACAGTGTATATTGAAAGTAGGGAACAGCACCTCATAAAACTATTATTGGAGCTAACCAGTCACAATAGTATATTATAAATTGAATTTGGAACCCCAAATAAAACTCTTTCAATCTTTCACATAAAGGAGTAGGACTGCATGTAGCTAATTCCTACTACATTCATTTGCTAGCATCATTTCCCATTGATAAGATCTGCATAAACATGCTTCCAAATTATGCTTTTAATTAATTTTATTTGTTCAGAGTCTGCATGAAGCAAAATCAGTGCTGGGTGATGAGTTTTAATGGTTTGTGATGCACTGAGGCTAAGTCTGAACAGCAGAAATGCTCTGGCCCTTCCAGGATTTGTCCAGGGCAAGATGCCACAGCACTAAGGATGATGGGCTGTGCAGCTGCTTCTCATTCTGGTGCACTGCCTTAGAAATGCCAGCCTTCCTGTCCTGCTCTCCTTCAATAAATCTGTACCTTTATTTAATCCAACCTGAGCTGAAACCTGAATTGGCCACTAAAACCAATATTACACAGAGAGCTTTAGAGAAAAAAAAAAAAAAAAAAAAAAAAAAAAAAGAAGAGGAAGAAGAAAAAAGATGTTTTATGGAAAGAGACTTTTAATTCCTTAGTCGGTTCTGTTTATTCATTTTTCTATTGTCTTCTTGTCTTCTGTCATCTTTTGGCAATTTTCTCTCTTAGTAGCATGACTTTGTGACTTCTCATCCGTTTCACTACACAGTTTAAAAATACATGAAGCACAAATAAAATCTCTACAGATTATAGAGTAAAATGCCAGTCTCTGCTGGAGTCTTCTTACATCAAAACCAGCTGAGTTTTCAGCATACCCATTTCAGCATTGGACACAAAAAGGCGTGAGATGAGTAGTATTAGTGAAGCAGTTGTTCATGGGTTGATTCCATGAGAATGACATCAGCCTATAACTACCAAAACATTCAAATGTGGGATGCTAGTAGGTCAAAGAAGTATTTTTTTATTAAGGAAAAAAATTACATTTTAACAGTAATTTTTTTTCATAGAATTCTCCGTATGCCAGCATGACTGAGTTTGTAGACTGTCATGTTCATAACAACAATATCTACCAGTACCACGAACAGTTATTTTGCAGCACATTCCTTTTACTTACAGTACACAATTTTATAACACACACTATTTTGTGGAAAATAAAATAAAATTAAAAAACAAAAACAAATAAACAAAAACAAAACAAAACAACAAAAAAGACTTCCTACAAAAAGGCTGGCTCTGTGCTTTTTCTAATACAATTTTGTGTTGTTGTTTTTTTTTTCCCCTAGTATTTCTGCACAGTAACTTAAACTGATTACTTGCAAATATGAAGAGAACATTTCCATCCTGGTCCTTCATCTTTAATCCAGAAGAAGACTATAGGAGAGAGTAAAAAAAGCAAAGGTCTAAGTAGAAAATTGTGTTTTTTCATGTATATATTTCTCATTATAATGGTTCTATCTGAAAAACAAAACAAAACAAAACAAAACAAAAAACCTTTCAAATGGTAGAAATTTGAACTGTCTTATTACAGGGCTGGTTGGGAATATTTTGACAGAACATTTTATCAGAGGTTAGAAAGTGCCAGTGCATTCAAGAGATGTTTTACGGAAACCTGACAAATTTTACAATTTTATTTCAAGAAGAAAAAGATGTTCTGTTAAGGTCAGAAAATTTTGTTTTGATGCTTTCAAAACGAAATGTTTGGCAAAGTTTTTTAATGAACTTTTATTGGAAATTTCGCTTTCTACTGAAGTTGAGGCTTCAAACCAGTGGAGGGAAAAAAAAAAGATGAGATAACTAAAAATTAATGAATGAAAAGTTTTGAAAGAATTATCACTGTGCTCAGAAAAACACTGAACTTCTAGATAGGCATTTGCTTCTTGGTTAATTCCATATCAGCTTCAAACTACCTGGACTAATACTGCTGAAGATTTAATTCTCCTTTGGCTTCCTTTATACAAAAGAGAATTTCCTATAACACTAGGGAGCAGTTAATAGGTAACAGTCAGAAAAGGTGCTAATTATGATTGCTACAGAAAGAAGTGTAGGAATGTGTGTGCTTCCGTATATTTGTATGTTATACTACAACAAACCAACATGTTCTATTGAACTTTAAGAGTGAAAATTTCCTATGAAGTCTTTAATGTAAGGAAATTTTGAAAGATGAGTAATACTGATCCTTTTTTGGCTGCAACTTCAGTCTTCTTTTGGGAGGAAAGATTTTATTTCACTGGTTTGTTATAGCTTATTTTACATGAGGCTGGAAGGTTATGCCAAAGCCTCAGTTTTAATGGGTTATTAACATTGTCAGTGCTGTCTCACTTAGAGAACAAACTGATGGGAGCACTCCACCAGTAAGCAGAGTGCAGTTATATCTGTAAAAGAAAGCTGTAACAAAAAGAGAAGTTATTTGGAATAGTGTTCTACAATTTTCAGAGCTGTACCAGACACTAATGTTCCATGTATTTAAAATATTTCTCCCTCCACTCTTCCTGTCCAAAAAGCCTTTGCAGTGAATGCACTGAGAGGGAAATGAGCTGAATATTGTAACAAATGCTGGATGGAACTGATAAAAGTAGAAAGCATGGTTTGTATTAAAGAATGAAACACTAAATTCCATTCATGTGTGTTATCTGAAAAGGCAATTTTGCAACAATAAAATCTAGCACAAAGTATTAAAATATGTCGCTGTGATATGAGGCTCCCTCCCCTGATCTTGTTTATTGCTTCTTCTTTTCTACAGTTCTCCTTTTCTTTTGAAATGCTTCAGAGGACAGGGTCTTTTTGTTTTGTTTTGTTTCAGAATGATTAACTTTGTATTTCCATTATATAGATTTCCAGACTACACTTTCTAATCCTCTATCACCTTTTACCTCTCCTTCACTTTTTCACCTCACCCTGCAGCTTTGCTTTGTGAATTAGGCCTTTGTCTTTTCTTTCACTCCTCCTCTCAGATCTTCCTTCTTTTTCCTGATGTCACCACCTCTAATGCTTTCCCGCCTCTTCTAATGCAAACATGCCTAGTTTCAACAAACTTGCCATTGATCTTATCCTCTACATTGGAGATATATGCGTAAAAGACTGTTCTTAATAAATACCATCCATAATAAAACTCAGATATATAAAACAGCACTTATCTGAAACCAAGTGGACTTTTTTTTTTTTTTTTTCCTCCCACAAACAATGGAAAATCTGTTTCCTGAGCAAGTAGGAGTTGTATTGTCCTTTCATAGTTGATGTTAGAAAGATTAAAAGTCCTAATTTGGTTGGAAAGCATATTTTCCACAAGGAAACATTTCTAGTCTCCTGGAGGTTGGCAATAAATTCTTTATCAAATGTAATTTTCCTTCTAGGAATGTCCAAAATTGAAAAAAGATATCTCCAACTTTGTCTGCAGATATGGATATAGGCAATATAGACTACACTTTTCCTCCTTTCTCCTCTTAAAAGTCTGTATCATCGATATAAGCATTTAGAATGTCCATATAGGATCTGTCTGGTAAATAAATGGACATCAAAAGAAAGCTGTTATAGTTATGAATGTACTAGGATTGAAGTCTGAAGAACTGAAGGCTGATGGGAGCTATTATTATAATTTCTAGATATTTTGGAGACCATCTGGGTATATTCAACAAGTTATGGGGAAAAAAAGTCTGAAGTTTCTCTTTTTAAGTAACACTAAGTTCTGATTTGGATTGCAAATTACACAGAATATTGTCATATTCTTCAGCCACCCAGAAAATATTACAATCCTGATGCTTCTTGAAATCAGAATACAAGAATAATTCAACATTATCCATTTGTTCAATAATCTAAGTATGCGTTTTATTAAATCTTAATTTAATAAATGTGGTATTTTTAATTTTATTGGGAGGGAACACTGTTTTGCATTTCTTACTATTCATTGGAAAAAAAAAAAAAAATTCCAGTACCCATGCTAACAAAATCACAATATGGGCGCTATAATAATGTATATCAGTTCTCCCACTAATGCCTACTGTTGATGTCTATATATTTATGAAAAATTTACACACACATATATATACATTTGTAGATGTATATTACATCAACATAATTTAACTATTATTATTAACTTACTCTGTAGTTTAGCTACTAAACTTTTAATGGCATTGTTTTAAAATAAAAGATAATTGGATGTTCCTTGTTATCTTGTAAGAAGGAAAAAAAAAGAAAGAGTTTAACATATCTGTTGAATAAGAAGTTCCATGAATAATCAATGTTCTGTTTGGAGACAGCCATTAACACATTTTACCATAAAAATAAGCACTGTTCCATAAAACTGCTGGTCTTCACACATTACTAAACTGATTGAGATTGCAATGAATAGTCCTTTAACTATGGTCTTTGGAGAATTGAGGATGCTACAGCAAATTAATAGACTGTTTTCCCTATTCACTTCTAGTGAAGTCATTATCCAAAGGCTCAAAGTTCCTTTGTGTTTAAAATTAAGCAAACTGCAGCTGCTTTGGGAATGAAATTGCAGTAAGTATTTTGAAGTACGCAGAATAATAGGTTAGGACAGTACATGCGAATGACTGTATTTTGAATCACGGACTTAAGCTTCTACGTAAAGCAATAAAGATCTTCACTATAGCCAGGACATTAGGGCTGGAATACTAGACCTACTTCTTGTTTACTGACTCTAAGTAATTATGTACCTCTTACATATCTTAACTAAAATTCTGGAAGATATCAATGTGGTATTTGTGTCCATTAACAACTACTGTTAGTATATTACCATTTGTTTATTAACTCAGATGGTAATTAGTACTGTATATTGGATTATACATTCTGTTTTTCACTACCCTTGTAGATCCTCTTGGAAAACTTCAATACTTCTTATCTTCTGGCTTTGTGACAGTATAATATCTCGAAGCTGTTCAGCAACAAGACATAAATTAAACAAGTATTTATGTTTTATTTCCAACATAATTTAAAAAACAGTTCTATCTTTCTTAAAATACAATTATCACAGGACAGTTGTCAATAGAAACACTAGTCTAGAATGAAAGATCACATTTTATCTTCCTGCTTTCCATTAATTTTAAGATAACTTTATTTAGGACTCCCATGGCCACTAGAATAAAGAATCTAAATTAATGAAGATGAATGCACCATTAAAATAAAATTTTATTTGAGAAAGTGTTTGTGAATTAATTATTGCTGTAACTATAATTAATACTGCAATACATGTCAATTTCTGATTAGGAATATCTAGTGTTGAAACACATATAAGACTCAATGTCATGTAGAATGGAAGTATTTTAGTACTTACCCCATACAATTCAGATTTTTGAACTTTAATTTTCATGATATTAAAACAAAAATTACTCTGTTTTTTTAATCTCTAATGAAAAGCAGCTGTCAAAATTTTTCTGTTTATAGCTGCCAAAGGAACTTGTTCATAATTAAACAGCAGACCGAGGGAGAGCTGGGTTTAGGACAAAATGTTGTTACTCTGATCACTGTCTACACTTATATCTGCCTATGACCTCAGCCTTGTAATGGAGGCAGCTATTCAGAACTCTGGTTCCGGATTCAGTGCTTATAAATAGGTTGCAATGTCTTCCCAAAGGAGAGAACGTGAAATAATTTGAGAGCCCAACCATTTCCCAGCACAAGCATAATTATGAAAGAAAACATAGTTGGGGGAAGAAAACTGATTAATATACTAGTTCATGAAGTAAAATCATAATTACTTGATAAGAAATAACCAGATTTTCATTGTTCTGTTTTATCCACTAATTTATGATTACTCCAGATAGTATTAACAGAGAATAGGAAATTAAATTGAGGAACAGTGCCTAGTGGATACAGCCAAGAAATGTTAGTTATGATATCTAGGAACTCTTCTTGGCTCTGTTATCTCCTTATCGTGTGACCTTCAGTGAACTGTTCAGCCTCTGTTACCCTGCAGAGTCAATGGTATCCATCAGATTTCATAAAGCAAATATTCTGTCATGAAAACCACTCTATACAGGCAAATTCTTCTTCTTCTTTTTTAATATAATAATAGTATAATTTCTTATCTGTTATATCCCTCTGACATTAATGAAACAGATTTCTTCACAGGTTGATGTGAATAAACTCTGAATGATGTTGTTAATTAAGTAGATATATAGATTTACTCAGTGGAAAAATAGGTAAAGTAATAACTGCGTTCTGAGCTAAGTAACTCCCCCAAAAGGGTTTATTAAGCTGGGTTATGGTTCTTACTATGTTAACAGAAAACTCTATTTGGGTTATTAATGCACTTAAATAACTGATGACTGGGATACTTGTAAGAAATAATTGTGTTAAATTATTGTGTAAGGAGATTATAACTGGAAGAAAATCTTAAAGTGCTTGGATAAAACAAGCTGAGATGGCTGTATTTGCTTTGATTAGAATATAAAGGAGGGTGATTAGTGAATCATAGTGCACGTCTGTTCAGAGTGGTTTTGAAACTACTGTACAGTTTAGTCTATAATAGGGTAAGTTTACTCACAATCAGTTTGGAAGCTACAAAGTCCTTTTACTGCAATAAAATGATGCCATTATTTGGGTATAGGCCTAGAAATACTTTTTGTATTGATAAAAATGGTGTTGGGTCAACACACATAAATATTTGGAACAGAATGGTCTATTAGAGTTCCAGAAGCAACATGTACATCTTTTCAAGTGAACTCCACTGTCCCCTTGATTAGTGGCTGGTTCTTTGTGGTCCTACAGGTGCAGTACAGGGAAGAAGGTGGGAACTATCACACAAACCTTGACTCTGCAGGCAGAGCAGGTGGCTGTGACACAACTTGGAGAAATACTGTATCCATTGAGGATTTGGACATTCAGCCCTGATGCTAGAGGCTGACAAAAGTGTCCTTTGTCTTTCAATAGACTGCAAGACAATGTCAAACAAACTTGATCTAGGTCTGAATAGGATTTTTATGCTGTAGTCTAGATTTAAAAAAGAATGCAAACAACAGAAATAATTCTCTGCTGTTTCTAGTATGACAGATTCGCTATTTGTGTTGAAAGTTGCTTACTTTCAGAGTTTTTAGCAAACTTATTTAATTTCAAGTTTGTTCAGATATTATTCTTTTTCTTTTTAACTACTACTACTCTCTTGCATTGAATTTCAGTGGTTAAGATTTCCATATTTCCTCTTTCCACTGCAAATTAATTAGCTTTTTTTTAATGGCAATATCTTTCTGACCTGTGTGTGTTGGTTACTGATCCTTTACTTGCCTCTGCATGTGTGAAATCTCATTCTTTGAATGTCTCAAACTTTTATAAGACTTATATAAGACCACCCACTTCAATCACAGTCACAGTCAGACAGTTTTAATAGAAAGTCCTAAAGAGACTAGTCCACTTGACAAGAAATAGTAGATAACTGTTTGTCATCTTAATAGAAAAACTACATTTAGACCTTGGAATGAGCATTAGCTTGAGAAATAAGATATTACTGGATTACTAGGATGTCAAATTCACTTGTTGACCTAAGCAAGTAGAAAACTCGAGTGTAACTTAGAAACTATTGTATTCTTTGACTTGAAATTAAGACAAAAACTCTTTAAATAATTGAGAGCTGGGGGGCTGAAACTAAAAGTCAGATAAGAAAATTTTATGTTTTGTGCTTGTTTTGTCTTGTCTTTTCCCTTTGGATTACAGAATTATCTAGTTTTTCTTGCAGAAAGGCTTGCTATTCTATACTGAAGTGACTTTAAACAGAACATACTTAACTTACTGCATAAAATTTTACAACTTTCACATTCCTTTTTATATCTACAATTTATTTCCTTCAGGTTGGATGGTTGGATGTACTGAGGCTCTTGACACTTTTTACAAGGAATATCAACTTTAGCATTAAGTATATGACACAATATGATCAAAGATAAATAGAAAGAAAACAGGAGAGCATGTTGTCTGTATTCAGCAGGTGACCTTATACAAAGCATTAAGAGAATCTATATCAGGAAGAAGAAAGGGAAGACCATGTCTGGAAGTAAAGCATGTCCTCTGTGATGCCTTTTTTTTTTTTTTTTTCCATAGAATCCTACATCTATTAACCAAGAATGTAAATTCTGGAAGAAAAACAAAAATCACCAATGTGAAAACATTCTCAGTTCAAAGTTGCTTGTGAAGATTGGGCTTTGTGCTCCACTTTTTTTAAAAGGAGAAGCTAGGTCACTTATATTTGTTACTGCTGTACTTTTCATACTGTATTGTTCTCATACGATAACAGATAATATGAAACTTTTTTTCACTGAGTACAACATTGCAAGTTCCACTGAACTGTGATCTGGAGTAAAGTATCTTTTTAGAAGATTGAGCAAGAATTTCATCATAAATGACATATCATCAGAGTCCTTATTTTATTATATAATGATATTGAATTCCACAACAGTCTAATATATACGTATAATGTATTTCAAAGAATCAAACTGAAATGAGATTGCAATTGGGAAATTTAATTCACTCTCAGCCAGGACATTCATGTCTGGTCTGTAATAACTGCCTGCTGGTATTTTATAGACTATATACAGACTATATGCTACACAAAATAGAAAATAGACTATGGATTACATAGAAATGTACAAACACAGGAGTTAAAGTCTAAGAAGTGATTATTCAAATAGCAAAACATTGGGAAACCTGTTTGACTTCTCATTTTTGGTTCTTTCAACCATGCAACTAGAAATACAATCTATGAGAAGTTATTGACTTGCAAATTCTTGCAAATTCTTCCTATGCAGATACACTGTGTACATCTTGGTAGCATCAAATATGAAAGCCATTTTTTCCCTGAATTTGGACAGGAAAATTGAACAGAACTGTCTTAAATTTATCATTTTTTATCAACTTAATTATGTGTATTCTCAGAAAGACTAACCTTGCATGCAAGACTTTGCAGGATTAGATTTGTTTATGGAGTGTTTGTACGATGATATATTTTAAATCTCTCAGCCTAATGTATCCTTCAAAAATAAAACATTGCTATTAAACATAAGCAGCATATTTGTAAAATCTCCTGAAATCCTGAAAAATCCATCTTTTTATATTAACATATTATTTTGTTATTACTCTGTTAAGGGCTAAACTTAGGAGTTTACCACTGCAGTAAGAACACCTGCTAGCAAAACTGTTCAAATGCAAGTTCTTCTACTGCTCAGTTCTGCTAACATGCTGCTTTTAAATGATCTACAGACAGAAGTGTAACACCAGTGTTTTGAGATTTTTTTTCTGCTCTTCCTCTTGGGACATATAGTGGAGAGCTATTCATCAGTTATTAGGATTTCATTCTGTTGATGCCTGCTGTGAAAACTAGGTGAACTTAGAGCACTGTGTCTTATGATCTCTTTTTTAAAAGAATTCCAATGCAAGTATCAGACACATACATCTGCAGAGAAATAAATACTGACCTGCCATGACATAAATCTCAGTTTTAACTTCCAGATTTGTCATTTTTCAATGTTAATATTTTGTATACTTTTACAGTGCCTGTCAGGATATAGCAGTTAATTGGTTGTATTAATAAAATTCATAACTGCAAAGAATTAAATCCTTAATTTTATCTGTCATTTTTAAATCTATCTGTTCATGTATAACTTCTCTTAAACTATTCTAAGTTTTTACAACACTGAAAACACAAGCAGAAAATGCAAGCATTGAAACCAGTAATGAACCATTTATTTACAATGAAATTCTGAAATGTAAACTGTATTTCTGAAATTCAGCATCCCTAAAATAACTCCAGTTAGACATGTGTAAGTGTGATTCATGCTTTGCAAGCACTCACCTCACACAGAGTGATGTACTGTCACTGTTTCATTCATTCTAAACGCAGTATCCATAAGAGTTTAGAAAGTAGACATCACCATAAATCAATGTTATTGGACTATATTTTGAAACAAAACATTTTACAGACATAGACATCCTACATTCCATACTGATCATGAAGCACTTGTGTGAAGGTCATCTAAAGTCAGCAACAATTTATGGATTCATTTTCTGAAAGAATAAAATATGCCTCTGTATTTTCTCTGCATACATTACAAGTAGCTTAAATCTATGCAAGATTTCTGTGTAGAATTTCTAATGCTTATAAGAGCTTTGTAATGGCTGCAAACCAAAAAACATTAATGAAAATGTAAGTACTTGAGGTTACTTTATCTAGTAGAGCTCAGAAGGGAATGAAGAACTATGCTGGATTATATCGCCACTTTATAAAACATGTAGAAATATTAATGGTAAAATTTACTCCACTGTTAACTTAGGTTCATTTAATGACACTTATAAAATACGTTTCTTAGAAATGTAAAGAAATTCAAACTAACAAATATGTGGTGTCTTATCATAACAGTGATTGTTTTGTACATAAAAGCAAGACTGCGCTGTTGGACCTGTAAACTTTTCCTTGCTCCTGAGACACAGTGTATTCTAGTTGTTTCTGTCTTTGAATGAAATTCTGAGGAATCACTGCTGCTCAGGATGCATAGGAAAGATCCATGGAGCAAGAAGAAAAGGGGAGCATTCCTCTAGGGATCAGATTGAGCTACCAGGTATGTCAACCTGCATTCTGTCCTGCCTATAGCCCCTCCTCTTCTCTTTCTCTTTTAATTAATTTATTTATTTATTTATTTATTTATTTTTAATTGACAAAGATACCTGAAGAATTGTTGATGTGTCTGTCTCTCTTTGTATAGGGCTATATTGTGCTATTTTTTTCTTCATAGTTATTATTTTTTTTTTTAATCAAGGTAGCTGGGGAATAATGAAGACCTGAAAAAGCTTATGGTAGTTTAGGCATTTTAGACAGGTAACCTAATCCTCTGAGTAGCTGCTGCTATTTTTATCCCTTTCTGGTTCTCCTAAAGTCTGATAGCTCCCGTCTTGATCTACATCAAGGAATCAATCAGATCTTCTGCTCAGTGTAGTCTAATGATGAAATTTGCTGAACAAAAATCCAATTGTTCTTTCAGTTTTAATGATTCTTTGTCCTGATGTTTCCCACTAGGGTGCCCTGAAGATTGCCTTGAATAAGGTAGGACTGCTAATAGTCAGTAAGGTCTTGATATTAAAAACAATGTACTCAAATACACCTAGAGGAATCCTAGAGAGGTGTGCATATCTCTATAATTTGAACTAAAAAGTGCCACTCTTATGGCTAGCGAATATATTGGTCCTATTACTATTAGGATGTAAGAAGGTTATACAGTAATGTATATCTGGTATATAACCAGATTATAGTACCTTAGTCTTGTATTGGAGAGGCAATGGAAACTAAAATCATGTCTCTCTATAAAGGGCAGGAATTCAGTCATACAAAAACACCCTGATGCCTACAGAGACATTATACAGGAAATCTCAAAAATATGTTGAGATTATTGAGACCTATTTTTTTAAGAGGTAACTCAAAGGGCAGTTCATGAATGATATTCTTTCCACATTCAAAGTTTTTTAAATTAACAAATAGGATAACATTAAATGATACTGCTAAGGATCAGATCTTGTCAGATCAGCAAATGGCTTGTTTTAACAAATTTTAAAATATATTTTTGTGTTTCTTAATCTATACACATGGTCTGAAGGAAGAATGGAAAAAACAAGAATCTATTTTTCTTCTGCTAAAGTACTTTGGTCCATCTTTATGGAGCTGAGAACAGATATTTATGCCAAGGCAGAGATTAGGAGAAGCCTTAGATCATAAAAGCCATTACACTAGGAGAATCCTCTTCTGTTTAGCTAATTTGGTCTTCTTAGAGCAGAGGTCAAGATCTGTCCTTTATAATTAGGGAAAAGAAAAATATCTACTTATGTGAAACAACTGATAGTAAAATGTCTTGAAAAGTTCTCAGGTCAGATAATCACCTCCAAACCATAAGAACTTAGAAATCTAATAATATCTTCCCTATCTTTGCATTTTTAACCCAAATTATTATTTAGACTATCTTAGAACATTAGAAAAAAAATCTGTTTAATAAGAATAAAAAATATATTCTATAAGATGAAAAGATCTGATGCATAATGAAATGCATAAACTGTAATTTAATGAAAGTTCTGACTAGAGCAATATATTATTTTTGTAAAGAATATTGCTGAACACTGAAGGTAGATAAATTTATCTAGTATTGGAATTTATATGTTACATAGTGATGAAATCCATCTGTTAGGTGCTCACTTATGCCATATAAGCTACTGAAAGCAGCCATCATCAATTCCCCATTACTCTAATCCTACCTATATATTCTACTACTCCTGGGTCACTCAAGGAAGGCAATGATCAGACCTGTAATTACAGAGCAAATAAGTATACTGCATTTCAGTGAGGATAATGATGTTTACTTTTCATCTCAAGATAAATTTAGTTTAATCAAAATGCTAATAATGGAGTGTCAGCTACAGAATATCTACTGTGGACAATACTGCTATACTCAGGTATTGCAATGATTTTGGGAAAAAAAACCTCATCATTTTGTGAAGTGCTGCTCTTGAGGGAAGTTAGAGGTAGGCATCAAAGAAAAAGGTTTTTGAGGAGCTGGAATTATTCCTGATACTGGTTATTCCTGGCACTTACATTATGTAGAGGAGCTATATCAAAAGGAAAGGAGTTACACAGAGACAAGAACAGTATCGATTTCAGGGGAGTAAAACTTACCATTTGACATATTTAAGTATATGTTACAACTCTGAATATATTTTAGCAGTTTAAAACTAGTAGATGTATATCAGTGGGACAAATTCAACAAAAGGAATGCAATATTAGGGAAATTTCAAACAAAACATAATGAAACAAAACCAAACCAAATTAAGCAAAAACTGCTGAAAACCAAAACAATATAAAAACCTAAGAAATAAAAGAAGAAGTATGTCCTGACTAAACTTGAAATTTTCAGAACATAATGAAATGGATGGAGAGAAAGAAGGCTCAGCAGTCATTTTAGGTGATCTAGATCTGGTGTGAAAACAAGTTCTTTGTTTTCAATGCCCACATTTTCTTCTTACTGAATTATGATTAGTTTTTAAGGAAAGCTGTTGCTTTTAATGAAAAGCAGTGCAGTGCAGGTGCTTATAAGAAAACCTAAATACAAATTTATTTATTTATTTATTTATTTATTTATGGGTGAAGGGGCATAAAAACAGCATTTGAATGGTGTTGGATTCACTGTTTCCTGAAACTCAATTTATTAATCAGCAAATAATTCACCCAGCATTCATTCCTATTGAGAGACATTTGTATCATGTCTTAGTTGGTACTATAAAATCAATTGGTTCTCATCAAGTGATAAGGAACAAAAACAGTGATAATGAATATGTGCTTGAAATAGCATGCAGTGATAATTGCATTGGTCTCAGCCTCTAGCTGTATTGTGGACACTAAGGCCAGCACTGTGATCAGAAAACATGCTTCAAAGAAAAATTAAGGCAAGTCAGGTAGAAGAAAAGTTAAAGATGTGGCATAAATATTAATTAGTGGCTGCTTGAAACCCACAAGTCTTCTCCAACATGAACTACACAGCTGAAGTAGTGAATAGCTGTTAGTACCTAAATAAACAAGCAGCTCTCTATAGCACCAGGTGTCTTGGGGCTAGGCTGATACTGAAGTAGTGGCTGATGTGAGGTGGGGAGATGTAGAAGAGGCTGTTCTCAGCTGCAGGAATTTTCAACAGGCCTTGCAGGTTTGGAAATAGGGCTGCAAGTTATCTGGAAACAGGCGTGTTTGTGAGGTTCCCTGTGTTTCTTCTCTCTTCCAAGTGGGAAACACTATAAGAACAGTCCTTAGACCATGAGTGTCCAACCTTTTAGTTTGCCTGGGCTACACTGAGTGAAGAAGAATTGTCTTGGGCAATAACTATACATAATATAGTTAATATAACGTATATATAGTATACATTAACTGTGTGTGTGTGTGTATATATATATATATGTAGCAAAGCTTTTTAAATATATTTTTTACTAATACATATAGACAAGAGTGCAAAAGAAATATAAAACTAGTGACATATTCGACCTTTCCTCTGAAACTAATGTTTCACGTCTGATGGAAGGGGCTACAATTCTTAATGTGTTCCCAAGGTGTTTGTCAAAGATTTTTGATGAAATTTTACTCTTTCTGTACTTGATCCTTGAAAACCGTAGTTCACAGTAAGCATGCTGACAAAAAGGATGACATGAATAAGGTGTGATTGTGAAGTGGGAGACGTTTTTCTATGGTGAGATAGAGCTTATAAAAGTCTGGTAAAGAGACACGGTCAACTGTTTGAGTTCAATATCTGATTGCTACTTCATGTGTTCCATTTGAAAATCTGCAGGAAATGTATTTATGTAGACTGAAAATTGAATTGTAATATTTAAAAATTGATTTTTTTCTTTTACAGTCTTGAAACCTATTCTCAATATTTTTTTTTTCACAATACAAAGAAAAGCTGTATATTTTTTGCTGTTCGCAGGACTGCATATAAAGTGTATGAAGGTACATAAAATGCAGCTTGCCGTAATTTAAGTTTCATTTTAAACACTATTGTAGTTTGAAAGATCAACTGACAAGTTGATTTTTCACCTTGAAGATGAATGTTTACCTCATTGAAATGAGTGGTCAAATCCACCAAAAACGCTACATCTGTGAGCCATCTTTAATCTTCATTTTCTAGCACAAATTTTCCTTTTGATTCTGTAGATGATTTGAAATATTCTTAACACTTTGCCCTGATTTAGCCACTTTACTTCAGAAAAATAAATGATGTCCAGGATGTTCCCATAATCAGCATCCCTATTTAAGGGAAATCCTGAAATTGGGATGACTCAGTCCCTTGGATGTAATTAAATTCACAGCTTTGATGATGATTTTTAACACTTTCACACATAAATTATCTTGATGTACAATGCAGTGATATTTCATCAAATATGAGTTACTGGTAGCAATTGCATCATTTGTTAATTTTGTAAGTCTAGTCTAGGTGCCATCAGTATCTATACTAGATATGTTGACAAAGGTTAAAGAAAATTATTTTAATGTAACTTTTACTACTTCATACAAATTAAGAAATTCATGTCTTTTAACAGCACCAAATAAGCCATTTTTTAAGTGATGTTATTTTCATTATCAGTATCTCTAATAAAAAAGTCAAATTTATCCATATCTGTAACATCAGTACTTTTATTGCCAAAGCATAAGACTTGAAATTTGCTGCTTTTGTTTCTAAATTTCTCTCAATAGATTTTCTCATTTCTTCAGTTCATCTGGCTATATTCTGGTGTGACAAACTGATTTTAGAAAAATCTTTTTTTTTTTATCATGACAAATTATGTCTACCATGCTTTCCATGCATTGCTTAATAAACTCATTATCCGTAAATGACTTTGATTTGTTTACAGGCAGATTTGCTACCACAAAACTAGCTTTTATCTATTTCAATTGTAACTTAAAAATAAATAAAAATTGTAGAGGTGACAGACTTTCTTCAGTTCCATTATTTTGTCTTTATAAAACACTCCTTCATATGCATCAAATTTGGCAATGTGTTTTTGCACATAATGTCTTTTCCAATTATAATCTTTGAAAACTGACACAATTTCCTTACAAATCACCCATAGTGTCATATTATTTGTCTTGGCAAAAAGTCACCTGACCATTTTTTGTTGGACACTTTTCCTTCAACCACAATTTCTCTTTTTTCAGGCTTTGTTTCCTTTTGAGATGACATTAAATAGGTTGAAATATTATCAGTAATCACTGTGTTTTAGTCACCACGTGATGCAAGTGCACATAATGTATAATACATGCGGTTTTCAATTAAACTAATTGTGGGAAAGGATCAAGAGGTGGAGTCAGCTCTGCATCACATGCTCATCTTGCTCTGGTTTCAGCTGAGGCTGTGCCAATTGCACACTGATGATTTTGTTGTTGCTGAATGATGAGTGCAAGCCTGGGGCTGGGCCAGTCTGCTTGGAGGAAAAGAGCTGCCACCATGATGGTGCAGGGCAGACAAGCTGTCCTGAGCTCCGTGTTGGACGTGCCTGACTGATTATCTGTGCTTTCAGGCCAGAAGCTAAAAACTTAGAGGCATGCGCATGAGTTATCAGAAGTTTTTGTAACCTTGACAGAGGTTCAACCCAAGTTCAACACTAAAAATACAGGCACTATCAGTGGGGGGTTATTATTCTCTATACAAGTGGTTTTCCTTGTCCTATGGAGAGATTATTCATCGTTGCATTACTTTTACATTCATGCAACTGCACTATTTACTCATGCTTAATGGGTGGACAAATGTGAGCACGCCCAGGCTTTTAGTCTCTCAGTATTGTGAGGATTTATTGGCAGTAGGCTCAAACCTCACAGACCCTCCTCAGTTCAAGACCCCGTTCACCTCAGTCTGTAACTTTCTCCAACAGAACCATGTCCAGCAGCTTATCAAGGCTGCACATGTGGTGAAAAGTTTTACCTTGCCTTGAATTTTGCAGCTTCCTTAGAAAGTCCTACACTGACACAACTTAGCCTTTCCTCAGAACTGCTTTGTCAAGTGCTTTGGTGAATTCCTGTTTTTATTTTCTCCTCCACAGTGATGAAGCAGGAAGTAGATTAAAATGTTAAATATAGCACTACTTGTGTATGTGAACTTTTAGATCATGGCCTGAACCAGTGACTGAGCACCTGGTGAAAGGTGTAACCAGACCTGAAAGCACAGGTGGAAGAAATTCACCTGCATGACTGGAAGGGGCGGACCCCCTCCCAAACCTCATTTAAGGGCTGGTAGCCACAAGGGGAAACATCTCTTCTTGGAGATTTCTTTGAAGTGTTTGGTGAGCTCTGATCCTTGGAAGGGGGTGAGCAATTCCTTCTTTATTGCTAGTGTATGATAGTTACATTTCTTGGGTTTAAAGCAGTTATATCTGCTGCTGCTCATCTCTACAACTTGAGAATTTCAGATTTTGAAGATTCTCTTGCTTTTATGTTTTCTACAGTTATTTTATTGTTGATGTTGTTTACAATATTTAAATCTGTTATCATCAAAAGATGATGGTTATTCTATTGTTTGGAAAACAAGCAGCATGATGTGCTTTCAGCTTTGCCTCTCTTGAGAGGTTGCAGTAACAATTTCAAAGGATATGGAAACTACATAAAACATTCTGAGCTTAAGTATTCATTACAACTGTTCATTATGCTGAACAAAGGATCTGAAAACTGCCCTTGCTTTGGCAGTCAATTCTAGGTAATTAATTTCTATGTCCAAACAAGATGCACAGATGTGCTGACATAATGTTCACTGTTTCCAAACCTTTACAGATATTACTGTTCTTATTATTTGTGTATGCTTAGTGCTTTTTCCTGGAAAAGATTAAGAACTTCATGCTGCTTTGTTATAAATTCAAGGTAAAAATAGCATAATTGTGGTGGCTATATTGTGAAGAATTTGTATGAAAGAAATTAGGTTTCATATCTCATAATTTGTCAGCTCAGCTCACTTTATATTATTTTGCAAAACCGAACTGACTGTAAAACTGTTAGATGTGTTCTTGACATGTAATCCTACTAGAAGTGACTTGCATCATTTTGTAAACGTATGAGTGTTTGTTTGTTTTTTAAATTGGCTGTTTTCTCTGGTCTAAACTCTGTGCAGATCTCAACAGTTTAGATGTTGTGAATTTGTATCTGATCACGTCAGCCTAACGAACCAACTAGGCATCAGCTTTGACAGGCTGCCTGACATTGTACAAGATGGAAATAAAAGACTCAGGGCAAAACTATGACCCCTTACAAGTCAATGGCAAAACTTCTCTTGGCTTTAATGGATCCAGGATTTTATCTGTGGCACTCTGCCTCATCTTTCACTCCCAGAAACAAACAGCACACAGAGTCTAGTGGGGACTATATGTGATACATTTTTCCAGTATATAATGAGGTATTAACTGAGTGGAGTTAGGGCTTTTGGATCTCAGTGGAGAAGTGGCTTTTTAGAAGAGGGTGAATGAAGAAAAGATAAACACATAGCTGACTGCAAGGAAAAGCCACTCCTGGATATACCATGGGAAAGTGAGAAATTGCTCACGTTGCATGTTTGTTTGTTTTTTTTTCCCTCCAGCTTTCTGAAGTTGTGTGACAGCCTACTGGAAAAGACACACCAGTATTCATTGGCAAAACACAGAAAAACGACGGGAGTACTTCTTGATCATTTTAATGAAACTCCTACATGCACTATTCAGAAAATAGCATAACTTAGAGGAATTTGCAGAGGTCTTTATCAAACACTCTTCTCTTCAGCTAGTGATAGTCTTGTCATTCCGAGATAACTTATTTTAATTATGGGAAGTTTAAGGACAAAGATGGATTAGTAGCTTGTCTTGTTTTACAGAGTGTATGTATTGTTAAGTTGTAAAATACTCCCTTGTAGTCCATTACTCTGTTGAGTATTTTGGTACTAAATAACAGCATGAAATAGATTTTTTTCCTGGTCTGCTTTCACTTTGTTTGCCCTGAAGCTCCTCCTGAATCAGCACCAGATCCTACTGACTAAATTCATCCTACTCCACGTAAAATTGCTCTATTTGCTTACTCAGTGTTGATTTTTCAGAAAGTACAAGTGAAGGTCACCTCTCTTGCCCCATGTTGTTTTTTTTTTTCCACTGCAGCCAGATGCTGGGATGGCACCTTGTGGTGAGTGACAGTGAAAGACAAGCTTCAGATGGAGATTGGATGTGCTTCTCCTGCTAAGAACTTTGCTCTTTACTGGATTTTATGTAGACACTCAGGTTCTTTACTCATATTTTATTCAGTTAATGTTCCTTGGATGAGAAAGGGCTGTGCCCAAGATTTAGGAGCTGTCTTTATAATAATGTTTAGAATTCAGCTTTTTTTTTTTTATATTGATTTTCAAAGTTAATCTAAATGAAAGAAAATAAGTGGGACAGTATCCTTTGCCTCTTGATCCCTACTCGGTGGGGATTTCTCATGGAAGAGTTTCTCCAACTCCTGCAGTATAGGAATAAATGAATGGAGCAGGGCAAGCTGAAGGAGCAGAACCCACATACTTAACATCTCTATCTTTCTCCTAGGAAAGATGTCTTCTGACATGCACATGACATCAGTGAAACTTTGCAGGTGGAAGGTGCAGAAAGGGAGCTAATCAAATGATTGTGGGGAGAGGTCTCCCGTTTTCCTGGCCACTCTGCTGCCTCTCAGCCTAACCTATGCAGGCACACCTTTGGCTCTCCACTGAAATCTGAAAGCTTTCATTCAGCCCTCCATTCAAACCCATCCCTGCCTTATTCAATCAAATAAACACTCTGTGTGTGTGTGGGGGGGGGGGGGGGGAA
>JAOWBP010004023.1:0-15955 GCA_028571105.1 Tragopan temminckii
CAGGGGGGTTGGACTCGATGATCTCTGAGGTCCCTTCCAACCCCTACAATTCTGTGATTCTGTGATTCTGTGAATGCAGGCACCAAATTAAAAATGGGCTGTTGGATGCCAGCTTTACATGAGAATCTGCCTTATGATCATAACAGTAATGTTAATGTGACATGAAGACTTTACACATGAAAGCTTTCTTAGAAAAACTCATGTAGGCCAAATCTGAAACTCAGTGTTAAAGAACTAAATAGATAAATAAGCTTAAATTACTGTACAATGTCAGTTTATGGCTTTGTCCATACCCAAAAGTTGGCAAACATCATGCTAGAATGTGAATTCAAGATACATCAGCTACCGTATCCCAAACCACTGAGGGGTCACTCAGTGCATTAGCTATACTTCTGTGCTTGAAGCTGAATGGCAAGGTACGTGCAGCACACTGTACATCCACACCAGGACTTCATAATGCTCTCTGCGAGGAATCCAAGGCCACATGCACCGCAAAACTGCAAAGCAAATCATATCAAGTTTCAAATGTAGCTTAAAAACAGCTATTTGTTTTGCCAGTTTAGTAACAGATTCACAACAGAAGTTTACACATGCTTCAGCATGAGCAGTTGAGGAGGCAACATACTGTCATATGCAGCCGTGCCATATGAATCCAATAACTACTTCTTTGTGGACATTACTGGCCTAGCATATAACCAAAAGCCTAAAAATAAGCCTGATAACAGGCCTCCTTGTAACTTCCAGGTACATGTGGGTGCGAGTGTTCATGTACAAGCACACTTCAATACTGTATGGCAAAAAAAAAATCATTCTCTTATGTACTGTTAAGGGCATGTAGTAAGCCTACAGAAGTCTTTCTACAGATGCCAGACACTAATCACAATCTTTTCTTTGTTGATTGCTACCTGATTAAATGGTTTAGGATAACATCTGTAAACAAGCCTTGTTCGCAAAGTATCACCAGTGAAAAACAAGACTTTAGGTCATTTTGTTTAACATCTTCTACGCTGAAAAACAACAAAGCACTGGAAAACAACACAGTGATGAGAAAATCTGGAAAAGGAAATCATGTTTACTTTTCTGGGAATCCCCTGAGCGTTTGAACTTAAGTCATATTATGGTCCGAGCCTCACAGAAAGTACTATGAGAACAGATATTCTCCAAACATTTAGAACAAATGTTTGTTTATTCATGTCCATTTATCAAATCCATATGTATGCAGCCACCTCCTTTTCAGCTACTGCAAGTACTTATGCCTCTCACAACTAAGCTGGGTTTACAACTCACACTACACAATTCAAGGGGAAAAAAAGACCAAGTTCACAACGTAACAAACTGCAGCAATACTGACTTAATTATTTCTCATAAATTTAACTTGGGTGACATTTTTTAACCTTGTACTGAATTTTAAGAGTGCAAATGATCACTCAGAAACCAATGGAAATACCCTTTTTAATTTAAACACATGCTGGCTGGATCATGCCGGTGTTTCAGAAGTCTGAGAACATTCTGTTACTGTTGTAGCCCATGCCATTTCTACACATAGAACTAATTTGTGAAATACAATTTTTACACAAAATTGCTGCACACATTTCAAATCAAATAAAAATGTATGCCATACGAGATACTTTAGATACCTTGCCTCTTAAGTATGTTCCCCTATATGAAACAATTCTTCAAAGAAGTGTAAGGTTTTTGAAGATAGTGAAAAAAGAGACAAGGATAACAGAAAACCTTGAAGTTAGAGTGGTAACACAGCCTTGAAAATATTTCCTTCATTTTTCTACATCATAAACATTTTTCAGTGAACTCTGCAAGTCAAGGCTAGACTTTCAAAGCACGGGATTCTTGGTAACTGAGGACACAAGCACACAGCCACTGATTTTAACAAGAATATTTTTCTTAGTCATCCAGTATAGAAGTGTCTTGTACATTAACTCCCACATGCACTGTCTAGTTTTGCTTCTGGTAAGTTTAGTATTGTGTTTGATAGGGCTGTATGCAAACCTACCCATGAAAATCTCAACTTTTTTTCTGGATTAAAGACACTGGTTTTCACCAACAACCACTTCACTGCTGTCATGAGTGGTAAGAGTAGTTTCACACCCATATTACCATATCACAGAATCACCGAATGGCTTGGGTTGGAAGGTACCATCAAACTCCACCCAGTTCCACCTCCTGCTATGGGATGGGCTGCCACTCACTAGACCAGGCCGCCTTTTATCTCCTTGAGGTATGGGGCATCCACAATTTCACTGGGTAACCTGTTTCAGTGTCTCACCACCCTCTGAGTAAAGAATTTCTTCCTAATATATTATCCAATCTCCTCTCTTATAGTTTAAAACAGTATAAAATGTGGGGGAATTACAATCTCCTCCCTCTCCCTGCTGGCCACTCCTCTTTTGATGTAGTCCAACATGCAATTGGCCTTCAGAGTTACAAGAGCACAATGTTGACTCACATCCAGCTTTTTGTCCACCAGGATCACCAAGTCCTTCTCCACAGGGCTGCTATTGATTTCTTCTCCCACACATCTGGGATTGCACTGATTCAAGTGCAAAACCTTGCACTTGGCCTTGTTAAAACTCCTGCATGCCTACTTTTCAAGCCTGTTTAGGCTCATATGGATGGCATCCCTCCCTTCTATAGTGTCAACTGCATCACTCAGCTTCGTGTCATTTGCAAACTTGTTTAAGGTTCACTTGATCCCATCATTTATGTCATTAATAAAGATGCTGAAGAGCACTGGTCCCAAGACAGATGCCCGGGGGACACCACTCATGACTGGCCTCCGCCTGGACATAGAGCCATTGACCACAACTAAAACCATCCAGTCAATTTTTTATCCACCAAATAGTTCAGCCTTCAAATCCCTTATTTCTTCAACTTAGAGATAAGGATATCATATGGAACAATGTCAATGGCCTTGCACAAGTCCAGGTAGATGACAACAGTTGCCTTTCTTTAGTCCAATGATGCCATCACTCCATCAAAGACCACCAGATTGGTCAGGCACAAACTTCCCTTGGTGAAGCCACGTTGGCCGTCTTATTTCATATATGCTTTAACATATCTTCCAAGAAGATCTTCTTCGTGATCTTCCCAGGCACAGAAGTGAGGTTCACCAGCCTGTAGTTCCCTAACCCTAACCCGTTTCTCTCGTTCTTAAAAATGGGAGTGATGTTTCCCTTTTTCTAGTCACCAGGGACATTGCCTGACAGCCAAAACTTTTCAAATATGATGGAGAACATCCCAATGACCACATCAGTCAGTTCCTCCAGAACCCTGAGATGTACGTCATCTGGTCCCATAGGCCATAAAGCCTACGTACATAAAGCCATATGAGGTGTTCTTGGGACTTGCTCTGTCTTACAGTGGGGAGGGATTTTTCTCACCCAACCCGTGCCTAGAAGTTAAGGGACACAAGAATCTTGGTAGTGAAGACTGAGGCAAAGAACTTAAGCGCCTCAACTTTCTACATGTTGAGGAAGTCAGTTCTTCTTTCTCATTTACCACAGAGGGTACAGCTCCCTTTGCCTGTCTCATTGTATCCAAAGAAACCCTTCTTGTTATTTTTCACATCCCTTGCCAAGTTCAATTCCATCTGTGCCTTAGCCTTCCAGATCTCATCTCCACATACTAGGACAGCATCCCTACATTCTTCCCAGTACACCCACCTGCTTCCACTGCTTATACTTTTCTTTCTTATCCTTCAGTTTAACCAGCAGCTCCTTCCTCAGCCAGTTTCCTGCCTTCTCTGTCTAATTTCTTCTGCTGAGGAAGAGGTCTTGCGCTCTCACAGAAAGGTATCCTTAAAGTGCTGCCATCTCTGTTCTGTTCCTTTATCTCTAAAGACAGGTTCCCAGGGGATCTCATCCAATAATTCTCCAGTCTCACATTCTTCAAGATCTCAAACTCAACCAGGGCATGGCCACTGCAGCCCAGGCTGCCTCCAGTTTTAACCTCTGTAATGATTTTTTTTTGCATTGGTGACCACCAGATCTAGTAATGCTTCACTTCTGTTTGGTTTGTCCAATACCTGACCAGTAAGTTATCATCAGATATCATCAGATCAACAGATTCCAGGAGTCTCCCAGATTGCTTGCAGCTTACTACGTTGCTTTTCCAGCAGATGTTTAGGTGGTTGAAATCCCCCATCAAGATGAGAGCCTGCAAGCATGCTACCTCTTGTAGCTGAAGCAAGAAGGCCTCGTCAACAGGCTCCCCTTGACCAGGTGGCCTGTAGAAGACCTTGACCACCAGAAGTCCTTTGTTGGTCTGGTCCCTAATTTTAATCTACAAGCCCTCAACGTGTTTGTGACTGCTTCTAATAGGTAGTTCATTGCACTTCTCAACATAGAGTGCAACTCCCCCAACCCTCCGACCTTGCCTGCCCCTTCTAAAAATCTTGTAGCCCTCAGTCATAGTGTTCCAGTTGTATAAGATATCCCACCACATTTCCATGATAACATCTAGGTCATAGTTTCCTAATTGCACCATTGTTTCCATCTCCTCTTGCTTACTTCCCATACTGCGTGCATTGGTATAGAGGCACTTCAGCTGAGTCACTGGCCTCGCTGCCTTCTTGGAGAAGCCCTCACGAAAAACTTTGGGGCAAATTCAAGGTTTTTACTCCTTGCTTCCTGAAGTGACAGTTTTCCCTGGCTCTTCTCTGTCACTCAGCAGTACATCCCTCTCCCCCACCAAATCCAATTTAAAGCTCTGGTAATGAGCCCAGCCAGCTTGCTGCCTAGTATATTCTTACTCCTCCTGGTCAGTTGCGTCTCATTCAATGTCAATAATCCCAAGTATATCAAAGGTGCATCCTAGATCACAGAAATCAAAGCCCTGGTGTGACGCCATCCACACAATCATTCATTCAACTGGTTTGTTCTCCTCTTTCTGCTCAGATCCCCATCTCCAATTGGTAGGATTGAGAACACTACCTGTGCTCCCAACCCCTTCAACAACTTCCCAAGAGATCTAAAGTCTTTTTTAATACTCTTTAATTTCCTAGTTGTAGTCTTGTTCCCCCAGCCTAAAAGATCAGCAGTGGATAGTAATCATCTGGCCTTATCACACCTGGCATCCTTTTTCTAACATCATGAATATGAGCCCCCAACAGGCAGTAAACCTCTCTAGAGAAGTTATCTGGTCAGCAAATGGGTGCCTCAGTGTCTCTTAGTGCAGAGTCCCCAGTAACTAAAACCCTTCACCTCTTTTTTTTTTTCTTTTTTTAGTTGCACTTGTTGTAACTCAGGTCCTCAATTGGACCATCTTAATGTGGTTGCCCCTTTCTGATTTTGACCTTCCATCTCAGTGCTTCATATTTATTGGTTAGATGGACTTCAGAGAGAAGAGGAAGGCTTCTCCTGCTCTGAGCCAAGATGAAGGTCCAGTCTCCCTCATCCTACATGTGTTTACCATCTGTCGGGTTGGAAGTCTCCTTCTCTTCCTCCCCTTGCCGGGACTTAAGACAGGACTATTATGCAGTGACACAGGCAGACTGATACCAGCCATCAATCTCTCTCTGACCGCTGGATACTTCTCAGCCTCCCAATTTCCTCTCACAGTCTGACCACGTCTAACACCAGTCACTGTTAATTGCTCACAATGCAGTAGGCACATAGACAAGCTCACACTCCTGTAGCAAATGCTGGGGACACTTGCTGATGAATATTTCTGCATGGATGACAGCAGAAAAATGAGCTCATTCCTCTGCTTGCCAAGTTGGCTGACGTACAGTTGTTCAGCAGCACTGCAGCAAGCCAGTTAGCTGCAACAGTACAGCACTGTGCCCAAATAACTATTTCAGAAAGTACTTGCACATCTACCTTCTTCAGCAACTGCACCATGGCCAGGAAATGGCTTTCCCTTTACCACGTTGTTTTGAAACAGAAAATGGGCATCTTTATTCTAAGAATGTGCAGAAGAAACAAATAAAATTGTGTCCATTACATGGAAATCAGTTGTGGCACGTACATTCTCAACTCTCATTTATACCTTGTTAAACCTCCTGCATGCCCACTTCTCAAGCCTGTTTAGGCTCATATGGATAGCATCCCTCCCTCCCTTCTATAGTGTCAACTGCATCACTCATCTTCATGTCATCTGCATTTAGTTCAGCAGAAGTTTTAGGATTGATTGCATAATATCACAAGCAAAATTCAAGATACATCCCACTTTTGATTACTCTTTGTCTGTTTTGATACTGAACAGAAATTATTAGCAACACTAAAAGTATCAGTCAGTACCTCCAAAAAGCAGTACTTAAGCAACACACAACGCATACCACCTAGGTAAAGAAACACTGCTGGCTCTGATAAATCATGATTCATCACAGAAAAGCTCCCCTTCATGCATGTTAGAGACCTACAGATTAGGGGAGGACAAAAATAGAAATAACATATGTGAATTTATATGTGGATATTTTATATCCACACAGCAGTTCCCACCTGTTCTGAAGACTTGGAAATGAAGAAGGATAATCAGCTAAAACTAAATCTTCACTGAGGAAAGGGTAAAGGTGGTTAACGTGACTCATATGCATGAACTGGAAAGCAGAGGCGTCATTTGTCTGACAACTACAACTGGCCTCTGGTGCCTGCTCCTAAAAGTCACAAATCACACTGACAAACAGAAAATGTTAAAGAAGTAATTATAAAACAGGAAAACATATCTTTTTAGTGAACAACTCACAGATCTCACTTTATTTCCTCCTCCAACAGTGACTTTGTGAACTTAGCAGGCAACTAAATATTTCAGACAGCTTCTACTTAAGAGAGTTGAGACCCTGGCTTTGCTACATTTTAACTCATGCAAAGGAAAAAAAGAAAAAAAAAATCAACAAAAACACTGAAAAGCTGTTTCTGTGACTGACTAAATCACATGAAGTACTTGTTGGAAGCCCTGAATTCATCCTGCAGTTTTTATCTACTTTATGAAACCAAAACCAGGTCAAAATACAAGCACAACTGACAACATTTGTACATAACTGAGCTTTGTAAAATTTCCTTATATATCGCAGCTTCTTTTCTCCCTAAGAATGCCAAAGCTAGGAGCAAAGGAGATGTTATGGCTTCTTTTTTTTAATCAACCCAAACTCAGTTTAGGCGATGCTGAGGTAACTACACAGCTCTATCATGGAATGAAAAAAAAAAAAAAACACACACAAACAAGCTGCAAGTTTCCATTCTGGGTCCTGCAAATTCAAACTGACCAAGCATTCTCTCCAACCATAGAAAGGAAGAAGCAGAGACTTCTCAAAATCTGAGATTTTCTTCCAACAACCATGTTCAATATCCAACTGGCCAATCTGGTACGACAACAACAGTTACTTTTAAAAAGTTCTCAAAAAATACAATATCCTTTGAAAGATAGGTTTACAGGACGGAATGGAGAAATAAGAGAATATGAATTCTGATAGCTAAATAAAAGCCGAGCAATTGCACTTTGTTCTACCAGCACACCTGACAATGCCATTTTTACCATTTACCTTTTCACATGATATGAATTGCAGAGCAAGGATTGATCTTTTGTTGATATCCATTGTTACAACTTCCCACCAGGCTTCAGTTGACTACTCATACTGATAGTAAAGTTTAAAGACTTCCGGAATCATCTCAGTACAGCTGCCCAAATTAAGAAATGGAATTACATTCCTGAAATCCTGAGGACTCAGGGTTTGCCCTTGAAATCAAAAATTTATGAAGTCTTCTGAATATACAATCTAGGATTGTATATAGTCCATAAGACAACTATATGCTGCTTGTGATAAAGTCAACCTCTGCATCTTTCCTCTGCTGCAAGCCTTTTATTAAATCACAGCCTCAATTTACTGTTCTTTGGCCGAGAATACAAATTCAGTGCTTTCTACAGACATTGTTTAGTATCACTTTCATATTATAAAAGTTGGAATTATTTTCAATAGTAGCTACACTGATCATGCTGATAGTGATGATGATACTTCTAACAAAAACCTGTATGAAGAAGAAATATAGCTGGTGTAAGTGTTGCCGTTCGCGTTACGATCTCGCTGTATCCACCTTTACCCTACTACCTAAGTCTCTAATCGGAGCCAGGAACTGCCGAGACATACTGATGTGGTGAACAGCAAAATGGCGTTTATTACCGCGTGGCACCTGTTTACATACCCTCGTGTGTTACTTCGTCTACACCCCTTAAGCATGCATTGTCCAATCACTGAGCGGGGAAGGGTCCTGACGCGTCACAACCCGATACCTCGTAAACGCCTACTACAACAGTAAGTTCCTGTGTGAAGCAATTCTTCGGTTCCAGTGAAAATGTTGTCACACTCTCCTAATTATCAAAACATTTCCCATAACAATCTCTATTAAATTAACCAGCTTAAAATTGTAAGGAGAGAAAAAAATACCCAACTGCTGCACAAACTGATGAGAGCAGATTGTAACAATGACCATCAGAGATGAGGAACAAAGGATAAGTTTTGTTGCTGAATCACTACACAACTGCAGACAGACTTCAGTTCAAGCCTCTCATGCTTCAGTTTCTGTCTGCACACTGACAAATAGCCACCCCATTTTCCTTGACCTTAGTGGCATCATCTCATTAGAATGATGAGATCAAAATCAATAAAATCAATTGATTTACTTTTTGTATACAGTAACCACTGTGCACTCTGAAAGGGAAAGCTAAAAAGCAAGATCCAAGATGTAAGTTGATGATGTTGCTAAGAGGTAGCTGGCAGCCAACAAGGTATAGCAGCACTGCAAAAAGAACAGTCTGTCACTACAGGTTAAAAACACGGGCAAGAAATAGGAAAGATGAAAACCTAGTGTTCTATCCACAGGATATGCCCAAATCAAGACAGTAAAAGGACAATTTTCTCTAACTCAAGGGATGCCGGCTCAGAAATGCCACTCCTTATCACTTGCTATTTCATACTGATGAAAATTCAGAAAAGAACACAGAAGTTTGCTAATCTGCACTCTTTAGACGCTAAAAAATGAATAAATTGTTTATTTTGTTTTGAATTAGCCTTAATAAATAATAAAAAAGGTTGGGAATAAGAGGATTATCAGATTCAAAACAGAGAGAAAAATATATAGGTTGCTCTGAAAGTAATGACTCTTATTTGTACGGAAACAACAATAAATACAAAGGGCACAATAACACTACTTGATAAAGCAAATTCTCAGCTACAAAACTTTATTTTTCAACACATTCACCACCATTAACCAATTTGCATGGATGAGCTGACTGAGATGCTCTTCATTTCATGGGTGACAGCTGTGCACAGCTGTCCGGAACATGGCTCGTCCTTCATGTCACTGTCACCACTGCTGAAATGCACCATCCACCTCTCACTGTGCTCACATCCACTGTCTGGTCTCCACCAACATTTAACAAGCACCAATGAATATCAGTGGGCACCATTTTTTCCATATGGAAGAATTTAATTCCACACATTTGCTCCATATATACTTCCATGTCAGTCACCATTCTGTCAGACTGCCATTCATGCTGCCATTTATTGCACATGGCACCAAAACATTATGGAATACTGGTGGGAAGGGTCAGCTTCTACTGCCATCCCACCAGCATCTGCCTCTGACATCACTGGCCACAAAATAGGAGGCATTACTTTCGGCACAACTCTTGTAGAAATAGAACTACCAGTGATGTGCTTTGACTACGTTAAATCTTGTTCTACAGCATTAACAGACCATTGTTAACAGACCAAGCTGCTTTTCCTACTCAAAGTAAATCAAGAGGTTTTGCTGTCTATCAACCCCGCAGATTATCAAGTCTGGAAAGTGGTTCATTTATTTCATTTTAGGAATATTTTGCTTATGATGCAGTTACTCTAGCAAACATTCTTTAGCTTAAGGAGTAAATTCAGACTAATGCTGTAAACTTCATCCAAACCTGAAACACCTTGTACTCTCTAAATATTTGCCACAGTAAACAAATTCTTGCACTATGTACTCCATGGACTGTAAAAATGTTTGGATTGTGACTGTACAAAAACTACAGTCAAATTTGTGACACTACCAATAGATGGATCAAAATCATGCAGAAATTTTTCACTGACCAAGATGTATGAGAAAACCCTACTGCAGGCCATCACCGCTGATTGTTCAGAACACCTTACATTTGACAGATGAACTTGTTATCTTTGGGCAGCATTGCAATATCAGCTACAGAAGCTTCTGACAATATTCTCTCCACACGCTGCTATTTTAATGACTAACCTGAATTATCTCACTTGAAAGCAAGGTGAAGTCATCTTCAATCTACGAGAGTTCCAAACCTTCTCCTATTCAAAGATAAGAACCTAAATCCTTTAGACTCATATATCAGTACTCCACGCTTCAGAATTCAATATCTTCCTTGCAAAACCTTAGCCTCCTTGCCAGGAGGCTCTGTGTCTTGAATAAGAAGTTTGTGAAAGAGGAAAAATGGGATTATTGCTGAATTCCCCCTTCAGGGAAATCATTAACATACACACACTGACTCTTTCCAATTCTATCCTCCTCTTTACTCCATAATCCTGTGCATATGCCCTAGAAATGTCTTTCTCTGCCTTCCAAAAATTACAATGCCCTCAATTCTCATGGAGTAATCCCTGCCCAACAATTTTTTCCTGCACTTATAATATCTCACCTACTGCTCACTATTTATCTTCAGAAACTTAACTTATCCGATTTTACCTAAGACTTTTGGGGGACACTGGATTTTGTTTCCAGCAGCTTCTAAGAGTCAAACAACCCATCCTCTGCCCACAGCAGCACCCACTATGTTGCTGTGAATGGCCACTTGCAAATGCAAGAAATCAGTAGCCATCTGTGTGATTCTAGTGCACTCTGGCATTCTCAGGCTTTCACATATGCAATTGAAAACAGATGAGCAAAACTTCTCTTCTGCTCTAAAGCTGGATTTTTCACTTCCAAGGAATTTGACCTGGAAGACATAAAAACAATGGTGCATGCCATGAACTAGGAAAATGGAAAACCTGGAAGAAGCAGAAATTTAAAAATCCTTTCAACGAGCACTTCTGAGTAGATTCTTCTCTCAGTTTTCCCTTCTCTCACTTTTAGTCCCCTTTATTTCAAGTTAGTCTTTATGAAAGATGTATGAAATCTGACACACTTCAGTACCAACTAGTGACTTCATCCAGTTTTGAGGAAAGCAAGTTTTAAATCAGGATTGAAGACTGGAAAGTGAGTAGACAGATTTGAGTATCAGACATGCTGCTAAAACCCTGTTCCTCAAGTCTTATCTGCATGATCTTAAGTCTGCCCTCAATATTATCGCGTGTTTTCAGGCACAGAGCCTACAGGTCAAACATATGGTCTCTGCTGACAGAGAGATTTAAACGAAGTCCTTACAGCACACTTACCACATCTGTGTTTGAAGCTCTGAAACTTAATACTACTCTAATAATTTTCATATTGCTTGATTTATTCCCCATTTCACTGGGACCTAAAAAGTTACAGTTTTGTTTATTTGAAAATACAGTTCACTATTTCTGAAAATTTGTCAGAACGTAGTAAAAAAAAAAAAAAATCAAAACAAATCATCCACAGACAATAGGATTTATCCTACTGAAAAAAAAACACAAAAACCAACCTAGCACACCAGTTTCACTGAGATGTATTGTTCTGGAAAAAGTAAAGAGCCTCTCCAGCCAAAAGACATCATTACATTAAAAATTACATTGGATAGAAACATTCGATACCATTCCATTGAGAGAAGCCAAGGAAAAGCACCAAACTTACATGAGTTCTCATAGAATCATACAATGGCCTGGGTTGAAAAGGACCACAATGGTCATCCAGTTCCAACCCCCTGCTATATGCAGGGTTGCCAACCAGCAGACCAGGCTGCCCAGAGCCACATCCAGCCTGGCCTTGAACGCCTCCAGGGATGGGGCATCCACAACCTCCTTGGGCAACCTGTTCCAGTGCATCACCACCGTCAGTGAAAAACTTCCCCCTAATATCTAGCTTAAACCTCCCCTGTCTCAATTTAAAACCATTCCCCCTTGTCCTATCACTATCCACCCTCACAAACAGCTGTTCCCCCTCCTGTTCATATGCACTCTTCAAGTACTGGGGGCCACAATGAGGTCTCCCTGGAGCCTTCTCTTCTCCTAGCTAAATAAGCCCAGTTCCCTCAACCTTTCTTCATAGAAGAGGTGCTCCAGCCCTCTGATTGTCTTAGCAGCCCTTCTCTGGATCCTCTCCAGGAGCTCCACGTCCTTCTTGTGGGGCATCTGGCTTCCTTTATTTAAAGATTTTCTTTCTTTCTTTTTTTAAATAAAAATAGCTTATTGATATGCTGTAGAGTTTAAATCAATTTATTCCATGGGCATTCACATCTAATGTGGATTTAGTAAATAATATGACTGGAAAAGTATTTAACATTTTTCATCAGGAAATTCTGTTGCCTAAAATGAGAAGCTATCCAAGATTAGAGACATTTGACACATGCATGTGTTCTCCCAAAATGTGGCTGTATGTAGATGTTTTGGAATGGGCTGGGTTTGGGGTTCCTTAGTAACAAGCACTTAGAATTGGAAAAGCAAGGAACTGCCAAGTCTCTTGAGTGCTGCTAGTGTCAACCTATAAGGGATTTCCAGTAGTATTTACATAGAATTCTAACAGTATCATTAGATAACTTTCAACCAGAGATGTGACTGCAAAGCGTACTGTTTCTGTTCCGGGATAAAATAGGTTCAGTAATTCAGAGATATCCAAAGACATTCACAGAGTTAAGATGCAGTCTGGCTCTGACTTGAATCCAGTCCATGAATTTTAATTAAAAACACTAATGCCACACAGGGACAACAGGGAACTCCCAGGCCCCTGTGATACGGCGAATGGATCTTTTGGAAAGAACTGCAACACTTCAGGAATGCTGACTGAAAAAATTTCATTTTCCATAAGAGGTAGGGAAGAATGTCTTCCCTTCCTTTTTTCTTCCTTTTCCCTTTCCTTCTCTTCCTTTTTCTCTTCTTATTTAATTCTTCATGGCACCAGACAAAGACATATGCATACACTTCTTATCAATTCTATTCTTCAACTTATAAGCAATAGCATCCATATTGCTACTACTTTTATTGTTGTTGTTCATGCTGAAAAAAGACTACCACCATCTCTGCTAGTAATCACTTTTTCCTAGATTACTGTCTGTAAGTAGTTCTGGTTCATTTTCATATATTGTTAGTAACTATCTCAACAGAAAATATTTTTAAAATAAATTCTGAGTCTTTTTCTGAGCTACAGGTTTAAAATATAAACATCGAATCACGTCAACTTTAAGTCTGGACAAAAAACATGCACCTGAAGCTACTGTACGGTTTTCTGCTGTTATTCACATGACTTGAACTGTCACTTGTACAGCATCATTTACAGATCAGTACTTCAAATAATGTATTTATCAGTGATGATTAACGTGATATAGAACATGCAAAAAAAGCACAGCATTTCAAGCAGCAGATTTAGTTTTGCCTGTAAAAACTTAAGTGGAATAAAAAACATTCAGGAGTTTTTGTTTCACACATCATGCGCTCATTAAAAAGATCATTTTGTAAAAATTAAAGGAATGAATCAGAGGACCACAGAATCACCAAGGTAGGAAAAGACCTACAAGATCATTCAGTCCAACCATCCACGTATCACCAATAGTTCTCACTAAATCATATCCATCAACACAAAAACCAACCGTTCCTTGAACACCTCCAGGGTTGGTGACTCCACCACCTCCCTGGGCAGCCCATTCCAGTGCCTGACCACTCTTTCAGAAAAGTAGTATTTCCTAACGTAGCTCCTTAATTGCAAAAAACTCAAAACTCTTTCTCCCTTGGAGACAGCACCTCCAAAGATGGGATCTAAATAAGGTTTGAAAATAAAAATAAAAGAACACACACATCCATAGCTCTTTATATTTGTAATTCATGCTGAAAACAAAAGAAACAACATCCAAAAGCTAACAAGAGCCTCTTCATGCTAACAGCTCAACACAAGTATTAAAAGTGTGAGATAAAATGTCATTACCTGCATCATGAAACAGTCACTGCATTAGTTTTAAATAACAAGCCAACATGAAAACATGTTTGAATTACTCTAAAGATTATCATAAAAGTTTAATTACATTTTTATATCCGAATTTTTACTCAGACAAATTATCAAGAATAAGAAGCTAAGAAATCTGAAGGTTATCATGTAAATACACTTAACTCACTTTGCCCAAGAGCCCTCAGGCTGCTGAAACTCATTTCCTGGCTGACCACTAAAACTATCCAAAGGGTTGAACTACAGAATATCAAGTTCTTTGATGCCAAGCCAATAAAATACCTAAATGTGTGTTTACTGTTAAAGTACATGAACCTAGGACTGAACCTGATCTGCGTGATCAGTCAAATCACCATGAATGATTTTGAAAGAAAGAATATGAGGATGTGCCCTCCTTAGGAATCGAGAAACTTAGTTGGCAGAACAAAAATACATTCCTTAGACACACTATACAGAACAGCATGGCTATCTCAATGAGATGGAAGGCCCCAGGCATGTCAAGCTGATCTAGTGGTGCATACTACACCCATGCAAAAGGTTCATCCCAGACAGAAAGCTCAGATCTGCAATGCCAGCTGTGAACGGCTGCACAGAAAACTAGACAACTAACTAGGAATACTCATGACAGTGAAAGCAAAACAAGACCTAAGTGCACAAAACACTGCGAAGGAGAGATGCTACCCTTCCCAAAGAAGAGATGGTCAATCTTTCCACTCATACGAGCATGCAACTGGAGATCAATAAATGAAGCATGAAAATAAAGCAGCAGAGCAGTTCACTGTGTAAGGATCAGTGGATGCTTTAAGATAACTACTCTGTTATATAAAATAAAGTCAATGGGATGTGCCCTAAAGCAGAACAGGAGGCTTTAAAAACAGGAGACAACATGTTAGATGCAATTGTGCAGCTCCTTCCTAGGAAAGAGTGTTATTTTAATACTCTGGAATAGCTTCATTCATCTGACACGCTATCCAGGATACTATCAGTGCAGACAGCATCCCCACTGAGAGAATGAGTATTATTTTCAGGAAATCATTTTGTTTGATACTGCACAGTGGTCTTTGCTCCGGGCAAAAAGGAAGCTACTCATCCTGTTAGTGTAGCTGTCTACAGAATTTCAATGAACACCTCTATTCTTCTATTCAATTTGGTCAGTATTCCTGAAAGCAGAATAAAGACAGAACAACCCCACAGTCTCTTCAAAAAGAACGTTCTTACATGGCACCCTGCACTACACCAGCTGAGGAGTAAAGCCATAGGAAAGTTACTGGGAAGGCAGAATAGAGCAGCCAGCAATATTATGATTAAAAAGCTGTGTTCCTTGAGAGCTGAGTACTGGTTTCCAAATTTTCCAATGGCAAGCTCCATTTTTGTTGGAGCTTAAACCATGTTTGTAGCCTCAAAACCGCTCTGTTCAGACAGATTATCAAATTAGATAAAACAACCTACTGCCTTGAGTGATGACAGGAAAGTGAATATTTCGTACTCTACAGAATCAGGAATTCTCAGATAAGATTTGTCTCAGCCCTCACAAGATAAATCACTGTGGATCTCACACTGCTGCCATTTACACCTAACCTAATTCAAAACCTTTCCTTCAAGTTACTCCAACTTCAAATAGCTGAGAATCGGTTTTCAGATGTAGATAATAACTAAGCACTTTTAGAACTTTTCTTTACTTGAAGCTATGCCACCCCTGGACTTATTTTATCTTTGCTGTTCATCCGGCCACTATTTCTAAACACACAGTGATAGATGCATAGGTATTTCTTTTCACTTAATTTTTTCTGCAAGGCTAATTTGCGCTTGAATTCTTAGGTATTGCAACAGCAAAATAACTGGGACACTGTGGATGCCAAACCTACCAAAAACACTTAAAAGAAGAAAATGGG
>JAOWBP010004023.1:17283-27316 GCA_028571105.1 Tragopan temminckii
TGGATGATTCTGTATGGATTCAAACAGACGGATGGTTTTCCAGAGATGTTAGACAACATTTTCTGCAACAACTTTCACACAACAACAAAGGCCAAAACCAATAAGAGGAAAAAGCAGGACATATAACACATGAGGAACTGATTAAATGTATGTAGAACCAGTCGTAGCATGGCTGGTTTTGGTCAGCTCATCAACTGCATCGTCCAGTGCTATTTATCCAGTTGTGTGAAAGTAATTTGATGGATCCAGAGTCAAACTGAACCCTGGAGCTGAGCTACAGAAAGCTATGCCTGGCCACACAGACAGAATAAGACACGGTTTCTGGAGTGGTGAGCTGTGCCTCCTGACAAGCAGCCCTGGGCCTCCAGCATTCCAAGAACCAAATGTCTGGAAAATGCAGATACTAGAAAGAGAAATCAAGAAGAGGCCACGCACTTTAAGTTGAAGAAAGATCCCAAGCTACATGTTTCCATAAATATGCCACTGGAATAATAGATAAGTATTCACTAAAATTTAAATCTATTCCAAATGTAAATATGACTATGGATCTCAAATTTATTATGCTACATCTGACCATTATGCCAAGGAGAAGGTTTTTTTTTTGGGGGGGGTTTTTTTTTGTTTGTTTGTTTGTTTGTTTTACTAAGAGAGTGGTGAGGTGCCAGCACAGGCTGCCCAGAGAGGTTGTGGATGCCTCATCCACAGAGGTGTTCAAGGCCAGGTTGAATGGGGCCCTGGGCAGCCTGATCTAGTGCTTGATCCACAGGTTGGCAACTCTGCCTCTGGCAGGGGGCTGGAAATTAATGATCTTTGAGGTCCCTTTCAACCCAAGCCATTCTATGATTCTATGATTATCAAAGTCGTTGTTTAATACAGGAAAAGAGCCAGTGCCTCAAACCTTTCCTATCAGATAAAAACTTCAGAGCAGATTCAGTTGCTATCCTCAGCAGCCCAAGGTCATTAAGATATCTAAAATCTGGTGCAAACTGGTGGTGAATAATCCATAATAAGACTGAGGTGTAGATTCTGTGGAAGACTCAAATTCCTTATTTCCAAGTCTTATTCTGATGTAAAAAGTCCACAGATATCTCAGGGTTTCTTTGTCGTGACTGAAAAGCCAGACATTAATTCATTTCTGTCACAAAAATGTCCCAAAACCTCCTCTATCAACCTGGTGATTTTTGTTTGGTTGCTTTTTTTTTTTTTTTTTTTAAAGTAATGTTAAATGTATGATTATTGGTGTAATAAAAAAAGTGACTGGAATGACTACTCATTCAAAACTACCACTAATCAATAACTCAAAGCATTCCTGTTCTATAATAAAAATACACAGAGCAGGTGTTCAAAACTGCCTTATTCAGCCAAGATTCAGTTCCCCATTAACACTGCTCTCCCATAACACAGCCATATAACTTCATTTCAACACAATCTGGTATGTAAGTGTTAACTACAAAAGAGAGAAGCGTAAGCAAGTGTTAAAAATTTCTTGTCTTTAAGCATGTTTACAGTATACCTACTGAAAAACCTACATTACTGAGCACCTGACATGGCTGTGGGAACAACTCACTCCTCTAGTTAAATAGGAAATCTAATTGAAAAGGCAGGAAAAAAAAAAATCATTCTTATAATAAAAATGGCACCGGTGGCAAAGAGATAAGACTAACTTACAGAAAAATCAGTAAGAACTTACTGATCAACAGCATTCTGATCTAAACCAAAAGTAAGAGCCCAACACAGAGTTTGAAGAACAGTTAAAGGGTCAGTGAGAAACTGCTAGCTGGTGGTACTAGCTCATCATTTCCAAAATAAAATGGATAGGAAGTATGCAATGGATTATGTTTATAACCGCACAAAGTTTTCCTAAATCTAAAACATCTGATTGCATACAAAGTGTCTTAACCTTTTTGAAGGAATAGTCATAATTATGGATCCAGTATTTCATTAAGTAAACCCCAATTCCCAACGAAATAACCAATGAAAGGCATAATCCAATAACTACAATTAAAATCCTTACACTCCAGCTGCATGGCTAGCAGTGTTGAAATATAATCCAAACAGATGCCTGTAAAGAATGCACAGGACAAGGACTCCATGATAACTTCAAATTAGATGTTCTGCACAAATACCTCAATTGATATTTCTGTACAGTGATGATGAGCAGCCACTGTGACTAAAGACCAGGCATAAGGGTAAGTTTTAGATGGAATTATGTCTGCATATCATGAATTTTAACAGGTATCTCTGCATACCAATCTCCTTTCACGCTATTTCAATTCATACCCTTACAGATTTTAGTCTAACCACACTGGGCTACAAAGGATTGATCCAATAACTACTTCAAAGCAGCTTCCATATCAATGTCATGGGAAGAGGTGAAGACGACGCAAGGAGGTGGCTTTGTCACCTGTCCAACTGACAAGCAGTCATCCTAAACGAGTAGTAAGACAGCTGATAAGAACAGGGTACCAACATTCAAAGTATTCCCTTTTCAACACATGCATACTCCTTCCTGTCTTCCTCCTCAAGATAGGCAACTAATGGAAAAGCATAAGAAACCAAAGAAGAAAATTGAAGTGATACAGAGGTGAAAAGTTGACTGAACCACAAGGCCTGCTCTGAAAGTAATGCCTCTTACTTTATTATGTCGGCCCATGACATCAGAAGCGGAGGCTGGTGCCATATGCAATCACAGCAGTAGAGGTTGAATCTTTCTGCCAATATTCTGTTGCATTTTGGTGTCACGTGACAGATGGCAGCAGAGGGGCAGTCAGACAAAATACCATCTTACACAGAAGTGTGTATGAAGAAAAGGTGTGGAACTGAATTCCTCCATGAAGAAAAGACGGCATCCACTGACGGTCATCAATGCTCGCTGAACATTGATGGAGAACAAGCAGTGAATATAAGCACAGCAAGATGGCATCTGTCAGCAGTGTCAACAGCAACATCAAAGACAAGCCATGTTCCAGACAATCACACACAGATGTCACACCACAAAATGCAGTGCATCTCAATCAGCTCACCTCTGAAAAATCAGTGGATTACAAACAGGAAACTGTGTATGGAACTGAATATCAGCTTCAGTGCATTGGAATTGATGGTGGCCATGTTGGAATACTGTAGTATTCCAGGTATTGCCAGGTGGGTCCAATGAATGCTCACACAGGAAGAGAAAGAACACTGTCTGCAAGTTTGTCAGGACCTACTGAACCAAAAGGAGCCTGAAGGTGACTGTTCCACGGATCGCATCACTACTGATGCTGAGACACTGCTCCACACCGCTGAAATGTAGTACATGAATTCCCTGACAAAGAAATGGGGCTGCTGAAGATACAGCTCTCAGTAGGTAACATGATGTACAGGCATTTGGGAAAGGAAAAGGGTGATCCTTCTGGATTTCCTGGAACTCAGACAAACCATCCACTCTTTGTGATACATCACAATGCTCACTTAAGGCTCAAACCACCAAAGTAAGACCAGAAAAGACGACAACCCTTCTCTCACAACTTGTTAACACCATGCTCCATGCCAGTTTGAACACAGTGGAGCACTTATTGCCAATCCTGGAGGGACTGTCCTACCACACTCACTGTATAGTCAGGGTTTGGAACCTTCTGACTTTAATCTGTTTAGGCCGATGAAAGATGTTGCCTGTGCAGTCTATCTTCCTAACAACAATACCATCATAAAAGTTGTGAAACAGTGGGTCACCTTTACTTTTAAACACCCTCTGTCTATATTTCACTCTGTCCCACGTTATGGTGTCATGTATCTTCTTGGGATTGGCACAGTTTCTTCGACTTGTACACAGCACAGTGAGGTCCTAGCCCATAATTAAAATACCATGTGTGACTGCAGCAGCATTAAGTCACTTTCTGTTGATAACTAGAAGAAAATATGCTATAGCCTTTCTTTGTACAGCTATACAGTTTAGATCAATAATATAATATGTATTAGTAAAAGGTATATATATACAAATTGCTTTAAAAGTAAAAATGCATCTGCACAAAAATGCACCACAAAACTGGTGATTTCAAACAAAAACTTCTAGAGGAATCTTAGACATTCCACATATAACTCATAAAATAAAGCCAGAAAAGAATTACAATGTATTTTCTAATATCATTTAATCTGAAAATTTTATTGTATTTTCTGAATTAAACTGAAAGTCTACACTCAGTGGAAAAGAGCACACTGCAAACTGACACGTTATACTTTCATTATCGAGCCATGGATCTGAGGTTTGGCTTCGTATTATCCAGAACATACCTGCTTTGCGGTATCTGCTGTCTTAACCTTGCCAGTCTCTCTCAATCATTTTCTTTTCCAAGTATGAAAATGCAACAGTGAGAATGAAGTGACCGTAAATCAGTCTTTCCGGATTTAATTCATTATCTCCAACTTTTTTTTCTCCTATTTTTATTTCAATGTTACAGTGCCTACATTCTTGTACAAAGAACATCTAAAATTTTGAAAACTTTGTATCTAGAAATGGCCTAAGAGAATGTCTTTCCTGTTTTCAGTTTCATAGTAAGAAGACCAATAAAACAGCAAGTGAAAGTTCAACAAACTTTCAGAGGGAGGGGATATATAATTAAAAGCTGAATTATCACAAAAATTAGATTCCCCAGTATACTGAAGGACAGTCCTATTTATTTATTGAAAGTAGTTTAGGGCAGAAGCTGTCTTCATACACTAAGACTCCTACTGAGAAAACATCAGAACACATTTCTTCTGAGGTCTTTATACACTTCCTTCACAAAATGTCAGACTAATTTAGGAAAGTGGGAACATCCAGTTGTTAGTATTCGCAGCAATTCAACTTCAGTACTTGAGATTTACTGAATTACATACCCAGCAGTGAATTAACATGGATGGGGGACATTGTATAATTAGAGAGAGAGCAGGAATGCTAGTTCTGTGGAAGTGCTATGTCCAAACAGACGTGAGAAAACTCACCAGGCAACTGAACTTTCACAAGTGGACATACTACCTGAAGAATGATGACAGTAAATGAAATTTCAGAAACACAGTAACAAAAATACTGCCCTCTCAGCAAAACTGCCGTAAAGCCTTGGTTAAGCTCTCAGATTTATTTGCCCACTTTTTGCAAGCTTTTCTTCATTTTCTTTTGACGACTGCACACTCCCTTCAAACTGCATGTGCGGTCTTTCTATCTAGTCTATTATTTTCATCAATTTACTGAATTACATTCTCACCATGCATTCATACTCTGGAGATATAGTCCACAGCCTGAAAAGGCACTGGAAAGAACAAAGATGATGAAAGATAATTACAGCAATTCACAGGTGAAATGTGGACACAGAGATATAAGATGAACACAAATACCAAGTGTGTGTCCACTAGGTTTCTCATTCTAGAATCAACGTGTCCTGCCCAGATTGAACAAAGCACAGTTTTAAATAGATAATGAAGAGACTGCTTCTGCCCCAAATAGCTTACATTCTTGGTATCAGATGACAGCAAAAGCCAAATGCCCTCAGGAAGGCAGTCCGCGTTATGATTACTACGGCTAAACTGAAAGAGGTCTTACCAAGATGATTTATTGTTTCCTTTAAGATGAATTTAACATGTATTTCTCTCACCACCTCACAGGGAATAATACCATCCCATCAAAGCCTCAGACCAAACAACTCCATGGAGTTCATATATTCATCACAAAGATATATAAACAAGAACACACTTTGGCTTAGAAGTCAAATATAATTATAGAAAACAGTCAAAAATCATTACCAAACATGCTTCTGGCAGGACTAATAAAACCATTAGTTATCTACTAGCACAGTTCCATGCATTGTGTGCTTGAAAAACAACTGAAGCTATTTCATAAAGTAAACTTGCATACAACATGCAGAACTAAAACAAAGAACTACTCACAAGGTTACTATCACTGCACTATAAGGTCATAGAATCATTCGAGTTGGAAGAGACCTTGAAAGGTCATTTTGTCCCACATCCCCACAACAAACAGTGACACCTACAGCTCCATCAGGTGCTCAGAGCACCATCCAGCCTGACTGAATGTCTCCAAAGACAGGGCATCTATTCCCTCTCCAAGCAACTTGTGCCAGTCCCTCACCACTCTTATTGCAAAAAAATTGTTCCCTACATCCATTCTAAATCTCTTCTATTTCAGTTCGAAATCATTTCCCCTTGCCCTATTCCAGCTGACCTCCAGATACCGAAAGGCTATTATCAGATCTCCCCCCAGCCTTCTCTTGTCCATGCTGCACAGCCCCAGCTCTCTCAGCCTGTAGGAGAGGTGTTCCATCCCTAAGATCATTTTTGTGGCCCTCCTCTGGACGTGCTCCAACAGCTCCATGTCTCTCCTGTACTGAGGACTCCACATCTGGACGTAGTGCTCTAAGTGAGGCCTCACAGCACAGAGCAGAGGGGCAGGATCACCTCCCTGACCTGCTGGCCATGCTTCTTTTGATATAGCCAAGGATGTGGTTGGCTTTCTGGGCAGTGAGGGCACAGTGCTGATTCATGCTCAGCTTATCATCCACCAGTACCCCCCAAGTCTTTTTCAGCAGGGGTGTGCTCCATCCTTATACCCCCCTCCCCTCACCCCCCAGTTTGTACTGGTAGCAGGGGTTGCCATGACCCAGGCGCACTCCTTGCATTTAGATTTGTCGAACCTCGAAATTTGTCGAAATTCCCCTGGGCCAACTGCTCAGCCTGCCTAGGTCTCTTGGTCAGCATGCCATCCCTCAGACATGTCAACTGCACCACAGAGCTTGGCATCTTCTGCAAACTTGCCAAGCAAACAATCTCACTACAAATATAATCAATTAAGATTTTAAACTGACCCTTGAAGGACACCACTCACCAGTGATCTCCATCTGGACACGGAGCCAATAACCATCACTGTCTGGGTATGAACTTGCAACCCGTTCCTTGGCTATCTAACAGACCACCCATCAAATCCATACCTACCTAATTTGGAGAGGAGGATGTTATGGGGAAGGTCTTACTGAAGTCCCAATAGATGACATCAGTAGCTCTTGCCTTGTCCATTGACGCAATTAGGCCATTAGAAAAGGCATCTAGGTTGGTGAGGCAGAACTTGCTCTTGGTGAAGCCATTCTGATTTTCCCTTATCATCTCCCCCTCTTCCACATGCCTTAGCATAGCTTCCAGGAGGATCTGTTCCAAAATCTTCCCCAGCACAGAGGTGAGGCTGACAGGTTGGTAGCTCCCTGGGTCATCCTTTCTACCTTTCTTAAAAATGGGTGCAACGTTGCCTTTTTTCCAGTCACCAGGGTCTTCACCTGACCACAATGACTTTTTAAATATCATTGAGAGTGACTCGGCAACTATAACAGCTAATTCCCTCTGGACATTCCATTTCTGGCCTATATACCCATAGAAGCTTTTCTTGTTTTTCTTTGCACCTCTTGCCAGTCCCAACTGAGCTTTGCCCTTCCTGACCCCAATCATCCACAGCCTAGCAACATCCCTATATTCTTCTCAGGGAACCTGTCCCTGTTTCCACTGCCTGTGCATTTTCTTCCTGCTTTCCAGTTTGACCAGCAGGTCCCATTCAGCCTTAGTCTTTTGTCTTTCCTTCCTGACTAATTATGCCTGGAGATGGAGAGCTAAAGGAAAGCTTCCTTTAAGACCTGTAAGCTCTGTTCCCTTGACTTTGAGGACAGTTTCCCAGGGGGTTTCTTGACTAACTCCCTGCAGAGCTGGAATTTGGCTGTTCTAAAATTCAGTATCCTGATTTTAGACTTACTCTGTCAGATTTCTCTCACGAGTGTGAACTCCAACATTGCGGGACAACTACAGGCCTGATGTCAGCAGTCAATTCATTTGCATTGGTGAGCAACAGGTCTAGCACTGCATACCTCCATGGTGTTCAAATAATAGCCCCACCAGGAGGTGTTCAAAGCCAAGCAACCTAATCTAATGGTTGGCAACCCTGCCCAAGGCAGGGGGTTACAGCTCAATGATTTTTAAGGTCCCTTCCAACCTAAGCCATTCTATGATATCCTTCCAGTACTTGAAGGGAGCATATAAACAAGAAGGGGATAACTGTTTAGCGGGGTTGATAGTGATAGGACAGACGGGAAATGGTCTTAAACTAAGACAGAGGAGGTTTAGGTTAGATATTAGGGGGAAGTTTTTCACTCTGATGGTGGTGACGCACTGGAACAGGTTGCCCAAGAAGGCTGTGGATGCCCCATCCCTGGAGGCATTCAAGACCAGGCTGGATGTGGCTCTGGGCAGCCTGGTCTGGTGGCTGGCGACTCCGCACACAGCAGGGGGTTGAAACTAGATGAAATTGAGGTCCTTTTCAACCCAGGCCATTCTATGATTCTGGCTCAAGAAGTTATCCCCAATGCATTCCAGGAGCATCCTGGATTGCCTACAGCTCACCATGCTACTTTTTCAGCAGATGTCAGCTTGGTTGAAGCCTCCCATCAGGATGAGAGCCTGCAACTGTGATACATTCTGTAGCTGGAAGAAGGTGGCTTCACCAACAAGTTCTGCTTGATCAGGCAGTTTGTTGTATACACCAGCCACATTAAAAAAAAAAAAAAATTCAAAGGGGGAAATGAACTAGTAATTTAATTTTTCTGAAATTCAAGCTGCCCAAATGACAAGGTAGGAGGGTGGGAAATGCAATCAGAAACGCACAAAAAATGCCAAACTCAAGGTATTTGCATACTATAGTAATTAGGGATGCTAACAAAATACAAAGATCACAGGTACAAGAGATTCAGGATAAAAAATGGTGCCTATCTCAGAGCTGCCAATAAAAGCAAAGGCAAACAACATCTGACAGATAAACATACACAGTGGAGGAAAGACAAGAAACAGCCTAAGTGTGACAAAACTGGTCATTATAGTGGGCAGTAGTTTCAGTATATTTTGTATTGACTTTAACAAGCATTTTGTTTATCTTGACCTTAAGGAGAGGCATTTAAAGGAAGATAATGAAATTGTAGATGATCTTTTCAAGTCATGCTTCTCCAACACGGAAGACAGCACTGGATAAAACAGAAAATGCCATCTGAATTTTTATGGTAAGTGAATGAAAAAGTTGGCATTATTGGTCTGTGACAGAAACTGACATTTAGATCACAAAACACAAGTGACTAGCATTACGGCCTACACCGGAAAGTACAAGATGAAAGGCATTATTTCAGATGCAGTAGCAGTATCAAAGAGAGAATAGCTAGGAAAACTATCTTTCCAGCTGAATTCTGAGTAGGCACTAGCAGTGTGAATCTTAAAGACGATACTATCATTAATATGCAAATTCTAGGAGTGTTTGGTAAGATTTTAGCTGTGTGAAGAAAAAAACTAGTATTTACATTTGCAAGACAATTATTACAGATCATGACAAAAAATGCTGCGATAAATAGCAAGTTTACAGATGAAGAGCCCCATTAGAAAGTACAAGCTGAAGACAAATGGTGTCGCTGAATCTGAAGATGAAAAGAAAAACATAAGCAAAGGACAGTTTGGTCACAGAAAAACCTCTTTAACTGTGCTGAACTTTTGACCAAACGACAAGCTCTCTGTACTACATTTGATATGAAATGCAGAAGTCAAGTAGAAATCCTCATAACAACATGCATTTAGTAAGAACAGTCATCAAAAGAACCTACATCAGACTGAAGATTTCTATGGGCCTATCTCAAACAGCAGCCAGTGACACAATTTTGAAAGTATTTGAACAGGACAAAAACAAAGCTTTCCCAGTATACTATCTTCCAAAGTTATGCAGCTCAGCTTTCTCAGCCAGAGCGGTCCTCTCCATACTCAACAGTAATGATACCATTTTCCCCTTCTGAACTAACAGTACTGCTTGAAAAAGCAGACCTTTCTGTTTACTCTCAATCTGCCACAACTCCAAAAAGAAAAATGACTTGTATTGGAGGAGAGAATAAAAAATTAATGCCTTTTCATATTCTTCATTTTGGACAGTGAGGTGGGTTGAGAACTGGCTGACTGGCAGAGCGCAGAGGGTCGTTGTTGGTGGTGCGGAGTCCGGATG
>JAOWBP010004023.1:27416-52652 GCA_028571105.1 Tragopan temminckii
GGGGGGTTGGACTCGATGATCTCTGAGGTCCCTTCCAACCCCTACAATTCTGTGATTCTGTGATTCTGTGATTCATAACAATCAGTAGTATGGAGAAGCAGGTAGGTTGTTCCCAAACTAATGCCTCCTATTTATTTCCATAGCAATTACAACAGATACAAAGAGCACAATAATACAGTAAAAAAAATCTCAATTTTCAGAACACATACAATGGGAGATGAAAGTATAAGGGAAAAAAAAAAAAAAAGATTTGTAGAGTTTCACAGGACTTTAGAGCTGGGACGAACTTCTACACACATTCATTTTATGCTGAATATGCACTACAGAAGATCTTAAAGATAACAGTTTATTTTTTTGTTTGTTTTCACATTTAACTTCCAGCCTGTATGCACACAAAAAACAAAACACATTCCTTATATCATCCCTTTAATGCATAATAGATCATCCAGTGGAGAGGCAGGATCACTGCCCTCAACCTGCTGGGGTTGTTCACCCTGGAGAACAGAAGGCTCTGGGGAAACTGGAAAGTAGTCTTTCAGTATCTAAAGGAAGGATGTGAGAAAGAAGAGCACAGACTCCTCAGTAGGGTCTGCTCTGACAGGACAAGGAGAAATGGTTTTAAACTAATACAGGAGATTTAGACTGGATATAAGGAACAAGATTTTTTACAATAAGAGTGGTGAGGCACTGGCACAGGTTGCCCAGAGATTTGGTGGTGTCCCATCCTTGGCAACAATCAAGGTCAGGTAATACAAGTTTTTCATTTTCATGTTATCTGTTTCTTACCTGGTATCTCTGCAACTAGAATCTTGACTGAAGTGCATACCCAACTTCTGAGAAGGTAGAGGTCAAATGCACAGTTTGCACCGTGACTTCAGTAATTGTCATTCACAACTTTATGCTAATATTTACTCACAGACCCTGGCACGTCTCAAAGTTTTATCTTATGAACATGCAAAATTAAAAGAAAAGTGAATGCATTAGGAAATACTGCACATTGCAAAATTATTTTTATATTGCTGAAAAAGGACACTTCAACAAAAATAATTTAGTATCCCTCCTCCCACCCCATATGCAGACCAAGACTGAAGTTTTAGCTAAGTATCATGTTCTAAAGCCATAAATGGCATATTGAAGATGAATATTTATACTGAGAATAGTACATGTTCAGCAATAAAACTTAGGAATCAGATGGCACAATGGAAATACTATCCAGCCTATTTAAAGTGAGCAGCCTGATGCATACTAAGATTGTTGACAGCATGCTGTCAACGGTGTCAATTTTTGTGGCACCCAAATGACAGCTTGTTTAAGGAGAAGAATTAATGGATGGGGGGGAAGGGCAAGAAGGGATAACTGCACAATTGAAACAAGTACATTTCAGCCTCAATTCAAAGCTAATAAGTTATCACTAACCAAGAAACAGAAAGGTACAAAAAAGGAAGAAGATCCACTGCTCATATTTCTGATTTACCTTGCCACTGGACAAAGTCTTTAAATGGCCCTACAGCCTTATCCAAAGTGAGGTAGTTACTGACATTTCAACTGAGATGGCACCAAAAAGAGGGACAAAAAGCAGCATGGTAGAATCAGATGTCTCTCTTAAAGGTGATTCTTCAGCACCATTGCACACAAGTTTCTTGGTTACATAAGCCATTCATTTTTAATGGGTTTTGGTTCTCCTACCTACCGTTCTTTAATTGCCTCCACCTACATTGAAGAGTTTTACAGTGAATTGCAAACCTGATGAACTCCCTCTGATGACAGACAATACAGTAAGCATACTAGGTTTATGACCAGTAGGAGGAGGAAACTTAAAAAGGAGATGATGCAGAATGCCACTTCCTCTTACTGCCCTGTCCAACACACTGACCTGACCCACAGTCAGGGTGAAGAAGTCCAACTGTGTGAAGATCAAGAACAAAAATGAGGATCTCACTCATGAGATTACAGGCAGCCAAAATCACTTTCCCCACTAAAGTCCCTAGAAATCGTTAATACATTATTTTTTTTTTTTTAAAATAAGGGATCAGAAGATAGCACTAAGATAAGATGTGGTGCACTCCTGGCCCTGCCTATGGGCTCTTGTACCACTTATGGAAGGACATCTGCCCTCCCCAGAGCCTCACTTTATCTATTTCTAGCGCTGATAAAACAACAAAGTCCTTTTCAACAGTGCTTCAAGGTCTATAGACAGAAAGTACCATATAAAGAGCTCTGTATGTTTCAACAAAGAACAGCAGCAGGCAAACAGCAGCAGTCTAAGTGCATGCAGTTTGCTCACGTGAGGCTACAGCTAAAAAGGAATATTCTAGCCTTCCTTAGGCTGTCATTCCTGCTAGAAAACACAGATCATTTGTCCCATTGGAATGGGAATAGCAGTAGACAGCATACAGAAGGTGGACAGAAATACTCTAATGAAGCTTCTTTCTTTTCTCTGCAAGGAGTCATTTTTGCAATGAGCCAAAACAAAATCATACATCTCGGGCAGCTTTCAGCTCAAAGGTCATCAGCATACAAAATGCTACTTGGCAGGTTTACTTGGCAGAAAGGGGTAAGAAAGAAGCCACGTAATACAAGATTATAAAAAAATACTAATTAAAAAACTTCTATGTTTCTGCAATCCATCTGTAAGCAAAGCAAACCAAAGGCATAATGGTGGTGCTTGGCACCTGTGCACCTGTCTTTTGGTGCTAGTTAGCTTTTTTTTTTCTCCTCTTTTTAAAATAGCTCTGACTTAGGACTGTATCTGTTACCAGTATTATGACTATACTGCTTGTGTTATTTAACTACAAAACAGAGTGCACTTCCCCAGAAAAACATCTTTTGTTTTATAAATGTCACTGTACCTTAACACCATTAGCCAGTCACCTATATTTCAAGCTGATATTTCTAAGTTCAGTAAAAATAAATGCCAGCAACAAAGCAACTCAGCCAACTAAGATTTAAAATGTTCGACTGTTTGTCTGTAAGCCTGTGCACTTACTTCTGAAAGTGTTCGGGCCACTTGGACTGGACAGTACTTACCACCAGTACTGCAATCAATCCCATGACCTACAGAAGCCAGCTGACCCATTCAGTTTACCAGAGAGACAGGAACTTTGTGCTTAGGGACTTTGGGGATCAAGTGGATATGAACTTTCAGACCTTTCACTGAGAACCAGGGGTTCCGGGATCCAACTCTGCTACCACCAGTTCTCCCGTTGCCTTGTATCATTCACGTCCTTCTCAGTTGTCAGCTGCCATCAGGTGACAACGGGGCAGAACAACATATTTACAACAGCAATGCCACAGTAGCAGCTTCTGCTACTAAAAATAGCAACAAGGCCCTCTTCCATCTCACATTTCCCCACCCAACACAAAGAACATAACCACAGCTTCTCCCAAACCCCTCACAGTTCAGAGGGAAGCAGAATGTTACAAAGCTGTTGTATTCTTCTGCAGGGGGGAGGATATGGGAACACCTGACCCCACTAATAGAAGGCCAAATGAATGCTATTTTGGAGGAACAACACAAAAGCATTGCCTTATGACTACCATATTTTATTTATGAAATATTTTCCTTCACAGGCAGCGAACAATTTCTATTCCGTGATGTAAAAGTAAAAAGTACAGTGAATAATACTTTTTTTCTGGAATCTGCCAAGTTGCTCACTGTATCTCTGATTATCTCCTAATTTGGTGAATGAAAAGTGTAGGTTTCAAAGCACCTCACTATGTCTCTTTGCAGAGACTATCAGCAGAGCAAATAAATTACTAGTGTTCTGACTCTCATTTCCCCAAATTAGCCCTGGCATAAAATAGGAGCAGAGCCAAGCTTTCTGTAGGTCCTCACAGAGCACCTCTTAGCACTCCATACAGGATATGGAAAAGGGATGGCAGGTTTCTCTCTGCTGTCTGCCCACAACAAAGCTTTGCTAACAGACTATTGATAGCTCTTCTGACAGCAACTTTCAGCCTCCACACCCACACCACTTCTAATCCACAAACAATGAATCAAAGTTGCCTCGTTTGGACCTGTCCCCAAGGACTGCAGTGACTGCATGACTGAACTGATGAGGGGGTGGGGAGCAGAAGGATGACTGTGCCAAGTAACACATAGTATCACCAGAAGAAATAAGAAACAACCATTCAAATCTAAGCTAAAGCAATACATTGGCTTATATGCATGTCTAAAAAAAGGTTAGGATTAAAAAAGCAGCAATTTCAAAAGGAAAACATTCCGGTTGTCAAAGAGAAAAGCAAGTTACAAAATTGAAGTACCCTGCTTGATCATTTGTTTAAATGGTCACCCTGTGCATTTTTATGCTGCAGGCATGGGTGCAAAGACAGAGAAAAATAAGTTCATTTTTGGATGGAAGTAACCCTGCAGCTGATGTCAGTGTGCCTCTTCCAACTCTAATTATGTGCAACAGCATTAGAAAAAGCAGTTCAAACAAAAAACACCCAAACAGAAAACTGATTTATGAAGTGTCTGAGCAAATACCGCATCACTAATACCAAAGACTTAAAAGGGGGAAAAACAGCAGCATGAAACGGCAGTTCTAAGGATGACCATACGCAGGAACAGACCTTAGCCCAAACAAAATAAGACTGCCCGGAGCTGCACTATATTTAATGGAATCTTACAAACTTGCAAATCTAGCTCTGGCACCTGTGAAAACTGTCGTATTTCTGCTGTGGGCAAAATTACTTATTATAAATAAGTACTATAATATTTTCAATTAAAGTAAATAGAATCTCTTCAGATCAAGACATCCACAGCTGCCTGCAGCACCCAGGCACTGTAGAGGGAATACTTATCTGAACCTCTATTATAACTCCTATTCAACTCCTATTCATGACAAAGCTCTCATTAATACTTGTGGTATCTAATTGTCGGCCCTTAAGAAATATTTATAAAGACAAGTCATATATATGCCACAAATAGGAGGGATATTACAATTACATCCAAGATATTACTATCATATTCTCCACTCCTAGCCCTTTCCACATGTGTACTGAGTTGTGGTGGTGATCTTCCGGGGTCATAGGATGAAAGCTCTATGTCTTCCACTTGTCCTTTTTCACCTTTCGTCTGGGTTAAGCCACAAGGACACAGTCAGCAATTATCTGTTACGTTCTTTTCAAGAATAGTGTATCCTGGCTGGATGCAGTCCTCCCAGCCTTATCTTCCCTAGCCCGTCTTGCAAATCTTGCCTCCCCTTATCTTCCTTAAACAATTCAGCAAGGTTTGAGCAATGCTTCCCCTTTAAAAAATTTTTAAAGAAATATCTTCCACATCAGCAGTTAAGAGAACTAACTAGTGCTTTGCTTTGACTACACTAACACTACTGAAGGCAAGTGTGTTTCTAACACTGCAAAAAGCGTATGTGTGTTTGTAAAAGAAAGCTTAGTGCACAAAAACCATACAAATAAACACCACCACATACAAAAAAAAAAAAAAAAAAACCTGCTATTTTTCACAAGTCCAAATTAGTTCCCATTGCTGTAAGAAACCTGAAGTTTGAAACGCAACTGAGAGCTTCTTAAAATAAGGAATTTATTGTTGTTATGACTTCAAACGTGCTTTTAGCACTCTCACCATTCAATAGAGTAACAAACCAAAACAGACCAAAAGGACAAAGTTAATTCAGTGCAAAAAAAACCTTCCCTCTCAGTAAGTAGCTCACACAGTACTATGTGTAGCAACAAAATGTTTAAGACACAAGATAGATATTTTTCACTGACACCTGGGACAAAACCAAAGGACAACACAGCTCCCAAAACAACAGAGCAAAGTTGCATTTCTGAATGCTCCATCTAACATACACAGGAGGCCAGACATAACAAGTTACAAAACACCTATTTAACCACTTTCAGGACGTGCCTGTAAAATTAAACTGTGTGAAATGTCTAACTACTACCTTCATTTCATCAAAAGGCCTCCTCAGCAATGGACCATACAGACACTGGCTTGACCTAAAGGGGCTGGTAGGTCAATCTATTCTGACCTTATCTCTATTCTGTCACGATACTAAAAGATTACTTGAATAACTCACCAACGTTTAACAATGCCAACAGACACCTTTTCAACACAGGGACCCTTTTATTACAGCGTTCTTCCAGAGAACCAGAGTTCTTCTAACCAAATTTTTAATTCATGGGGGTTACTAAAACATTTAGAAAATTTGATTGTAAAATAAACCCAAATGCCATTTTTTACTCAAAGATACAGAACAGAAAAAAGAAGTTAGCAATCAAAAGCAGATTTTTTTTCACCTTGCATTTACACATCTCTAAGGACTTCCAGCATCAATTACTGTGAACTTTAGATAATATGTGTAATGCTGTAATCAGATGATAACAGCAGGGTGGCAAAGTCTTTGGCTATAGCAAATGAGAACAAGCCCAAGTGCAGCAGCCACAGATACAGAAACAAAAGGAAAGAGCTACTTACCTTTGGAAGACCTCAGGTAGGCACGGATCTCCAGCAAAAGATGCCCTTACTTTCACTGCCAACACCTAAATGAAGACTGGGAAGGGGTGCATCCTGGCTCCACCCCTTCTGGTCACTCAGTACATTGCATGCACCTGAGCTCCCCTGGGTTGGCCCTGCCTTCCCACCAGGTGCTCCATAGGTTCAGGCCATGACTTACCATTGCCACTACAATATGCTCTTTTATTCACTAACACTCACTTCTTTTTTAAATAATATTTTACAAATGGAAGAAACTAAGCAAAAAAAAAAAATCTACTATTTGATAAAATGCCTTGTAACAACAAGCTTAATCATATAGACCTCAAAACTTTGTATTTTAATAACTACTGCCTTGTTTTCAAAACCCATTCCATGAAGGTGTTCAGCACTCAATATAGCATAGTAGTAAGATAACATTAAGCACATTAGTCTCATGGAAGTCAGCAAGCTGGATTCATCACTCAACAACTGATTTAATCAATCTCACATTTAACTTTAATCTAATTTACAGCCTATGCTTAAATGCCTTCCTAGAGAATGTCCAGTGCGCAACAGTTTATAATGAACAATCCTACACAATCACACGATCACTTACCTCCCTTTAATTGAACAATAATGGTTTGAAGAAACTACATAAACCTGTATGAACACGTTAGAGCAAACATCTTTGAAAACATCATGAGTTATGAGAACAGACTTTCACTGCAGAATCCTTCATGTATTCACATTCAACAGTGCAGCCATAATTCCAGAAAACAGGCCCTAAATGTGACCTGTTAAGCAGTGAAACATTTTCAAAAGCAGAGAAAACTGTATTTTCATTTGACACATCAGTTAGAGCACTCAATTCTTCAGCTTCAAAAAGTAAATTTCAGTTTAACTTTCTACATCTCTAAATGGTTTGACAACATAAGAGTATCAAAAGGCATAAACAACTATAAGGCACTTAAATTATATTTGAAAATGCCTTGAAAAATCCACATAAATCCTTTTTTAAAATGATTTCAGGAATAAGGGCCATTCTATTCTTAAATAGATTTAGGCAGATACTTAAATTTAACAGTCAAGACTACATGCCCTCACTTTTCCTAAAGGCAAGATCATTAAAGAGCAGGGAAGTAAACAAGAAGCCAGTGACTACAGTATGCAGTTCAACAAAAATAAAGAACAAAAACAGCTTTTCTTTCATCTGTACAGAATAATTTTACAAGCTGCTCATCGTGGAACTGGACTACTTCAAAAGTTCCTACCTTGAAAAGCTGTGGTATGGCCAACAATCATGTACTTCAGTTCAAAGTTCAGTGCTTGGATACTCTGCATCCTCTCTCTTCGAACAGCTGCCTGGTAGCTCTCTTCCATTTTTTTGGTGCAACATGTTGGTGCTCTATCTTGACAGATCTGTAAATCTGACTCTATTAAAAGAAAGGGAACAAATACCATTAAAATAAGTAATGACTGCTAACATGAAAAACAACCACCAAGTTAAAAAAATTCCTGCAAAACATATTAGGCACAAAATCACCTAAATACAAGGGGACAGCAAAATCACTGACGATGCACATTTGAAGGAGCAACACATCCACTGCACAACTCATGCTAAAGGCATCACACCTTTTAACATCTGAGTGAAAACCATGTCTTAAATTAGAATCCAATATGCACTGTGCAGCGCTCCAAGGAACTTTCTATTGGCCTTCTACACTAGTGGAAAGCTCTCAAAATCTGTAAACTTCTAAGTAGCTAAAAATAAATAAAAGCATTGGTGTTTTCCAAAAGGTATGGTAACTTGGTGGCGTTTTTTTTTTGTTTGTTTGTTTGTTTTTCCATTTCTCTCTAGTTCTGACATGTTTAACTCCTTTCTAAATCAGATTTCCAAAAAACAACAGAAACAGAAAAGCAAGCACCAATAGTTGCCACAAAATAGAATCAATTTCCGTGGCAGCCTGCGTTTACCTAGGTAGGTCCAGAAATAAGAAACTATGATGCTACATTTATATGTAACAAGTGCTATGTAACACCAGTGGGAAGTACTTCAACTTCTCAGCTTGAGCAGCAGAAAATACATTGGAAAGAAACCATTTCCAATGCAATCATCAGCAAATCGAGATAAGAATTTCCCAATGAGATGCTGTGACAGCACATGTCTGGAGCTGCCTGCCCCTCACCTCACAGTGAAGATGGTGGCTGGCAGGGTGGGGGCTGCTGGGCTGCGTGGGCTCAGGCCACAGCTGCCTGCCCCTCCTTTCTCCTGCCCCTTCCCCAGGGCAGAGGCTGCAGGAGGTTTGGTCTCACCACACAACAAACTCCTCACAGAGGTGTGAATGGATGCTTGGATACCTGACAGAGCACAACACCAGCATGGGCCATCTCACCGCGCAGTTGCTCCAGCAGGGCCCCGGTCCATCAGCACCATGGGGATCACTGCTGTTATAACACTGCTGATGGCCTCACCCCACACAACAGAACTGTGACCAGTGGGCACGACTGTCCACAACTATGCCTTCCTCCCAAGGATTTCACTCAGGACACAAACATTAATGAGCCATCATCACCATCTGGCCACGCAGATTAAGGCATGGTAAGATGGCACATACAGCTGAAAGAATGAAGAAATAGATAACAGGGTACACCAGACCTTCTGAAAAATTTGAGCACATCATCCAAACAAGATGTGCCCAGGGTCAGTGTCAGGCCAACAACTCACTGAGAATGAAACCACAGGGAGGAGCTTCAACGAATCTGCCTTGCCGAAAAGTATAACTGCTGAAAACATCATGTTTGATCTGAAAATGTTCCTTCCAGCTTTTAACAACTCTCCTGAATGCACGGCTAGTTTATGTAAAAAAGTCAAAACCAAAAGTGAAATATTTCATTAAACCTACATTTTGATTCCAGTTCATGAAACAAAAAAGGTCATGACAGACTGCACTCATTCAAGATACTGTTCTGGAGGTAGACTTGCATTGGTTTAGGAAGTAATTTTAGGAATAGGAATGATGACTCTGCCCACATAAGCAGAGTCGCTGCAAAGATGTGACTACGTTGTGCAGGCAGCTGGAAGAGCAGCAGGAGGGCTGAACAGTCACCACCAACTGAGCATGCTCTCCCACTCTTGTGTGCTAGAGAAGCTAGGTAGGGTTGAAATTAGCTTCTTGGCTAGGCTAATTTTAACTCCTGCTTGCCCTGTGAGCATATGTTTGTTCTGTCACATGGAACCAAAGGTCAGAAAAGGACCACTTCTGAGCCGGCAGCATGGAGTGTATGTGACATTATAGTGCAGGGTGCTGAGCCACTAAGACAGTTTTAAAGAGTGGGTCCAAGAGCAGAGGGCTTGCATTACTCAGCCTCTGCAATGCCAGGCTGTTATGCAGAACACTTCCCCTTGCAGCAGTCCTCTGAGGTCTTTTTTGAAAGACCTTTACCAAGCTCAGTCCTGTATGAGAATGGTTCGAAGCACAGTGCCCCTTGCTGCCTGCAGGATCTGCACAAGGAAGCCATACAGCTGTCAGTTCTGCACCCATTGCATTGAGGCATCACACATCTCTTCCAGAAAACCATGAGTAGAGATTTTAGCTGAAACCACACTCCTGCGACTCCCCATCCCTCTACATCCTCAGATGAACACTCAAGGAGCCAGAAGATTAGTTTATGATGCTGGTCCAGAGCAAAAGCAATATTGAGAGCACTCTCAAATAGAGACAACACTAAACCCCTAACAGTGCTGGAGCTTTAAAAGACCAGCAAAGAGTAAGTCCCACTCCCCTCACAGTGCTATCAGGTTGGCACTGTACTGCACGGAACCTGTCAATTTCTCTTGCTTCAATATTAGCCTGGGGCTATAACTTCTAACACAATTATAGAAACCTAATAAAAGTTTTCAGTACTACAACAACGTGGGTGCTAAGATTCAATTAGAACCGACCATTTCTATCTTTAAGTCTTTAATAACGCTGTCACTAAAATGAATTCATCTTATCTCTCATCTTAATGCAAAATATACTCTCCAATAGAAAGAAAAGTGGTGAAGAACACTGAAATCCAGTGGTGACCGAGGGGCATATTTCACAAGCACTGCTGATCATCAGAGAGAAAACCTTAACGGGAAATTCCTTCAAGTTTAGGAGCAAAGCTATTCTGTACTCCAAAGAGAAGAGAGAAAGCAACATTCATGAATCCGAAATAGGGTAGAAAACTTAATAGCATTATTTCAAATCTGATTCTGCTAATAGCTATCTAGGATTTTCATAACTGTTTCCCCCCAGGCTGCTCATTTTGATTTTGATTATGTCACCATAAAATAATTCCATTTGGAAGGAATCTCTGCAGGTCATCTAGTTCAGCCCTTCCCTTAAAGTCATTATGGCACAAAGAATCACAGGCCTTTCACCTGCAGCCTGAGTTGGACTTTCCACTCACCTTTGTTCAGGACACCTACAGGCACAGCAGGAACAACTTACAAGCTAATACAGTGTAGCACACACCAATTTGTCACATCAAATCCCTGGTTTAGAGGAATAGAGCAGGAGCAATCCCATTCCTCCTCAATGAAAGCACAAAAGGCATCTTTCACCTGCACTTGACCTATTGTGCAAGTATCTCTACTCATCTGTGCTTCTATTGGTATCTGGAAGAATGCAGCAATGACTAAAAAACAGGATAAAGTATTTTGCTGAAATTTAGAAATCATATTCAGAGCAAGAAAAATTATACTACACTGGAGCTTAAACCACAAGCATTTTAGAAAGCAACAACAATCCCTACTCAAAATTCCTGAAACCCTAAAGCACTTAATACAAGCCAGAGGCATCACCATCTTGTCACAAGAGTAAATTATTTAAGTGCCAAATGCACATAAAACTACTGATCCCTACCTGGTGTCAATAGGGCCACCTCTACTGAAGTCAGCTACAGAGGTTGCGGTGGTGTTCAGTTACTTTTTTTTTTGTTGTTGTTTTAAATCAGCAGAGTTTTTGGGCTCCACTCTGAATTTTGGTATAAGTCAAAGAGACTTTGGCCTTTAAAGCTATTTGGGTTAGTATACATGTTAGTTCTCAAAAGCAAAGAGAGGCCTGTAATTTAGCAATAACGAAAGCTAAATATATATCCATTTTGCTAGCTGACCATGCAACTTAACAGTGCTTCAAACAGGCAGCTGTCATGGTTTTGCAATTTTTTTCTATTGGTATTCCACATCATAACATCATGCAAAGCACGGGTAATTAAAGAGTTAATACTCCAGTTCTGTGGACTGACAGCTTCCTGGATACCTGGCTCTCAGAAGAGAAAAACTACATATCCCAGCAGAGCTCACAGTCAGAGAGGAAGATAAGTCATGGGAGGAAGGAAGTCACGGGATCTTGCTTTATCTCTGGCTCGCTGCCTGGCAGAGGGTGTGCTTCCAAGCTGTGTGCCTTCAGTTCGAAATAGGTTTCCCTGGTTTCAGAAAACTCTCTCTCTCTTATTTTATTTGATTTATTAGCCTCAATTTCAATTAGATTGTATCATATTGTGTTAACTTATACTTCGATATCATAGTAAGTAAAATAAGTTTTCCTCCTTACATTGTTGTCGCTGTTGTTTTTTTGTTTGTTTGTTTGTTTTTCTTTTGAGCCCAGTTCCCATCTTCCTATCCTTCCCTTCTTCCTTTTCCATTTTTGGGGCCAGGGGACCCACAGGCCTACCATCCCCCTGTCACAAGCACAGATTGATCTAGATAACTCCATGACAGCAGCAGAGATGCCAAATACCCTGCCATCTTTAAAATGCTCTACACACTGTAAAAGCCATACTCTGAATGCAGCAAGCCGGATCTTTAGCACACACTAAACAACGTACCTTCACAACTTTGTTGTAAGTCCTGATTTGTATAAACTGAGCTTATAGCATCCACTGTACAGAATATTCCTGAACAAGCACTATCAGAAGTTAAGCTTAGTGCGATCCATCCTCTGATGGCTTTTACTCTTTTATATTATGACAAGCTTTTCAACAGCATTTCCAAACAAAGCTCTAATCCAAAATCCAATATTTTAATACCATTATAAGTGTCTTCATAAGCCTCAAGACTCATCATGCCAAAAGTACCGCACATTGAGTCTGGCCCAGCTCAACAAGAGTCAACACTTTGTCAGTCTCATACTCACCTGTCTGCTACAGCTGCTGCCTCAGACAGAGGAAAATTCAGCAACTAAAAACAACTCACCTATAGGAGGAGGCAAAATCAAATGAGAAAGGGAGCAATTTCCAACCAGTACACCCCTTGCAACTAACTACTTCACACATGAGAAAAGCCCATACTTGCACAGCCACACCAGCAAGAGAGGATCCAGCCACTGCAGGAAGTTTGTGAAGTCACTTATGTAGCATTGCTGTGGTGCAAGAGCTAAAGCGATCATTACCTACAGCTGCAAGGCCACCATCAAGAAACACTCATCCACAAGAACACAAGCCAACTTCACCTGGCAGCAAGTGCAGCTCGGACACATTGCAACTTGAATGTTTTTGCACTAGGAAAACTCTCCAAGTATATTAAGCTCACCAAGCACAATGCATGCACACTCTAAGTGTCACTATTTGATTTACCAGTGTTTTAAATACCTTAGTTATTACATTTGAATGAACAAGTGCATCCCAGGAAATGCTAGAAAGATCAATAAGCAGTGTAGGAGAATGATGTCAGCACAGCACTGTGCACTGCTGCAAATGAGTGCAGCGTGTTAAACAGCATCTACCCTATAAACCCACAGCTCCTTTCAGCAAGGGGTAATATCCAGGTAGGCTACAGGGAGCAGAGACTCTGTTACCTCAAATTAGCTTTAAAATAATGATTACACTGATAAAGGGTTCTTTAAAATAATATGTAAAGTCAGAAAGCTAAAGAAATACCAGTACAGCACTGAGCATAGAACTTGAATTTGCCCCTTCTCAGTTTGAGCAGCATGACAGCACACAAGTGCAACTTGAAAAATACAAGTCATGAAAATTCCTTTTCCACAGTCCCTTGTTTCTTATTGTACATTAATAGAGATATTATTTAACATGATCAGTGAACCTTACCCTCTTAGAATAACGAAGATTCACTAACACATCATTGATGGCCACAAGCAGCTATGTCACCAGACTACAAATAACTGAGAGAAATAAACACATCCAGCTTTATCAAGCACCACATAGATCATGGGTTTCCAATCTTTTGGCTTGCCTGGCCCAGACTGAGTGAAGATGAATTGTCTCAGGACACATATTATTTTATACATGTATGTATGTGTATGTATATATTAATATAGTTAAAAGTATATAAGTAACAAAACTGATCTTAATTTTAATATTTTTTTAAATTAAAATGTTAAAAAAAGAGGACAACAAAAACAAAACGCTAGTGGGATATCTGACTTTGTTTTTGTGAAACCAATGCATCAGCCTGGTTCGATGGCAGCAGCTCCAGTTCTTAGTGAGTTCTCAAGGTGCTTGTCAGAGATTTTTTTATGACATTTTTCTCTCCCCGTACGTGGAAACAGTTGTTCACAACTGTACATACTGCCAAAAAGTGATGACATGAACGAGGTATGATTGTGAAGCATGGGATATTTTTCTCTAATAACATGGTGGATATAATAGTTTACTAAAGTGACATGATCAAATTTTCTGACTGCAAGTCGATACATTTTATTTGAAAATTCACAGATAATATACTGGAGTTGCAAATATACCAAAAAAAGAGGGTTGTTTTTCTTTTTTTTTTTTTTTTTTTTTTTTTCCAATCTTGAACTCTATTCTTATATTCCTTTATCAATACAGAAAGCAAGGCTGCATTTTTTTGCTGTTCACAGGACTGTGCTCAGTCAATGCTGAAAATTACTGGAAATGCTTAACATTCTTTCCCAAAATCTGAACTTGCCATAATTTAAGTTTCATTTTGAATGCTGTTATGGTTTGAAACATAGCACATGCCCTAAATTTAATGTTTCTCCATTCACAGGAACCTAAACTACTGAATAGCTGAAACAGGTTCACTTCTTCCCAATTCTCAGCCCCTCAAACACGGCCCTCTTCTTCTGCTCCTCCCCAGAGCTATCCACTTAGCTTCTCCAACCACTTGCATACCTGTGGGATGTTTTGGAAAAGCAGTGCAGCCAGGAAACTTGTCCAGCTCCACAGCCACTTCTTTCCTACAAGGATGACAAGCTACTGCAGGCAGAGACCTTCTCATGACACACATCCACAGTTTTCTTGGTTGTTTCCTTAGAAATTCTGGCTACACTGGGGCTGAAGCAGGCACTGTGGCTGTTTCAGCCCCTGTTGCTTACCTCATATTTGCTGCCACTCCTCTGATGCAGGCCCCATAAGAACTCCCTAATCTGCCTTTGGCACCTTCTTCCAAATTGCTCTTAACAGATTATTTGCCTTGATGTAAACGACTTCCCAGCAGTGCAGTGCTAAGTGAGAAAAATTCTTTAAATGTGAGCCTATCTGGCAGACTCTCTGACTGTATGATTATGAATGCTCAAAGGCTTACCAACTCCATGGTGCATGCCAAGTCAAACAATTTACACTCCTTGAGGATTCATCTTTCTTTCCTTCTAGTTTTTATGTTTTTATTTCAACTATAGACAGATGCATAAAGAACATTTTAAAGCAGTCAGGTTGACAGAGATCAGTTGTTCTCCATCAAGTGGATTTGTACATTATTTAGTGTAATGCCAACTCCTTCCTTAGCTTTCCTGGATAGCATATGTAATTGCAATACAGAGGTGAGAGAAAAGTTGCAAGAACTTTCACAAATTTTTATGAAAACCTACCTACTATTGCTCATCTTTCATTATACCTCACCACATTCACAACTGAAAATCCCATACAATTTTTCACCATGAGTCATAAACATACAAAAAATTATTTCTTACCAGAAAATAATATAAAAAAAACCTCTCTACCTTGTATCATCTAAACCCAACAATAAACAATTCAATTACTTCTCTCCAGTGGGGATAGCATTTCATTGTCACAGAACTCTGACATGCAGTACTTCCAGGAAACTGCCACAGAAACCACATACTGTGAAAAGCCTGAACTAAAATAGAGATATGTAACTCTCTGTGGATTACAGTGTTTACAGAAAAAGTGAAGTTTTTAAATGAATGTTGTAGGTTTCTAGCCCTATTATAAAGAAAACCTCTGAATGCAAATAAATACAAGGCCGTCTATTTAGTTCTACCAAGAAATGAAATAAAAATAGCTTTATGAGAGGAATGAATTGCCTCATTCATCTCAACTTTGAAGGCTAACAATAATTCAGATATTTATGCCAACTGTTCTATCAATGGCATATGACCTTCTTTTTGTAAGAACTGCTTTACCTGCTGTGGCAGAATCTGTAGAAGATGGTATAGCACAGAACATTTCAAAGACATTGATACATTCATGGTCAATTGTATTTCTTACTGTTTTTCATTACAGCTGTCAATCTACAAGTGTCATAGTGTTAGACCGGAAGAGGAAACCAAAACAAAGAAAAATCAAGAAGAAATACAGGACTTGTAGATCTTTAGGCACTACTCTCAGAAAGGGAAATTGGGAAGAACAACAGAGCTGCAGTAGTGAGGAATTCCACGACCCTCCCCTCAGATTTGAATTCCATTTCTGCCTTTTTTTTACCTGAAAGCCATGAAGTCAAAGCGTTCCAATAACACACTCTCTTTTCTTTAAACATGTATCACCTTTCCCCAAAGATTTAATTTTACAGCACTGAACCCAAATGCTTATGATCTGTTTGGCCATTTCCATTCTGAAGTCGAGCACCGAAATCAATGGCAGAAAGCAAGTTTACTGGATAGTTTCTGTCAGTGTTATGCCAGTATTTGAAATTATTTCCTTAGGATTCCAATCTCTTTTTCGTTTTACTTACTTTTAGGAAGACGAAAGAAGGAAAACTCTAAAACCTCGGAGAAAAGCACCATGAGAACCTTTACATTATTTTCACAAACAAAATAGTAATTGTTTACGAAGCTGAACCAAAACTAAACAGCTGATTACTAGATAAACACCCTTCACTAAAATCAATTCTTTATCTTGTCATGGGTTATGAAGCTGATTAATTAAAGGAGGCAACAGTAAGTTTACAGTACCACAAAGTCTCTGCATCATGTTTCCTTTCTTCAGTTCTTCATGCTCGTAATTCTACTGCTGTCAAAATCAGTGACAATGATGTAACACTGGAGTTTGTTGTCATGAACTGGACCTGCAGGCATTGGAAGGCAATCCAGAGCAGAGAAAAGATAAAAGAGCTCACTGTGCATGACTAAACTGAACTGGAGTTGAATACTCATTCAGCATGAGCATTCACAAGAAATAAAAACTTCCATGTGCTGTATCAGCATTTTGGTACCACACCCCTGTCCTGGTCTATTCCTCAGCATATCTGCATGCCCCTGCAGGAACAGTCGGCAGAACTTTGTGCTTGTTACAAGCTACAGTGTGTTGAAAAGTGCAGCACAACTGCATAATACTCATAGGCAAAAAAAAAAAACAAAAAAAAACCTAACAGCTTCCAATATCCATCATGTACCATATCCCAGAACCATAGAATCACTCAAGTTGTAAAAGACCTTTAAGATCATTGAGTCCACCCACAACCTAACCATACTGCCCTAACTCTAACAGCCCTCCACTAAATCATGTCCTTGAGCACCACATCCAAATGGTTTTTAAACACATTCTGGGAAGGTGACTAAACCACTTCCCTGGGGAGCCTATTCCAGTGCTTAACAATCCTTTCTATAAAGAATTGTTTCCTGATACCCAACCTAAACTTACTCTGGTACAACTTAAGGCCATTTCCCCTCATCCTGTCACCTGTCACCAGGGAGAAGAGACCAACCCTGCTCTCACTGTACCTTTCAGATATTGGAGGAGAGCAATAAGGTCTCCCCTCAGCCTCCTTCTCCCCAGACTAAACAGCCCCAGTTCCTTCAGTCACTTCTTGTAGGGCATATTCTCCAAGCCCTTCAAAAGCCTTGTCACCCTTCTTTGGACCTGCTCCAGCACCTCAATGTCCCTTCTGTACTGAGGTGCCCAAAACTGAACACAGAAGTCGAGGTGAAGCCTCACCAGTGCCGAGTACAGGGGCAGGATTACTTCCCTAGTCCTGCTCACCACACCATTCCTGATCCAAGCCAGGATGCCATTGGCTTTCTTGGTCACCCAGGCACACTGCTGGCTCATATTCAGCCAACTGTCCATCAGTACAGCAAGGTCCCTTTCTATTAGGTAGCTTTCCAGTCACTCCTCCCCAAGCCTGTAGGGTCACCTGGCATTGTTGTGACCAAAATGCAGGACCCGACACTTGGCCTATTGAAACTCATACGATCCAGTCTATCCAGGTCCCTCTGTAGTGCCCTTCTCCCCTCCAGCAGATCAACACTCCCTCCCAGCTTGGTGTCATCTGCAAACTTACTGAGAGTGTACTCAATCCCCTTGTCATTAATAAAGATGTTAAATAGAAGCGGCCCCAGTACCAAGCCCTGGGAGACACCACTCATGACTGGCCACCAACTGGATTTACCTCCATTGACCACAACTCTTTGGGCCTGGACATCCAACCAGTGTTTCACCCAGCAGAGTGTACGTCCATCCAAACTGTGGGCAGCCACCTTCTCCACAAGAATGCTGTGGGGGACAGTGTCAAAGGCTTTACTAAAGTCCAGGCAGACCACATCAACAGCCTTACCTTCATCCACTAAGCGGGTCACCTGGTCATAGAATGAAATCAGGTTTGTCAGACAGGATCTACCATTTGTAAACCCATGCTGACTGGGTCTGGCCCTCTGGTTGGCCTTTAACTGGTCCATGATGGCTCCCAAGATCATCCATTTCATAACCTTCCCTGGCACCGATGTGAGACTGATAGGTCTGTAGCTATCAGGATCATCTTTCTCGCCCTTTTTGAAGATGGGTGTCACATTTGCCAGAAGAAGCAGATGACAGCTTCGTATCATGTATAAAAGACCATAGGTTGTTTCTTATAGCTAGGCTGAGCCTAGATTTATGCTCAGATCCCTTATTCCATGCAAGACTATGTAAGCCAAATATCATACAAAGGACAGGACAGAGATGAAGCAGGTTGCATCACAGAGCTTGGTTTAACACATGGGTCCCCTGAAGTCAAAAGTGGGAAAGGATTTCTACCCTTCCACCTTTTTCTTTTTGTCTATCCACCTAGACCACAGAAGATGTTTTCAATCTACCAGGAACAGATTCTACCTGGTGCTTCCAGGAAAGCAGCAGTGATTAGCAATTAGGGTTGTGAATTAAAGAAGGTTGCAAGTGAAATCACGTCTGATGGAGCCATTCTCCTATGAGTACCAAATATATCCAAGCAAGAAAGCCACCAAGCTGACGGCACATATTTGATCCCATCACCTCCTTTCTAGACAGGAAGTCCTGTATCTCACCAGGACATCTTGAACCAAGATAAGTGAGGCAGGATACTTTAGAAGATGCTCCAAAAGCCTTCAAGTTGAGACAACAGGCTGAAAACTACTGAAAACCAGGGTGAAAGGATACCCTTTATTTGACCCCTTAGATTGCTAACAGTTCCTAGCAGAGACTGCATTTTGCTGTGTGCATGTATAGTGTCTTCTGAGAGCCTGCTCTGTTTAGTTGGAAACCTGCAGTTAGAGGTGTCCCAAAGGGGCTGATACTGAGTTGGTTCTTGTTCAACATCTTCATCAATGACCTGGATGAAGGAAGAGAGCGTACCCTCAGCAAGTTTCATGATGATACAAAGCTGAGGGAAGTGGCTGACGTAGTAGAAGGCTATGCTGTCATTCAGCAAGACCTGAAAAGGCTGGTGAGTTGGACAGAGGGGAACCTGATGAGGTTCAACAAGGACAAGTGTAGAATCCTACACCTGGGGAGGAATAACCACATGCATCAGCACAGGTTAGAGGTTGACCAGCTGGAGAGAAGTTCTGCGAAGCAGAACAACAGGTTGGCCATGAGAGGGATCTTATCAATACTTAGCTAAATTACTTGAAAGTAATACCTCCTATTTATTGCCATGGAAACTAAAACAGATTTAAAGATCACTGTAACAGTGTTAGATACTGCAAGTTCTCAGCTACAAAACACTAATTTTCAACATAGTCAGCACCATCAGCTATGCATCTTTGCAAGTAATAAACAAGAACCGCGCCCATCAAAATCTGTACCAGTGGTGGTGACCCACTGTCACTGTCACCACTGCTAAAAGACACCATCCACTGCCTCACTGTGCTCACATCTACTGTTTGGTCTCTATCAGCATTCAACAAGTGTCAATGAAGTTTTTCAGTCCCATACCTTTGCTCCATATGCACTTCCATGTCAGCCGCCATTCTGTCACACAGCAACAACATGTCATGGAATATCAGCGGGATGTTTCAACTTCTACTGCCACCCCAACAATATATGCCTCTGATTTCAAGGGCCAACAGCATGAAATAGGAGGCATTATTTTTGGAGCAGCCCTCATAAATATCTAAAAGGCAAGAATTAAGTGGATGGGGCCAGGCTCTTCTCAGTGGTACCTAGCAACAGGGACAAACTAGAACACAGGAAGTTCCATATGAAAATGAGGGAAAATGTCCTGAGTAAAGATGACAGAGTTCTGCCACAGGCTGCCCAGAGAGGTGGAAGAAGTCTCCTTCTGTGGGGATATTCAAAACCCACCCTGCTTTAGCCTGTAACCTACTGTAGGGAACCTGCCTTAGCAGGGGGGTGAATTGGGGGGATCTCCAGAGGTCCCTTCCAACCCCTATGGGTTCTATGGTTTCCTTACAACACTAAGCCAAGGCACTATTAACAGTACATCAAACTGATTGCTTCCCTTCTTTGTTGTCTTTCCACTCAAAACTAACAGTTATTGATGCTTCAGAACTAATAAGTCACACTGGGCAAAGCAGTCACAGTGCTGCAGAGTGGTTCCAAGGCAGCCACACAAAGCAGCAGTGCACTGGTTACACACATTCAGAAATGCCAGAGGCAGGCGATAAGAAAGGAAGCTGAGCATGGCAGCCATCAGAGACACAGCAGCAGCAAAACTGACATGAGCTGGCCCTATTCAATCGCTGCTACTCAGCTCGTGTTTTGGCTCTTGTGATAGTGACTCTAGAATAAACTTCCCAAACATAAGCCAACAGCCCTGCCAACAAATGACACTGACACTTTTCATCACAGCCATCTGAGAACGTCACAGAGTGTGGCAGATCCATGAGCAGCGAAGGGGGAGCTCCTCCCTATAGATCACAGACAGGTACCACCAAATTACACTTACTTTTTGGGGAAGGCAAATGTTCATATTTCCTGGCTTACTCAGGGCAACTCAGATTAGGAAGAGTAAATTTGCTAACTGTAGCCTGAAACTAAAAAGGCAATTCTTTAGCCTAAGTTGGGACTGAACAGTCAGGGCAGTTTGCTCTACCGGGGGTGCCAGGAATACAACAGAAGCACGTGGGTAACGTGTGAAAAGGGGAGTTCAAGTCCCCAACATCTCGTCTGGTTATTGCTGTTAGTCTGTGTTAAGTCACTGTCTATTATATTATATTGTAATTGGCAATAAGCCTTCCTCAGAGGGAGAGAGGAAGCCAGGGAGATGCCCAATGGGTCAACTGCTGAAAAAATGGAAGGAGGTAGGAAAGGATCCATGTGCTGAAAGTCAACTGTTGGAACAGTGTAATCACAGCTGGCCATTCTGTTTTAGAAGAATTAATGTAGTTTTGAAGATGGGAGAGAAAATAGGATGAAATGCTGCATGCTGATTTGTTTTATTTGACACATCATATAGCAATGCAAAAAGAACATGGACTTATACCAAAAGATCACATGGTGGTGATCTTAGAAAAGGGTAATCAGAAACCCCATAAGCACTGCTGCTTGCCCTGCAGCATCAGTAAACCATACATCAGGGATCAGCAAGAAGAAAGGTGGGTCCCAGAGTCAGGGCCAGACAGGAGCAATGTGGGGCCAGAGGAAGAGAAATACAGAACAGTGAAGTTAGTTCAAGTTCAGGGCAGAGGAGACCATGCACAGATGAGATTGATTTTGAAATACATTTGAGTTTAGGAAGTAATGAAGTGAGCAAGAGAGACAGAGAGAGATGGCTTAACTGCAATGAGTGCTTTTGAGGCACGGGCTAGGACCCAGCAGCTATGACAGATTTGTGATCTTGGAAAGCTTTGGAAGCAGCACATAGAGAGGACCAAGACAAGGTAGTTAAGGTGGTGGAAACTATTATCAGATCCAGATTGGAATGATTTGCAAGACTGCTGACAGATGAAGAAAGAACTGTAGTTTTAGCAAAGGCAAAGGAAGAAGCAGAAAGAATGGAGCACAACAGGGAACAGTGGACAACCTTTTTTCTCAGTCTCCTAGGTGGAACCTGAATAATCCTGGCACTACTTAAGTATCAGAGACTGATTTCATTCAGGATAAGGCACACTATCCTTAAAGCAAAAAATTTGTCTAAATTGTACCAGGTGGTGCAGAACAGGAACAAGACTGCACTTAGCAGAGGACCAATGCTTTACGTGCATGCAAAAAGAGCACTGGAGAAGAGATTGCCCACTAAATTAGCAGAGATTTAAAAGTTTGGGAGGAGTATCAAAACAGGCAGCTGATGCAGCAGGGAGGTTTTGGAGGAGTGCCGAGCCAGGCAGAGAAAATACTGACTTTAGATGAAGACTGAAGGGGGCCGGGGGTGGATTCAAAATTATCCTCAACAGAGTGTAAAGAAAGAAGTGAAATTTCTTGCAGATATGGGACAAACTTACTCTGTTATTAATACTTGTTAGACAGCTCCAGCTGTTGGTGTCACAGGGAAGATGGAAGACAGGCCATTCTTCAACAATTAACATTTAGGCATCAGTTTTTTTGCATATGCCTGAGTGCCCTGTGCTACTTTTAGGTAGAGCTATACTCAAATTCAAGTACATGCCACCAAGAATAAGGCTGTGGAGGCCCAGGTCTTTACGTTAAAGGAATCGTCTCCTGAATCTGAAATATTTGAAGAGCTGGAGAATGTGATAACATCATTGGTAAGGGCTGCAGGAACCCCAGGAAAATCAAGGCACGCCAAACCATTAACTATATATCAGAAGCCAAACACCAGACCAGTAAGAAAAAAATATATGTATTTAAACTGTTTGTGCATGAAAGCCTTCATACTGCCCCAGGGGTCCTGGCACAGAGATTAGGACCTTTAAAAAAAAAAAAAAAAAAAAAAGGGTGCGTTTCAAAGCAGCTTGACAACATCAGCAAAGGATGGCTATCACAACTTAGAGCAAGGGCAGCCACTATACTCTTGATACAGGAAGCTAGGAAGATGACTCCGGGAGAAAAGATCATATTTGTGCCACACATGGTGACAGTGGTTGCCCCCCAGCAGAATGCTGAAATACCAAAGTGCATTGCTAGAAGGAGAGGACATTGTATTGAAAGTGACTACCCTGCAGTATTCTTAACAGCAAGTGCAGATAAAGGAGATGTGGAACATGACTGCCTCCAAACTATTAACAGATGAGCTGACCTGTGAGATACTCCTGTACAAGAGATGGACTAGGAGCTGTTTCTTGATGGCAGCAGCTTTGTGAAGGAGGTTATGCTTTAGTGACCCAGGATGAGGTGAAAGAGGCCAAAGCTTTGCCTTTCAATACATCAGCACAAAAGCTGAAATGACTGCCTTACTACCAGATAATCAGATTAAAAAATCAGCGGAGTATGGATAATAATCCAACACACTGGGGAATAGAAGCAATGTTCAAAAGTATCAGACATCACGTTTTAAGCATACAAGCAGCAGGAATCATAAAGAGTGTTGTTAAAAGATCTGAACTCCGTTTGAAAAACAATCCTAATGATCTAAGTGACCTCAGCTCAGAACAACCAAGAGAGGAAACTGTCCAGAAGATTACTGGCAGGTAGATTTGTACCATGGGAGGGGCAAGGTATGTTCAGAGATGCAACTCCTGGAAAGGAATAGGAAAATTGCATCCGTTAGATGAAACAACATACATGGGAAACCAAACTAACTGTTATATCTAACTGAGAATGTGGGGAGCCATCTAATTAATATGATGGATTGGCTGGTTTCGGAAGGAATTGAACAGTATCGGCAACGCAAAAATAAGGCCTAGAGAACATTAGTATATAATTGAAAAGGAACATTAGCAACATACAGTTAGGAAGGAGTAGTGTATTGAATTACGTATTGAATCAAAATATAATAGGATGAATTGGAATTGTGAACAAAAATTAGGAAATGGTAGTCACATAATTATCCTAACAGATGTTTTAACATTAACAGAGCAGCGTAAAACAAATGCCTCAAAGGCATGTAACAAAGAGGTCCTACCACCAGAATATTCACTTTGGGTTACCTCAGATGGATTCTGGACTACACATCTACAATGGTGTTCAGTCACCAACAAGTAACCTCGAAATTCTAGATCCTTTGCTCAACAGGGAAACAACACCATTATTAATAGGGGACCTATTAATAATAAACTGTGGAGCAGGGTTAAGAGGGAGATTGAAGGTCATCATCCTCAGCTGCAGAATTTGGATGGAGACTTCAAAGTTTGTAGTTAGAACAAGAGGTGTGTGGATTTTTAAATACGGACAAAGAACACTACTATGTTTGTATTTCTAATATCATATAAGATTAGGAAGAACAAGTGGATAAAATGAGAAAAGTTGCAAAAGACAGCCAAATCATTAGGCAGATTAACAAAACTGGCTAAAGTCCTCCAGGGAATAGGAAGATGGTCACTAAGAGGATGTCTTCCTTCATTATTAGAAGGTTTGATATTTCTTGTTCTTACAATGGGATGTGCGAGAACAGTAGAAAAGAATGTGTATGGAATTAAGTTGAAGTTAGCCAATGTAGCTTAAAAAGTTATTGAGCACAATGGTTTTTGTTGCTTTATTGTTTGTTTGCGTCTATGCGATTTTGTAACATATCACTAAGACATGTATTGTTTTAATGGAACAGTGAACTAGAACCATGACCTACTGAATTTAATTTTAGATTTTTGTAACAATTACATAAGTGAAACTACCAAAGTATGTAATTTTATGAGTCTCAAAGGGGCGAATTGTTGTGGAGCATTGTGACCATTTTAGATAACAGGAAATAGATTGCTTGCAGTAGGTTCCTGCCTACATAGCAAGACCACCCCCCAAGGCCACTCCAAAGATAAGAACCAGTTACAAGAAGTCCTTGGTCCTGACTTTGTATGCTTTACTGACTAGTGAAGCATCCACAAAAGGAACTTTCCATCCCTAATAAAGTAAAAAGACCAGAGAGTTCAACTAAAGGAGAGACAGGGAGAGACAACCACTAAGGGTCTCAGGACCACCACTGCAAAAGGATTGAGCATGTGCAAGGAGGCAGAATCCTACATTAATGATTTCAGGGGAAGTATTAAATAAGTTCGTACAGTCCAGGAAAACAGTCACAGATATAATACAAATAATGTACATAAACTGAAGATCTTTTGTGCCAGGTATGCGCAGTTAGGTGGAGTGACTTCCCCATGCATCCAGCACCATAATAAAAGAATGCCTGCCCCTTAAGACCACACTGGTCTTAAGGAGTTATCTTTTAGACTGACGTTTTTGTCCAATAAGAAGTGTGCATGCTGTTACAAAGCTCATTTGATATGTGCATTGTGGGAATTGAATGTTGTTTCTGCATCAGAACAAAATAAGAATTTTGTTAATTTCATGGCCTCTGCTACCACTTG
>JAOWBP010004023.1:52752-87730 GCA_028571105.1 Tragopan temminckii
GCCACTATCCCCTCATCAAGGTCATTGATGAAGATGTTGAACAAGACCGGACCCAGCACCGACCCCTGAGGAACACCACTGGTTACAGGCCTCCATCCAGACTCCGCACCACAATTTCCTTCCTGAAATGATGCATGTGATTAAGAAAGGCAGGATACGCCAGCAAGGCTGTTAGAATTCGCAGTCTGTGATCTTTAGAGAATTCCCCAAATCAGTATCATGATTTTTGAAAACTTATTCTAGATATTAAACTTATCTTAAAAATGCATTTGTGTTTTAACCATGACACTCATGACTTTCTTTCTCTGAATGTTTTGAAAATATATATATTTTTTCCCCCCAGGTAGTAGTGAAGTAATTTATTTTCAGAGAGGCAAGACTTTATGCCCCACAAACAAAAACTTTAATGCATATAATTTTTTGAGCCATGGCATGTTCTTATGAAATATACAAACCTTTATGTTTGAAGATGATTGAAACACCAGCATTAATGGTTTGAGTCTGAACGTTGTCATCTTTGCTTATCCTAGGCTATAAAAGGATAAGAGAGCAGATTATTTAAAACATATGTAGTTTTTGGTTGTGAGAACATCCACTGATGCTGTAATGGAGAGAGGAAAGGTCAGTGACACTGTTGCCTGCAGTTCAGAGATCTGTCAGTTTGTATTGACCTGATGTAGTGAGTCTGGCAGCACAGTGACAAAATAAATGTGTCTGTATTACTTCCAGACGTGAGCTGTCTCATGCAGAGTTAACTTGGGTTGTTCTTCTGGCATGATGAAACTGAAGACTTGAAAAGCCACCAAAGGATGATTGAAGGCTAATTTTTTTTCCTTCTACAGAAGCTTATACTCTTAATGGAAGTAGGTTGTCACAGCAGTACTGAAAGCATGAAATTCACTAGTTCTTACTAACCATTAATCTTGATTTTCTAGACCATCAGGTTTTCATTTCGTTTTCACAAAATTTCAAAGTAATTTGAATCAATATCTTTATGTAAATATCAGTTCATAAAATCATAGAATCATAGAATGGCTTGGTTTGGAAAGGACCTCAAGGATAAGCAAGTCCCAACCCCCTACTGCTGGCAGGCTGCCAGCTGCTAGATCAAGCACTAGATCAGATCACCCAAGGTCCCATCCAATCTGACTTTAGTCACCTCCAGGAATGAGACACCCACAGCCTCTCTGGGCAGCCTGTGCCGGAACCTCACCACTCTCTCAATAAAAAACTTTGCCTGGTATCTAATTGAATCTCTCTTCTTTAGTTTAAGACCATTTTTCTTTGTACTGTTACTATCTACCTATGTAAAAAGTTCATTTCCCTCATGTTTGTAAACTCCCTTTTAATACTGAAAGGCTGCAATAAAGTCTCCTCACAGCCTTCTCTTTTCCAGATGGATGAAGCTCAGCTTCTTAAGCCTGTCTTCGTAGGAGAGGTGCTTCAGGCTTTGGATCATCTTCTTGGCCCTTCTCTGGATGCTCTCCAATGGCTTCATATCCTTCTTGTATTGGGGGACCCACACTTGGATGCAGTACTCCAGATGGGGCCTCACAAGGGCAGAGTAGAGGGGGAAAATCACCTGTTAGCCCACCCTTTTCTAATGGAACCAGGATACCATTGGCCTTCTGGGCTGCAAAGCACACACTGCTGGCTCATGTTGTGTTTTTCATCAACCAGGACCCCTGAGCTTTTCTTAGCAGAGCTACTTTCAAGGAGTTCTTCTGCCAGTTTGTATACGTATCTGGGATGACCTTGACCCATGTGCAAAACCTTGCACTTTGCTTTTTTGAACCTCATTAGATTCATAAGGGCCCACCTTCCGAATTTATCAAGGTCCCTCTGAATGGCATCCCTTCCTTCTGCTGTATCAGCTATACCACTCAGCTTGGTGTCATCAGCAAACTCTCTGAGGGTGCGCTCAATCCCGTAATCTATGTCATTGATAAAGATGTTCAGACAGAAACCTGGGGGCGCTGCTCATTGCCAGCCTCTGCCTGGAGACAGAGGCACAGACCGCGACCATCTGGCTGCGACTTTCTAACCAATTCCTTATCCACCAAATAGTCCATTTTTCAAATCCATCTCTCTCCAATTCAGAGATAAGGATGTGGTGGAGGAACATGTCAAACACCTTGCAGAAATCCAGGTAAATGACATCGTTTGCCTTCCCTTTGTCCACCAATGCCATCACTTAATCATAGAAGGCCACTAGATTGCTCAGGCAAGATCTGTTCTTGGTGAAGCCATGCTGTTGATTGAATTCAGTGTTTTAAGTCACGTTGTGTTAACTAGTCTGTTCATACAGTGTGTGCAGACCTTGCATGTCACTTGAACTGCTGCATTCAGTATTCAAAGAATGTTGATTTGTGTAGAACGTGTTACATTTTCCTTTACAGTCAGTTTGCAAAGCCTGTATGTGCAGGTAGTGCAGGATGGAAACCTGTATCTGATTTGTATGTAGCCTTAGATGCAGTCATCAGTCCTTATGCAGTTCTGCAGAACCACTGTTTTTTCTTTCATTTAGAAGTCATGTCTTTTAATGCCTTCTTAGGGAAAATGGGCAGAATAATTCCATCTTTCTGTCCTTGATGACAAGAGTTTAGTTCTCTTCAAGTTTTTGTGCTTTTTGCAGTGATATTTGTCCAGGATGTATTGTGTATACACTGATTAAATGTTTAGTGCTCTGTTTCTTAATTGGAAAGAGTTTGTCAGTTGTGCTACTGCTGTCGTGGGTTTCAATCCTTCTTTCCCCTTTCTTCCTGCTTTGTCGTCTGAACATCCCTTGTTGTTTTCTCTGTTATCTCTGTCCTCGTAACAGCTCCACTTCTCAACTTCTACATCATCAGTCCCATGGTACTGTGTTTTAAAACAATAGGTGGTTTTGTTAATGGCGGTGTTCTTCAAATACCGTCATGGGCTCCAACACTACCACTGCTGGCAACAGAAGAAGACATGAAATTTGTTGTTAAGCCTTTTTGCCAGGCTGTGTTCAGATTTGGTAGTCATTCTCTTAGCAGCTTTTGTATTTAAGACTAGAGGGAATGGCCTCAAGTTGTGCCAGGGGAGGTTGAGGTTGGATGCTAGGAAAAATTTCTTCTCAAAACCCTGCTCAGGCGCTAGAATGGGGCTTCCCAGTGATGTGGTGGGATCACCGTCCCTGGAGGGGTTCAAGAAACGTTTAGATGTTGTGCTAAGGGATGTCGTTTAGTGGAGAAGTATTGGTGGTAGGGGGATGGTTGGACTAGATGATCTTGGAGGTCTTTTCCAACCTTGGTGATTCTATGATTCTATTTGGAAAGTTATCCTTTATTGTTATGAAGGTGGAAACAATGAAGAAATGGTTGGATATTGGAAAATCTGGCTTATGACACATGAGATGTATTCATAGGAACGTTGTGGCTCAGCACCACAGTCTTGTGCTCACTTCCTTCCCTTCCTAGTGGGATGTGGGATAGAATCGAAAAAACAAAGTATATATAACTCATGGTTTGAGATAAAACTATTTACTAAGATAGAGAAAGGAAAAAGATAATAAGTAAAACAAATATATATTTAACAAGTGATGCACAAATAATTGCACACCACCCCCAACCAGTGTCCAGCTTGCCCCCAAGCTGCAGGAGAGAGCAGATAAATCCCCCCCCCTCCATAACTCCTTCCACATGATGCCATACGGTATGGAATATCCCTTTGGCCAGTTCAGGTCAGCGGTCCTAATTCTCCTTCTGCTCAGCTCCTTGGGCCCTTCACTGAGAACAGCCTCAGCTGTGTGCAACACTGCTTAGCAGCTACTATAAACATGGGTGTGTTATCAACATTGTTTCTTTCAAAGAAACAAAATAGAATCATACCAGGTGCTCTGAAGAAAGCAACTCTATCCCAGCTGAAACTAAGACAAGGAAACAAGATCATCTGAAAGCTATGACATTCGGCAGACAGATTTCAATGAATTGTCAAAGATCAGACACTTGAGATCCTTGTGAAATTACTGTCCTTAATGCATATCTCGTTAGTTATCTCTGTTAAAGACAAGGTTGTTTTTGGTGTGAAGTCTTTGATGCCTCCAACCTACTTGGCATATCCTGTGAACTTGGTACATCATTTGAGCATACCTACAGATACCTATCAGCAGAGCTTATTCTGATGACATTCATGGCTAAGAAATGAACAGGATTGCAGAATACTTTGGCCTGAAGAAATATTCTATGTCAGTGATTGCAGTAAATGATACTGTAAAGTAATATACCTCATAACAAGCTGTAGAATGTTCAAGGTCTGCTCTGAAAGTAATGCCTCCTCTTTTATTATGTTGACCCACAACATAAGAAGTGAATATTGGTGGGATGAGGGGCAGAGGTTGAACCTTCCCAACAGTATTTCAGTACATGTTGTTGCTGTGTGACAGATGGCAGCAGAGAGGCAGTTGGGCAGAATGGCATCTGTATGGTAACTATTGAATCACGGCCTGAACCTCTGATTGGTCACCTGAGGCAAGCACTGAGTCAGCTGCAGGAGCACAGGTGAAGGCAATTCAGCTGTGTGACCAGAAGGGGTGGAGACTGGCTGCACCTCTCCTAGACCCCATTTAAGGGCTCACTGCCACTGAGGAAGGATCTCTTTCTGGAGATCATTCTTCTTGGAGTTTTTTCTGTGAACCCAGGATATGGGTAAGCTTTTCCATTCATTTCCAATTATCCCTTTCCAACATGATAATCTTTCCAGCTGTATGCTCTCTAAAGACCTGCCTAACCACTCTGTATACTTGTCGATTATACAGGCGTCTGACATGGAAGTGCAAAGGAATCAAAGCTGTGTCATTGAATTCCTCCATGTGGAAAAAATGGCACTCACTGACATTCACTGACCTTTGCTGAACATTGATGGAGACCAAACAGTGGGTGTGAGCATGGTGAGGGGTGGGTGGTGCCTTTCAGCAGTACTGTCAGCAACAGCAGGTCACCTCTGCTGGTGCGGATTTTGATGAGTGCAGGCATGCAGGCATGTGAAAATGCAGAGCTGATGGTGGTGACTATATTGAAAAAGCGTTCTGTAGTGTTGTTTTTATATCTTCTGGAGCAAACTCTGTGAGAAGCCTGAAATAAGCAGCTTGTTGCAATGTGAAATGATCATGTAGCTGCTCTTAGAAATGAGAAATTACTGAGTGCCATGAGTGTATAGCCTACCAGGAGATTCTTCCATGCAGACCATCTGATCTGTTGCCTGATCTATGGATTCTGCCAATGGGGGAAAGATGGGGCACAGTAAGAAAAACGAAACTGTACTCAGTAATCAGTTTGACTTTTTTTATTCGGCATTGAAGTATGTGGATAAGCAATGTGAATCATATCTAGAAATTCCTTGATCTGAAAAGAAAGTAGGAGAGGGGACTAGCAAATTGATGTCACCTTAAAATATCTAGCCATTTTATACCAGACTAATGGAAGTTCTGGACAAAAGCCAGACACTCAGCTGGTGCAAACCAGTGCTGCCATGAAAGTTTGCCACTATTGAGACTCTGCGTTCAAGCTCTTCAGGTGCATTTCTTGCTCATTCAGTTGCAGAGAGAAGATGCAATTATGATTCATGGAAAGGTTTCATTGTTGCCCAATAACTTTCCAGCTAAATTAATTATGCATTATTAATATAGTTCATTTAATTAGAAGAAAAGATTTGTTTATATAATACAGTAGAAACAGTGCAAATGAAAAATATTTTTAAACTGGGGAATGTTTTATTGAACAGTCTCATTTTTCAAGTTTTCCCCTTTTTCAATCTAAGAATTACTATTTCCCTGTTTTTAAAACTTTTATTTACAACCTATCTTAAGTGTGTGTTGAGGTAGGGTTTTCGGAACTATTTATGTTTATCTTCCAATACAAACCCTTCCAAAATCCAAGTTACGTGTTTTAACCTTTTTTGGGGTAATCAAGATACTGTTCTCTAGATACTTGTAAATGAAACATTTTTATTAAGTAACTGATAATAAATGTTGAAGAGCTCTCTGAGTCATTTGTTAAAGATTTGCTGTACTTGTGTTAATAATGGGAAAGAATGACACAATCCTGAGAAATGTTGGAAGAGAAATTTATAAGTTTATTGTTTTATGTGGATCTATTGGAAGTGAATCGTACTGAGGTATAAGATGTATTAAAAATGATTTTATGAAGCACTCATATCAGAATGTAGGTTTTTTTTAATATATAAATGACTGATTCAGTTTTTCTTGTAATTAAGGGGTATATGAGCTGTAATAGAGACAGATAATATTGCTTTACTATTATTTGTGCAGATAAAGTCTGGTAAAGTTATGAAATACAAAATTAATGGGTTCCCAGAAGAATGTCAGTTTGATAACACTTCACATCTTCTATGTCATGCAGTATCAGCTTTACGTGAACGGGAATATGTTATGCTCAGCCTCCAATGTTTGCATTCCTGTTGCTTATCTGTAGCTGAATGGATTTGTGTAGCTCTTATCTCATTGCTTCTTGAATACACTTTTCTGACATAACTGAACACTTTAGGTATTTGGCTTTCCTTTTGTTGTGGACTTGATCCTTGAGGACTCATTTTGGAGAACTGATGCATACTCTAATGTCAGGGAACAAAAATCATTAATCTCAAAAAAGAACAGCGGAAGTGAACTTTCTTTGTAGTAAATATTCTTTGTTAGAATGCCTTACGAAAACGTCTCCTTAATTGTGTATGCCTCCGGTCCAAAGGAGTGGTTGGATCTTGTGCTGTCAGCTGGCTGGAAGACAGTAGCTTTTGCAGCAGGATACTTGCCATGAGCTGGCTGGCTGGATACCACTTACAGTGCTTGCTGATTTGGGATTGAGCCATATGCTGCCGGGGGAGACTGCTTTGTCCTTGGTTTTGTGTACCCAGGTCTAATTCTGGATTATAGCCTGAAGAGTTTTAGGGTAGTTAACCGTACTTCAGTGATTTACTGAGAGGTTGAGCCTATATGGGATTAATTATCAAATGTGAAGTTTCTCAAGAGAGACTAGGGGAGGTAAGTGCCTAGTTGTATCAGTCATTTTTGGATAATTCCAGTGTAAAAGCCTAGATGATTCTCTCTGTTCTTCATCTCTCTTAAATATTGTTAATTCAGTTGCAAAATACGTAGGTCACACTGAAAGTAATGCCTCCTATTTATTGCCATGGAAAAGACAACAGATACAGAGTGCAATAACACTTTGATAAAACACATTCTCAGCTACACGACACTTTTTTTCAACACGGTTACCACCATTTGCTGTCCATTTTCACTTGTGATGAACAAAAGCCTGCATTCTGGGCTCATAAAAATCTGCATGGCTGCTTAGAACTTGGATTGTCTTTCACATCACCGTGACCACTGCTGAAAGGCACCACCCGTTTCTCATTGTGCTGATGCCCACTGTTTGGTCTCCAGAAACATTCAGAAAGTGTCAATGAAGATCAGTGGGAGCTTTTTTTTTTTTTTTTTTTTTTTTTTTTTTTTTTTTTTTTTTTTTTTGGAATAATGTAATTCTGTGTGCTTGCTTCATCCGCACTTCCATGTCATACACTATTTTGTCAGGCTGCCCCTCTGCTGCCATCTGTCACACAGCAACAAAATGTGACAGAATATTGTTGGGAAGGTTCAACCTCTGCTTCCGTACCACCAACATACACCTCTCAAGTTGTGGGCCAGCACCATAATATGGGAGGCATTATTTTTGGAGCAGCCCTCATATGTAATAAAGTTAATATATATAAAAAACAACACTTTTAATTTTTTTTCTTTTTGTTAAAACATAAAGAAAGACCGGCAACAACATTAAACAACTAAATTAATTAATTAACAATTAATTAGCATTAAACTGGTGGAATATTTGACCTCGTTTTTTGTGAAACTACTACATCAAACTGGTTCACTGGAAATGGTTGCAGTTCTTGGTGAATTCCCAGGGTGATCTTCAGAGATTTTTGATGGCATTTTACTCTTCCTATGTTTTATCCCTGGGAACAGTTGTTCATAAATGCACGTACTGCCAAAAAACAATTACATGAGTAATATGCGATTGTGAAGCAAGGGATATTTCTCTCTGGTAAGATAGGTCTTATAAAAGTGCAGTAAAGAGACACGATGAAATTTTTGAGTTGAATATTTAATCGTACATCTGTACTCTGTACAGATTGTTCTTTGTACATCCCAGATGAAAATTCTCAGGTAATATATGCATGTCAACTGTAAATGGAGTTGAAAATGTACCAAAAATTGATGAGTTTTTCCAGCAATCTCGATATCTATTCTAAATTTCTTTATTTAAAAAAAAAGCAAGGCTGCATATTTCTCACTGTTCCCACAACCGTGTTCAGCCAGTGTATCAACGTGCATGAAATTATTTGCTGTGACATGAGGTAGCACTTGCACTGCGACCTCCTTATGTCCTGGTTTCAGCTCAGAAAGTGCCAGACCCACACTGATGTTTGGTTGTTGCTGAGTGATGGATACAGCCCAGTCATAGCCTGCTGAAGAAGGGGAGAAGTTGTTCAAGATTGGAGAACAGGATGGGGTGTAGGTCCGGTAGCTGTCCTCTGGTGGATAACAAGACTGCCCCCTGCATAGCTGGCTATGCAGGCCAGATAAGGCCATAGCTATGCTTCTGCCACTCTCCTCGCCTTATCTGTGCCTAACAGAGTGTGGCCTGATACAAGGTCAAGGGTCTGAGCTATGACCAGAAGTTGTCAGCAAAAAGAGAAAGTGCCACCTTTGACATGTAGACCATACAGTGGTGATATAATGTGATGATTAACGTATAAGCAATCCCTCACATTTTTGGGAACTGAAAATGAGGTCTTAAGGAACCAACAGAAGGCAAAATGAGCATTTTGTGTCAAAGAACGCTCTTCTGTAACACTTTTCATTTGTTCATTAAATGACTTTTCTGGTTTCATAAGGACATATCAAAACTTTGGATATACTTACGGTACTTTAATATGTTAGAAAAGAAAAAACAACAGAAACAACAGAATACTTGAAATAAATGTGGTAGTGTAGAAACAATATATACATCCAGTTGGATTAGTCCAGTTAATCCAGTGGTGATTATAAAAGATTATAAGTTAGTTTGGATCCTTTCATGGATTAACCTGGCTAGTTAAGGTTGATCAAATTAGACATTGTTCTTCAAATCTGTCCTTTAGTTGCATAACAGATGGCCGGTATTTATGTAATTAGAACGTAGCCTTTTGTTTATCATTTTAAAGTATGGTAGCTGAGCTTTTCATCCTGTTTGTTTACTGCAGAAGAACCTGTATATGTATACATTTTATATATTAACAATGTTTTACTTTGTAAAAATTAAATATTTCTGTGGTACGTTCTTTAGTATTATTCTCTTTTCTTTCCTCTTCCAGTGGCAGATGAAAGGTATTTTACTTCCCTAATGTCTCTAATCTCATTCTCTTACGTGGAAAATACGCTCATGTTTCTGTTTAATGTGCTTGTAAATCTGAATGCTTCATCTAATTTTCTCTAGAATACTCTTAAGAAATAAAATTTTGTTAACTAGTCAAAATACTTTGTTTCTACCAAACCCAAAGTAGTTCTCCAAATATTTCTCCAACGCAAATTATAAAGAATGTTTTGTCTCTGTCACAAACACAGTAGCCCAGATGAAATAATGGTGGTGGTAGGGAACAGCACTGGACGTTAAGGTCTGTGGGACTATCAGAAAAATGAAAATTCTCTTACTGTGTTTGATGGTTTTTGTCAGTCTCTGTTAAATGATTTCATGACAGACGTTATCCCTTTTCAGACTGTGCTTAAGCAGTCAAAGGACTGGTATTAGATTGGACTCTGTTTTGCTTTGGGTTTGCAGTTTGGTAGCCTGTTCTTCCCATTCATTCCCTGATTATTTGGTTTCTGTGGAGGCTTTCTTCACCACATTCTTGGCTTGCTGAACCAAGTTTTTCTGAGCCCACTTTCTTGCTCTGTGTGCAACCACTCATTCCTAGCTTTATCCTTGTTCAAGCCTTTGGATATAGCAACTTAGTTGAGAAAATTCCTGGAAGCATCCTTTTGTTGCTGGGGAAGTGAACTTAGCAATTTTTTTTTTTTTTAAGTGTTTGTTTCTCTGCAAATTTTTATGACCCTAAACACTTAAACACATGTAGCCTCCTTTGGTATATTGTCTGCTTGCAGTCTTTCAAAAACAATTTCTCTAATATTTCTCTAATGGGATTTTCATCATAGCAGCCAAAAAGAAAAACCAAACCAACAGTCCAATTAAAAAAAAAAAAAAGCAAGCTTGCATTTATATGCCTATTCAGTAGTAAGTACCTGTAAGCATTGTAAAATACAGGGCCCTATTTTTACTTTCATGACAGTGAATTGATATCCTGGGGCCAATTCTTTAAGTCATTACTCAATCTTTATTTACAAAAGCTTGGCTAATTTAATTTGGGAAAGTAGTGACTAGCTATGCATTAAGCAAACCTGGCTGAGCACCACTGGGATTAAGCCACTGGGATTAGTAATGGCTCGTAAATGGCAGTTGTATCTCATTAAATTGGTGAATTTTAAGCTTTTCTCACAATTCTGTAGTGCAGGTGTGGGTATTTAAATAGCAGATTGAAGATCTTTGATAATAGGCCTTTTTCTTGTTTAAGGGTTTGGACTCCTGAAATCGGTCCTTCAACTTTCTTCCAGTATTCTGTGAATCTCTGTAACATATCACTGTAGGTAGATGAGTGTCTCACAATTTTTTATTTGTGCTGTTGTGAAGAGGTAGAAATCATGCCACAATATCAGAACACAGTTTCAGCGTTGAAAAGAGGTCCACCTGCCTCTGAGGTGTGCTGCAAGAGGACAGAGGTGGGATAGGCATAGCAGTGTAATGCAACATGTTTTGCATCTGCGTCGTTATGGTGGTGCAAGGATCTTTGTTGCCTTTGCACATGCCCTTACCCTTCTGTGGGTGAATCTGGTCCCTGTGTTAGTGTCTGAGCTGCTTGAACTAACTTGTTGCATTTAGACAATCCTGCTTGCTTACATTGTGAATGAGCACTTCAGTGCTGGCTAATGTTAATGTTTGCTTATTGCACAAAATATGTGTGCTATACTTTCATACAGGTAGTTTATGCATCAGAGTAGTCATACCAGGAAGATAATAGGTAAATTGCTACAAAAGCATGACAAAATGACAAATTAGTCATGAAGGATTCATTCTGGAAGACGCATTATTGCAGATTCAAGGCTTGCACTTTCTTCTGCTGTCCACCAAATATTGGCTTGGTGACTTTGAGCCCATTGTTTAACTATTTCATAGTTTTTAAGGTGAGATACTTACTGAGTTTTTGTTTGTTTGATTGCTTGTTTTTTTAATTACCTGCAGGTAATTTCATTGAAGTATGATCTTTAGGTGAGATACAAGTGACGCTCACATAACCAGATTACATGGTCCTGCCCACAGACTTGCTGAGGCATTATGGACGTTACAGAAGGTGTATCCCAGTGCTGGAAGCATCAGAGGAGATGTGCACGTTGTTGGCATGGGCAACTGCTGTCCCCTTCAGCCATGCATGATTCACTGAATACAGACAGCTGTCCTTCCCTCACAGCACAACAAGCAAATATCACCCTTTTGTGGGGACAGCATTTATGGTGTTTGGATGGCAAGCTTCATTTAGAAGACAAAAGTTACACTGAGGAAAAGAAAGTGTAGGAAGAGTGATGAGTTGCATTAAGATTTTGGATCAAAATAGTTTTTCAAAAACAGTGGCATTTGAAACACCATCCGAATGTGTCATTTTCTGGTTATGGTAATAACTGTGTTTACAAAGAAAATAATTTGTTAGACTCTTAATGTTTTGAGTTTCAATTTTTATTAAGGAGGCAGAACATTAGTGAGAAATGAAAATGAACAAAATTCAAAGTACTCATAACTTTTCTTAGGAAAATAACCTTGAAATTTTAAAATTGCTGAAGTTTCACTTGAGGGGAAAAATGTAGCTGAAGATTTTGCAGCTCCTGGTTCATCAACTAAAGTGAAAGTACAAGATTTGTGTAGTAACTTTTCTTTGATTTTCATTTTCCTTCTTTGCTTTCCTTCCTACTTGCATCTCAAGTGCTGAGGAGGAAATTAAATTCTGAAATTGAAGTAATAACTGAACAACAGCGCATTTGTACAGAAGAGACTATATGCCCCAGGGAAATTAACCCTGATTGAAATGGTACTGTTTTTAGACTTTTCTGTGATATGTATGATGAATCTTTCATTTTTCACATTTTGTTTCACTCTGTTATTCTTTTGTGGCGGCAGGTTAATTGCAAGCCTGTCAGTGGAAAAGTATCTCACCTGTCAGGAGGCTGATGATAGGAAAACAAGGCTGTTGAGAGAATAAAGAAAAGTTCAGAGTACTGTTTTGTATCTATATGCTAGCTAATTCCACTGAAAATACATGAGACATGGGACTTCCTGACAAATTTCAAGTTTTCTATCTTAGCTGTATATTGTACGAGTCCAATCCAGAAGTACTCAGAAATGGCCAGTTTGTATGCATGTGCAGTCCCTTTGGGGTCAGGAGGGCTACCCACGAATAAGAAATTAAGGTTGCTTTTGTATGATGTGGCTTGGGATTGTAGGTATTTGTTTACAGTGAGCAAACACTGTAAATTCTTCAGTTTTTCACTGACTTTGTAATGTTAACAGTCAATATAAAATGTAAAAAATGTTGCTATAGAGTAGCCAAAGAAGATTTCTTACCAGTGCCTGAGAAAATAGTTGTTTGAACCTGAGGGATGAACCCAGAGCCAAAGCTCCTGTGTTTCTGTGTGTCAAAACACTTGTGCTAGTCCTGGGGTCCTTGACATTTTGGAAGATGTCAAATTGATTATAAATGTTCAGACAATTATAGATAGAGGAATGGCTTTACAAGCCTAATGCTTCTCAAGCAGGAAGGTGGAGTAGTAGAGACTATGTGCTGTATTTCTTGCAAATGTTGGATTGTTGCAGACAGCTGAGCTGTATAGAGTCGTAGAATCATTAATGTTAGGAAAGACCTCCAAGATCGTCCAGTCCAATCATCCACCAATGTTGCCCTCTAAACTACATTCCTTATTACCATGTCTACCCGTTTTTTGAAGACCTCCAAGGATGGTGACTCAACTTTCTCCCTGGGCAGCTCATTACAGTGTCTGATCGCTTCTTCAGAGAATAAATTTTTCCTGATATCCATCTTGAACCTCCCCTGGTGCAACTTTAGCCCATTCTCTCTCTTCTTCTTGCTAGTTATGTGGGAGAAGGAGCCAATCTCCACCTTGCTGTCCTCTCCTTTCAGGGAGCTGTTGAGAGCATTTCAGCCACTCCCCATAAGACCTGTATATCCTGGTGAGCTCCAGACTGCTCCCCAGCTTTGTTGCCCTTCTCTGGACACGCTCTAGGGCCTCCATGTTTTTTTTGTAGTGAGAAGCCCAAAACTGAACACAGCACTCAAGGTGCGGCCTCACCAGGGCTAAGTACAGAGGACAGTCAATTCCCTGCTCCTGCTGGCTGCGCTATTTCTGATACAAGCCAGAATACCATTGGCCTTCTTGGCCACCTGGACACACTACTGGCTTGTGTTCAGCTGAGCACTGACCAGCACCCCCAGGTCCTTTTCCTCTGCACACTCTTCCCATGTCTGTAGTGTTGCCTGGGGTTGTTGTGACCGAAGTGCAGGACCTGGTACTTGGTCTTGTTGAACTTAATCCCACTGGCCTCAGCCCATCAACACAGCCTGTCCAGATTTCTCTGTAGGACTTTCCAACCCCCAGGTGGATCAACACTTCCTCCCAGCTGGCTGTAATCTGCAAACTTACTGAGGTTACTCAATGACCCCATCCAGGTCATCAATAAAGATATTAAACAGGTCAGGCCCCAGTACTGACTCTTGCGGAACACCACTCGTGACCAGTCATCAGCTGGATTTAACTCCATTCACCACCTCTCTCTGGGCCTGGCCATCCACCCAGCAATGAGTGTACTTGTCCAGACCATGAGATGCCAGCTTCTTCAGGAGAATACTGTGGGAGACAGTGTCAAAGGCACTGTTGAGGTCTAGGTAGACTACGTCAACAGCCTTTCTGTCTACCCCCTGGTTAGGTCACAAGATCACAGAAAGAGATCAGACTGGTAAAGCAGGACCTACCTTTCATGAGCCCATGTTTTCTACCTGATCCCCTGGGTGTCCTGCACATGCCTTGTGATACCAGTCAAGATGTTCTGTTCTGTAACCTTCCCAGGCACCAAGGTCAGGATGACAGGCCTGTTCACCCTTCTTTTAGATAGGAGTCATATATATACGGCACACTGAACATGTGCAGGAGTTGACTTGCTGTATATCCACGCTTCTTAGCATCTAGAAACCTGCTAGAACCATCAGATGCTTAAAAAACAAAACAAAAAAAAGGCTGGACAAATCTGAAAGTCTTAAACTTTGAGGCAGAAGAGGGGGAAATTTATTTTTTCTAAACCAACTAAGGGAATGCAGTATCCAGTGACTCTTGTATCAGCTGGAACTCTGAAATTACTGATTTATTTTTGAAAAATTTCTCTTAGGTATTCAAGATACATTTTTAGAAAATGTGGCTGTAGGTGTTCATGTGAGTGTAGAGTGCTGCTGTTGTGCTGTGCTTACTGAAGTTTTACTGTCCACTAACAGCTTTAGCTGTTGGTCTGGGAAATTTTAGCTTCCATTGCTTCCCTTTCTCACTTGCCAAGGGTTTGTATGGCACAGTGCCTTTTGGGCCAGGCCATCTAGAAAGGCAGTTTAGAAGTTCATCAGTACGTAAGGTAGTTTTTCAATAGAAGGTCCTTTTTCTTAGGGTACTATGTGGAAGTCCTTACAAATCATTGTAGAAGTCTGTCCTATGCTCGTATTTAGTAGATAACAATATTGTTTTCTTCTGTGTACAGCAGTAAACTGTAGAAAAATGAATTTTTGTCAGAGGTTATACTCTACTGTAAATGTAGAGTATGAAAATGGGCAGTGTTTCACCAGTTGTATCTTTGTCTTTGATGTAATTCCATGTTTTGCTCTCCATAACTACTTGAAGGGAGGTTGTAGTGAGCTGAGGGTCGACCTCTTCTCTCATGTAACTGGTGATAAGACTAGAGGGAATGGCTTCAAACTGTGCCAGGAGAGCTTCAGGCTGGACATTAGGAAATACTACTTCTCCAAAAGAGCCGTCAGCCCAGGGAGGTGGTAGAGCCACTGACCCTGGAGGTGTTCAAGGAACATTTGGACGTTGTATTGAGGGACGTGGTTTAGTGAGAACTATTGCTGATGGGTGGATGGTTGGCCTGGATGATCTTGTAGGTCTTTTCCAACCTTGGTGTTTCTGTGATTCTGTTCCCCTTCCTTCCTGGATTACAGTATATATGTGGGAATGAAAAATGTAGTGCTAACTTGTTTAATTTCATTTATTTATTTATTTATTTATTTATATCCAGAAACAGCATTTTTTACTTTATTCTGTTGATTACTGAAGCTCTATAAAATATCTAAAGATTATGTGGCAGTTAAAATGGGGATCTTCCATTCCCTTGTATTTTGAAGAGCTTTATTTCAAGATTTCTGCATGCTTTAGACATTTTGTGCTTATCAATATATTCCAAATTCCTCTCAGAAGCAAATGTATATTTAAAAGCATGATAAATTATATTTTGCAACTTTCATACAAAATGTTTAATTTTCGATATTGAATTTTAATCTATCTGCAACTGTACAATTCAGTTGGGTAAGCAGTATGAACTTAGCATTTTACTCTTCTGTACTGGTAGGTTCTGGATATTTAGTAGCTGAATACAAAAGAACGTGAAGTGGTAACTCAGGGATGATGTTTCAAGATGATGTTTCAAGAAAAAGTGAAAAGGAGTGACAATAGAATATGGTTGTTCTGTTAGAAAAGCAGCTGGAGTAGTCACGTGGCTGTAAGAAGAATGGTGTTGAGATAGGTATTAACAGAGTTAAGTTCAGAAGCATGACTGTGACAGAGACGAAAGAGATTCTGCAGCATAAGGAAATGGGGACTTTGAGTGGCAGAGAGCATGATGAATTGTATAGTAGAGTGGAGAAGATTAATTCATTAAGGCTGAAAGAGGCAAATACGTGGAGCATGCTGAAGATGTGTGAAGGATGATACATGGCAGTTTACTTCTGTCATTAATCTGCAGATGTGCCTACTGATTAATGGAGACCCCTGAAGCTATGCAGAGAAAGATCTCGTTGGGGGACAGATCTCAACACTGTCTTAGTAGGAACAGGACATTGCTCTCTGAGCTCACCAAAAAACGTAGTATGACTTCTGTAATGAAAGAATCAGTCTGTAATTTTTGCTTTGTTTTGTTAGGCTAGTTGAGAAGTGGGAAATGAGTCCTAAATTGCTTAAATACCATGAGTTGAAATGCATCTCAGCATTTCAGGAAATAGTTTTTTGTTTGTTTGTTTTTTAAATAGTTCTATGTGTCACTTTTTTTGCAAACTTCTAGCACGTCGATGTCAAATTTGCTAAAAACACTAATAAAAGATATTTCTGAAGATACTATGAAGTATTTGGGGCTTGGGGATCTCTGAATGTTTTGTTATTATGCTCTTCTGAAAAAAAAAAAAAATGCAGCTGAAACAATCTGCTGTTTATCCATGTGCTAGTGATAGCCTTTTTAGATGTCATTGATCCTAATACTGCTTCAGTCATAGCTTGCTTCGGTTAGGTGAAGGTTGGGTCTGGGTTATGTGACTTGAATTTAAATGTCCAAGCTATCTGTTGTTCCCTGAAGAGTTCTACAGTCAAATCTGAGACTAGGCTATGCAGACACTGGAAAAAATAATGGCCAACTTGCTTGAAGTCCCTTCTTAATAACTTGAACAGTGTGAACACTGTTCAAAAATGTGGCTGTGATTAAGCATGGAAAGAAAAACTGTAGTTTAGGCATAGTAGCTACTTAAGCACACCAGTCTGTAACTTTAAACAGGGATAGCATCATGAGAGAGAAGGAGCAGAAAGGCAAGTGAATCCATATGCTTAAACACAAAGTTCACAAGGTTATTTGAGCAGAAGGAATAGCTGTCAGAAATTGGAAATCCAACACGAGTGAATGGTAGGGACAGGGGCACAGTCCAGAGTGGGATGTGTGAGAAGGAAACTGAGGGGCCTGAGATAGAATTTGAAGAGCAAAGAGTCAAAGACACAAAAGCAAACAAATTCTTGTGGTGTATTAAAGACTGGAAAGACTGTGAGAGAGTGGGTAGGTCCCCTGGGTGTGATACTCTATACCCAGAGCTGTCAGTTGCAGGGCTTCATACAGCTGAGTGTAAAATATCTGAGGAGAACTACTTCAGGCTATCAGACCTGGGACTGGATCATTCTCTGTTTTTTTCCCCTCTATGGCAGCTTCTTCACGATGACTGCTTTCTATCCCAAAAGCCCATTTCACCCTTTCCTGTTAACTGCAAGACCCAAAAATATTTTCCCTGGATATTTTTTCAATATTTTGATAATTTTCAGTTAAATCAAATGTCAAATATAAGGACCAATGAGTATATGCATGTGCATACCTCAGGGTCCCATTATGACATCAAACTTTTTGTCTCTCTTAAGATGTGGGTGAAGGTTGGTCTGTGTGAGTCTGATAGACTGCTTGGCTATAGTACCATATCTAAATAGCGTGGTGAGAATTACCAAATTTATGCTCTGGTATTGTAGAGAAATTTATAATGCTCCTGAACCTGCTATGCAAACCAGCATTATAAATGGAATATTAAAAAAAAACCTCCAAATTTCATAATGCTTGTAGATATTTAATTATTCTATTCCATTCAGAATTGGATTAATAACTATTATTCTTTGCCATGCCAAACACTCTGCTTCCATTACCTCGTTGAAATTCCCCAAGTAGGAAATCTCCTTGGCCTCTGAAGAGGAGATTGAAAACTAGTCTTCAAGGTCATATCCTCTATAAATCCTCTCCCCCACTCACCTGATGCCACTTTCATTTTAATGGCTTCTTGTTCTCTGCTAAATTACTGCTTGGTGTGTTCTCTCCAGCCCTGCCTCTCTAAATTACTGTGCAAGCTTTTTCAGAATCAGTGAGTTTCCGTTTCAGGGCTGTTCAACAGCTTCTTTTAGCAGGGAAGTGCTTAGTCCTTTCAGAGCTTCCTTTCACTAGGATGGGGAGGTTTTTCCAATATTTTTCAATGCTGCAAACACTATCCAAATACTTTTGTTTGAAGGTTCTGTGTAGCAGATCTAGTCTTCACCCATCTGCTAAGGAAATGTGTCTTTCTACTGTGGAAAGATAAGAAATCAAAAAGAGGTGCTTAGGACAGATCCCTCCTGCTCAGAGCAGAGCTCCCTTCTTTGACCCTTGGCAGGAGTCATGTGGCTTGGGACACTGGGAAAAAGGAGAACAGGAATGGGGCCCCATCGAGATTTTTAAAATTATTTACCTTTCTAGCTTAAGATGTTAAATTTCTCTTTTTCCTGTCTTCCTTCAGTAACATCCACCTTCCTTCCATCTTTGTTCTGTGTGAGCCATGTCAGTAGGAACAGTCTAGTCCCGGAGACGTCCAGCCTGTGAAAGCTCCTTAGCTGAGTGGCAGGTTTGGGCTGTTGCCCTTTCTCCTGCTTAATGGCTGCCAGACCAGGTCTGCAGTACAAGGGTATTAAATATGAATTTATAAGGAAATTTGCAAATAGTGCAGATATTCTGTGTAACTAAATGGTGAAATTGTGGCAAACTTGAATGCAGTCATAATGACATCTTGAAACCTGGATGACATCCAGACACTGAGTGAAGTGGCACAGGCAGGCCAGGGAACTGTTAGAACCAGTAAAAATGAGTTAATAAGCATTAGCGTGTATTTGATCATGATATTATGAGATATTTAAGGCATGTTATGTCCACAAGGTTTGAAAAATTATGGCCAAGTCAGAATACATATGGGCACTGATTTATAGCAATTCCCACACTACATCAGCCTTCCTCCCAGTCTTTCAGAAGAGGGGTATTGTACAAGATGAAATTGAGGAACAAGAGAAAACACTTTGGCAATTTGACATTTGTGGAACAAGAAGGCAAGAGATTTGTCAGAGGAATTCAAATGCCCTTACAGAGTTTCAGTTTTTGCAAAGTTTGAGACTGGTTTCCTCTTTCCTGCAGGAAAACTTTTGTGCACTGAAGTTCAATGGGGATTTTGTAGATTAAGAATTGTATTGGAGAAACAATATAAACTATATTGTATATATAAATATGCCAATATGCTTTCTTGCACTGGATCTAAAATGCAGCAAATATGTTTTCCTTCAGAGCATAGAATTTCTTAGTCTTTATCTGTTACCCCTCATTGTAAGTCTTCTGATAATTTTGTTATTTGCTTGGAAAATGGTTCACCTTGTTGTTCTTTGTTTTGTTTGTTTTGTGTTTTTATTCCATGCTTCTGAAGCGATCAATCACATTACAGAGTGATACAGACAAAGTTTCATGCCGAAGAGTATTTGTTAAAACAAGCAATCATTTCTGGGGCTTCAGAGAGTAGAAATTAATCAGTGGAAGGTATTTATTATAATGGATTTAAAGATCCAGAAAAAGGACGAGTGGAGAACGCATCTGATAATGAAAATGCCTGTATCTTGAAATTTCTTCTCAAACAAATCAACCAATGCTGTTGAAATATTTCAGTGGTGATTTTCCTCCTTCTTTTAAAAATCCGGTATTTATTTTTCTGGATTTGACTGGGCTAAAAACATGATACCTAAATGAGTAAGGTAAAAAAAAAAAAAAAAAAAAAAAAAAAAAAAAAAAAAGAATTGTTTTTATAGATTCCAAATCAACTTGAAGGTGAAGATGAGCATTTCAAAAAGAAAATCGTTATAGACTGTTTGAGTTGAGTATCTGTTGCTGCCCATGTGTTTTTTGTTTTAATATGAATTACAGGGCAGAAATGAGTGGTGAAAGTTAGATGCATTTTTAGGATGGAACAGCAAGTGACCTTATGAGAGCAAATAAGAATAACTGATATAGACCAGGATGTGAAAACATTATGCAAGTGAAAAGGCTGGACTATATTATGGTAAAGTGAATGGCTGCATATTTGAAATAGTTATACCATGCCCTTTTTATGTCTGAGATGTGTATGAGTGAGGGTTCCTGTCATAGATTTGAAGGGAATTTTGGGGCTTTGCGCCTCAGTAATGTTTTGATGGAGAAAAAAAAAAATGTAGGCATAAATATATACCCAGTGTATTTAAAAGCATGGAGAAGGTAGAGAAGTAGATGGTAAAATAAAATACAGTGTAAAGCTGCAGCTTACAGCTCCAAAAGTCATCTGTCTCAGATTGGTCCCTCTGCAGCAGGAATGCCTGCATGTATCTCACAAATGCATTCCAGTTCTTCTCTAGTCCAGGCTCCCCAAACTTTTTTGCAAATTAAAGTACTGGGTAACACAGGTCATTCACAGTGGATGTATAAAGTGATAGAAATATTCCAAATATTTTTAAAGTGTGAAATTTTTCCTGTAGTACTGACCACAGTTTTGTTACTTTAACTCTGAACATTTTTGCAAAACTGTCTCTTAATCTACCTGGAAAGGGAAACTCTAAATTGTAGTTAAAGCTATATTGCTGAAGGCAGTCTTGCAGTTCACAAAATGATGGAAGAATGACTAATTTACTTTCCTTATCAGAATGATTTATTTGCAACTCTTATTTTTCATTGTGTTTCTTAGTAAAAGATTGCAGAGCTTTAAACAGGACTATAAAAACTGGATGTATATGATAAAGTTTAACAATATTGTATCAGTACTTCAGAATGATAGACATACGTAAAACATAGCTTGATCTCCAATTCAATGTATAACAACCTATGCTTAACCAAAATAAACCAGATATGCATAGTAGTATATCAAATAGCTGTAAGGAACAGAGGAAGCAGTAGTGACTTCAGTAACAACGAGAAGTATGAAAGAAAGGAAAATTGTAACATGTTCCAACAAAGACCTGCTCTTTATCTCTGTTTGAGCCTGCACTCAGTGAGATAATTGAGAACACTGGTGGTCCCCAGCAGAAAAAGTTTAAATACTTTAGATACCTTATTGAGTCAGGGCCAAAGATGAAAAACATGGCTTTCAGGAGTGAAAAATAAGAGGACTGCTCCTTCTTGTGGAAGAGGTTGAGCTGAAAAAAAGCAAAAAGATCTGTGATGCTCTCCCTGGAGTTCTGACGCTGTAGCGAAAAAGGGTACCAGAAATACAGACAACATGAGTTTAATATGCTTTTCTCACTCATGAATGAGCAGGTCCTGCAGAGAGGGACACCCCTCTGAGCTCAGGAAGGATCCTTCCTTCTCCTGAATAATGCATGTCTCTCACATTCTGTGAGGACACACAAGCAATTTGCTTAAGGGAGGATATAACTAGGTGTCCTCTTCTCTCTGATGACCTATCTCAAAAACCCCTGTTAACAAAATGAACGTCAGCTCTTTGAGATGCCCCATCAGTGAAAGTCATAAATGGACTTTCTCTAGAAGTTCTTGAAGGTCAGGAAGCCCAGAGAAGAAACAGTTGCTCACTTTTAACATCCTTCAAGTCCCCAGAGGTGCAGATTTCAGGATTGTTCATAGGAGCTTAACTGAACTGAGGACTCAGGCAGATCCCTGAGGCAGCTCACTTAGATCCAGCCATGAAGCTTTATACAGAGGACCTTGAAATGAAGAAGGTGGATTTATATATTCTTTATTCCTCTCTTAGAAATTCCACTACTGCTGCTGTGCATGCAAAAAAATGATGTACTGAATTGAAATCTGATCAGCGATACACTTAAGGAATGAAGCAAATTGTGGTCTTATGCAGCCCTACTCATCTCAGAGGGTGTCTGGGTATGTGTGGCAGCATGGCGGTGCAGTGTCATGGTGAGCTGATTTCAGTCAAGGAGTGCAGCTTTCTGCATACTGTTTCGTTGTTTTTGTCCTTTGGTTTTCATTGCTGGGATTTTTGTCCTGTAAAATACCTCTTAGGTATTTTCTTTCTTTCAAGAAGGGAATTTCAGGTAGCCAATAGGCGTGCTGTATTTACTTTCCCTGTTGAGTAAATGCAGCTGGCTCCTGACAAACATCTCGCTAGCTATGGAACCGCCAGCATGTGGACTTCTGTCAGGGGTGACCCACCTGCTGAACACACACCAGCGTTTTTACTCAAAGGAATTTGGGAGAATAAATTGAGGGGAAGCCTTCAACAGAAAGAAAACTCTGTTCTGTTTGTACTGAGTTATTTTAAGTATTGTTCCACCTCTAATTTTCCCAGTAAGAGAGGCTTTGTGAGCATGTGAAATTCTGAAAAGCAGTACCCAGTTTGTTTTCCTAGGCTTAGTGTCTGCTGCAAACAGTTATGGAAGTCTTTTCTACCATTTCTCTTCAGGAATCCAGTGAAATTTGTTGTTCTGACTGTCAAAAACACCCTGAATAAGTAATCTTCTTCAAGCAAACATCCTTTCAGTCACCTTGTGGTATTTTATTATCAAATAAGTTTGCAAAATTATCTACAGAGGGAGACAGCAGAAAATAGATGTTGCAGGAAGGATTTTTGGTTTTTAAGCATTAATTGCCTCTATCTGTAATCTAAGGCCAATGCCTCTGCATTTTATCTAGGTGTTGATACACTTCTGAATGTGTAATGGAAGAGTGGACAATACACGATCCATTTAGCAGCCTATGGCTGTGCTGTGGAGTAATACTGAATACTGTGTGTTGCTGTGTCACCAGGCTTGGTGGATAGTTGTCTAAAAATCTGAAAAATATGAAAGCCACTGACTTTAACTACTTAGATGAAAGGCCGTGTACATAGAAGTAACTAGTCGGCTTTTAGTTTTTTCTGTAGCTTATTTTGCATGGGTATCTTTATGGAGATTAACCCAAGGAGGAAGGGTGAGTAAAGTTGGTAGTTTCACAGTACTGCAGAGTAAATTTGGTGTGCCTTAATCCAAAGCCAGAAGAAACAGCTGGAAGGTGCTCTGGCCTGTGATTTGTGAGCTAGAAGTATGCAGTGACTGCCACTGGGAGGCTGGCTGCCATAGTGAGTAACAATGCTTTTCCAGCAGCTGAAGGCTGGAAGTGGGTGGGCACATGCAGCGCAATCCTGGAGCCAGCTGGTCACTCTGGGTTACAGCCATCGCTGCTGAGCGCACAGGGTGGCGTTATTACTGTTACTGTTTTCTTCACTTTGAAGTTACTGATAAATGCAGCTTTATTTACTTTTATTAATAGGATTTTTTTAAGTCTTATTTTGTGACCTTAGCCCTCAAATGGCACTCGGAATTGCATTTTTTTTTTTTTTTAAATATATATATTTCTATGTTAACGCGTTAATGCATAAGCTCAGAGAAGGAAAAAAAAAATAAGCTTTGTTAAGCTAACCCTATTTCCTTTGGCTGTTTTTCTCTTAGATTTTTAGAAGTGAGTCATGATAGACCACCTCGCTAATTCAGCTGGAAATCATGAAACAGTTCATGACCTTCTGAAACAAACATATTAGTTTTCCTACTGCCAGTTGAACTCTATAATCACAGGGTTGAGAAAATTGTCCCTAGAGACTCCTGACTGGTTGCTCTTCAGTTAATGAGAAGATTCCCAGAAGAATGAAAAGATTCTTAAAACTGAGTAGATCATATTCCTTCTGTTTTCTTTTGAAGGACTTAATATTTTTGGTTCTTCCATCCTAGATAATGCAAATCTTTAAAAATATTATATCCTTGCCTTTCTCCATAGCATTTAATACACCAGAAGAATACAAACAAAATACCTCAGTTTCTTCTATGTCCCAGTGTATCTGTCAGCTCTGGAGTGTTTCTGTGTCAGGAAACATGAGCACGCGGTGCAGCAATTCATCAGAGGCACGTTTTGTAGAGTACTCAGTGCTCTGGTGGAAGTACAGTTCACATCTGGGTTCTAGAGATATTTGTACTTACTTAATAGGTAACATACATAGTGCTCTGTATCTCAGTGGTCATCAGTGCTGTAAATCAGGTGACAGTAACTCTGCAGTGCTTTTTGGTTAGATTTCTTGCTTGCTGAGCCCAGTTGTGTCAGATCTGTGATGCTTTGAGCCCCAACAGACCAGCAATCTCAGAGCCTTCCCTTTGTCTGATGGTGGCATCATTCCTTTCTGGTCTTGATAGCTGGTCCAGTGTGCAGTGTGTACCGGGCACAGCTTCTACTTTCTCTGTGATTTTCATTTTCAGGAAGGCTGCACAAGCAGTTTCTGACCTGATATGTTTGGAATTGTCCCTCTCCTCAGCTAGTATATAGCAACATCTCTGCATATCCACGTTTTACTTAGGCATTAGCTCTGCCTCTGCCTAACTGCATTTTAGAGTTTCTGATTCTCATTTGGCAATAGTGCACAGCTGTTACAGCTTGCTTCAGAATACTTGCACTGTCCGTGGTGTCCTCATCCTCACCTAACACAGTTTCCAGTTAGGAATGTTTTTTGTAAACCCAGGGAATTTGGAGTGCTGTGGTGAATGACACAGCCAGCCCATCCTGCAGTGGTGAATGCACCAAGATTGTTCCTCGAACTATGCATAATGTGCTACGTATCTCATTTCAAATGTACTTATAATAAAAGCAGTTTGCTTGGGTAGTCGAAGGAGAAGTGGTGTTCCCCTTTTATTCTGTCCAACAATTCTGTCCAGTGGGAGGAAATTACCTGCATGACGTAATCCAAGGGACTAGAGTAAGATTACTCCCATGTAGCACACGTAGTGCAATTATTCACAGCATTGAAAAGCTGCTTACACTTGTGGGAAAGTAACTCCTAAGAAACTTAAGGAAGAATAAAGTGATTGTTTTGCACTGTCTCCTGACAGTAGCAGTTCTGTATTGGTGCTTTTCATGTGTGATCACCACAAGCAGTTACCTCCCTGGCTACCCTTAGATGTGGCATGCCCTGGCTTTCTTTCCAGGCAAACATAGCTTGAGTTCCATCTGTTGCTGCATATTTCACTAACAAGTGTGAGTTCTGAGAAATATGTGGTTACAGTTTAATATTCAAACTGTTGTGAATAGAAAATAGCAAAAAACTGCAAGACTTTGGCACCGGAGCGTTCTGTTCATTCAGAGGAGTTGCAGCCATATGTACTGAGTATTTGTTCTGAGGAAACCGAACTGACAGGGAGTCACTTTTTAAGAGCCTAATATAAATCCTGTCTAACACCACGCATGACTTGGATTGCTGGGCCAACGTACCTTTGGGGGCTGACTAAATTTTTGCGATGTTATTCCAATATGTCAAAAGTGAGCACAGCATGAAGCTTATTTGGAAAGATACTGGGTGTTTGTCTCATTCTATAAAGTTTTTTTTTTTTTTTCCCCACAAAATATTGTCCAATTTGTTATTTTTACTAAAAAAAGGTGTTTTTTTTTTTTTTTTTTAATTTTCTAAGGAAAAATTGGCTTTTTGGTTCACTAAACATCTTTACAACTGTATGCAGAGTTCTAGTCTGAAACATAAAAGCACACAGGTTTTTTTTGTGTATTTATCCTGAAATATGTGTTAAGGAAATGTCCTTCAAAGCATGTGTAAGCCAGTTTGGCAATTGCAGTGCTACTTGATGGAGGTGTGGCTTCCAGTTGCCACTTCAGCGACTGATCAAATGAATCAGATAACATCATTTCTGCTCCTGGTCTCTGAGGGCTACCAGACCTTTTAAGAACTTTGAAGATAGTGTGTGAAGAACCTAACTGTCTGTATCAGCTGACTTTGTGAAAACACTACAAGTATTTTTCCTCTTGTGTATTGTCAGAACTTTTTAATGAAGTAGTTGTTCTTGGAAAGAAAATTAAAGACATAGCTGATACAGTCAGTTCTCAGCTCAGTTATTTTGGCCCAACTCCTATTAATACTATGAGTTCATGTTAAATAGTAGCTGGGGTGTTTGAAATTTACAAGTATAAATTATACGAATTGGAATTCGGATAGCCATTGTCCTCAGGCCTTTTACTATTCTTCTAGATCGTCTTACCCCTGTGATGCCAGAATACCCTTGGCCTTACTGCACGGATACTCCCAAAGAACTATGCACTTTATTTATCTGTCAGTGGATGCCTAGGGGTATCATAAAAGGTTAATGCCACATCTGGTCTCCTGCTTTTTGCTGGTCAACTGATTTAGTTTCACTTGAAACTGCCTGGTTTAAAAAAAGGCGAGTAATTGCACTCTAAATGCTGCATATAGAAATAGCATACACATGTACTAATATGCAGCGTAGAGAAGTAATAAAAAGCTAAATTGAATAGCTTTTTCAATCATTTTGTTCACAAACAGTTTGAAGATGAAATAAGAAGCAGTTCAAAATCAAATTAGCAAACTGTAGCTATTTTGTGAAGCATAACAACTTCTTCAAGTTTTCTCTGTAAACTCTTCCAAATAGTGTGTTCTTTAAAAAGATCAGGGCACAAAGAGACAGGAAGGCTTGATTTGTCATAGTGCAAATGCAGAGCTTTCCCTGGACTCTGATAAATCCTTTTGCAGTTAGTTGCAACTTCATTATATGTTGTAGATTTTCTGAAGGATGAGGCCAATGTGGCTACTAAGCCTGGAAAAGTGTGTGGGGTAGTAACTGTTTACAGCAATTTGGATACATTCCCCAGACTGCAGAAATCATTATTTAATTTCATGACAAAATGACCAGAGCATAACAAAAGCTTGATACCTGTCACTGGATTTTCTATTCTTGTTAAGGTGTCTCTTAGGCTTGTGTGTCTGCCCACTTCTTTTCCTTTTGCATTACCACCCTGTGTAGCAATGAGCCTATTTTAAAGTTGGTGATATCACTTCTATTACTGATGCTTCCAGAGGCAAATACTTACCAAAAGTTAATGGTATTTAGTGTTTGTCAGTCCCACCAAAAACAGGAGCTACGTATTTCTTCTCATGCTTCCTGTGCAAGATTGCATTGTAAAGAAGCAGTATAAGTTCATGGAAGAGAATAAAGTGCTCTGGGAGTGTTTGATTCAGGAAAAGATGTTCAATAGTTAGGGACAGAAGTCAGAACATGTGATTGCTTCCTATACGATGGCACAGCTGTGCCAGTGCTGCAAAGAATATGTTTATGTGTATGTAGAAGACAAAGCTAGTTTTAATACCATGAGATAAGTTTTCAGATGGTACTTAATAGTGTTGGCTTCCATTGCTGATGATGGAAAAAAATACTTTCTTGTTTTTGGATCCCTGTTTCCTGTTCTATGTTAAAAGCAGCAACAGGAGATGAGTAAAAGCAAGAGAGGCTTCCACTTGATCCAGCTTTGGAGTTTTTTCTCTGGCCAAAATGTTGATGAGCAAGGTTGCAGTGTTTCCTGCTTACTTGCTGGGCATCTTATTTCCATGAAACTGCTTATATAATGATGCTTATTAAGAAGTTATTTCTGATCAGTTTTGTGAAGAGTTACTGCATGTATGCGTAGGAAGTCTGCCATTCTATAAACACATGAAAAAGTGAAAAGTTGTGTGTTAATAAAGAGCTTTGGTGCTTTTTTCAGCATAATGACTGAGGACAAAGCAGAAGAAAACGTCCAGCCCATGACGTTCTGTATTGTGGTGTTTTGCTAGAAGAAGTGCAGTAGAAGGTTTTCTTAAGTAGCTTAATGGAGTTCAGGTTCTGTCTCTCTAAATGTGGCACAGTGTGTTTTGCACTTACATTCTTTTCCAAAATAATCCTAAGATCTAAAAAACAAGCCAAAAAAAAAAAAAAAAAAAGAAACAAAAAATCCACAACCCAAATTTGTTTATGTTATTTAATGATGCTACTTGAGCAATCTTTGTTATTTTTATTCACATACATGAATGTTTAGATATTGTTGCTTATCCATGAATATGGAACTCTGAATTTTATTGTGTGTTATGAAGATTTGTACAAGTGTGACTTCTTGTTGTGTACATAGAACTCTGCATCAAATTTCAAATAATCTGTACTTCATTCCTACTGCTGCAAACTGTGTTTGTCTTGTCCTGTGTTTTGGCAAACTGTAAAGACACAGAAGATTTAAAGGACTTGAAAGCATTAAAAGGAAGCTATTTTCAACAAATCTAGCTTTCATGCATTTTGTAACTTGATACTAAGTGGAAGATGTTGAAGGGAAAGGAGCCAAATCTTAGTGTGGTCCTAAGAGACCCAAGAAATAATAGGGCGACTCCAATTTGTCATTCTTCTTTTATGATCACACACAAATCTAAAATGTATACATATGTTATTTCTGTATAGTTAGATACAGTGCTGGCTTCTACTTTTGGTTTCTTGGCCATTCCTAAATATTGTCATTAATGTTTATAATACAGTGGTTTTCCTTGTTGCAGAGGGACTTTTTTTTTGTAAGTTTTTTGGTATTCAATTATTGCAGAAGGTAAGGAATGATAAATGTAGAGGCCTTGTGTTAGTAGGGCGTTACTCCCTTGTCTGTGCTGCGGTGTGAGGCGCACACAGAAGCCTAACAGCAATGACAGTAACTTGCCCTTCACACGTGTTGTTGTTTGCACTCAGTTTTGGAAGGCTGGCCTTGGAAGATTTGAGTTTCAGCCAGAATAGGCCTATTATATGTGAGCCTCTGCTGCCGGGCAACAAAAATGGCCCTCTGCGCACAGAGGTGTCTGGTGCTTAAACTGACTTTATTTTGGAAAGGTGGTTTGCACCCTAGTGTTACAATATTAGATACTTTTCTTTGGTCTACAGTGTTGCTTAAAATCTGCTTCTGCTTTGTAAGCACATGATGAACAACATAAACAAAATTCTCCTGGCAAAGGTGATGTTCATTAAGGAGTCACTGGTGTGTTAGTTCAGGCTCCAGACATGGCTTTGATTTCTCCCTGTAGACTTTAATCAAAAAAGTGGCTCTTGAGGAGCATGAGAACAGCTGTGGATTTCCATCTGCCTATTTATTTTAATAATAAATGAAGGAAACACTTACATAATGTCTCCTTCAAATTCTGGAGAGTTTTACAACTTATTTCTGCTCAGAATCAATATATTTGCATATATTTGTACTTTGATTTTGTGGAAGGTTGAGGTGAAGGGCTGTAAAGATGACAAAATATTTTTCTTCTTTGAGTGTGCTGAGGCTACACAGTGAAACATCCTATTTCTTAGAACTTTGAGATCTAGGAAGTGTCCGAAGTACTGTAGAAAGTACATTTAAAGTAAATAATCATCTTTAAAACAAGATGCTAAGATAGACTCTCCTGCACAACTGCTTCGACTGCTTGAAGCTGCATTATTTCTAAGAAAAGATCTAAGAACATCCAGCTGACCCAATAATTTGATTCTCTGCTGTCTCTCAATGCCTTACAACAAGAAAGTCAAGTCCTGCACATTTCCTTCTCAAGTGTGATTGTCAGATTTGTCATTGTCAAATAATGATAAGGAAGCATATGGTACCTTACAGATGTTTGCATTGTACCTACAACCAGCAGAAATGTTTTTGTACTGTACGCTCGTTGCTCTGGCTCTTTTTGCAGGAGGAGTAAAGCTATGTGCCACTATCATTTCTCTTGCGTAATGAAAAATAAATGGCACTCAACTATTTTAATTTCATACCTGTCACAAAATAATGCAGTTCCATTTAATTGCATGCAGAATTTTGATAGTCAAGGAACATTTGAAAGTAAAGGGCTTATATGGTTTCTAGTCTACAACCTATTACCCTAGGAAGCTCCTGAAATCTGTTTTGTTGGGAGGTACATTGTCAGTGACTCGTCTTTCACTGGGGGCTGTTATTTCCCAGGAAATTGAGAATAAGTGTAAATTCATAAATGTGTTTCACTTATTCAGATAAGGAGGATGATAGTTGCAGAGTTTACAGAGGTAGAAGACAAGGGTGTGTAAGAATTTACTGGCATCATTGGAGAGAGTCCCTGCTTTCATAACCTAATGGAAGCTCCTAGGGCACTGTTTACATGCTCGTCAGATTTCCGTTGTCTTTTCAATGTGATAAATAAAAATGGTGGTTAGATTTTTCCTACAAATAAAAGTAGGTGAATTCAGGTGAATTGTCAAACACAAAAAAAATCTAATGGTACAGTGGCATGCAGCTGGCTGCACTACAATTTAGGTTGTGTCAGCGTTTCCATCACGGACCAAGTTAGGATTTTTTTTTAACACAGCTGTAAAAATCTGCTTCGTTCTGAAACTTGGCAAGATGTTTCTCTGCCTGAGAAGGAGCTTCTTTCTTTTTAAATGGAAATGCATTTCATTTCTTGATATTCTTTCAGAGTATTGGTGGTTTAGCATCAGTGAGAATGCTGAAGTGATTCTCAGGCAGAAGGAAACAGCTCGTGCGTGTGTGTAAAATACTGATGATTTAATGTACAATGAGATATCTTGTGTTATCTGTCTGGTTAAATTGCCCTTTGTGGTGAAGGGATTGTAGTGCTTCACACAGCAAACAAGCTAGTTGCCCAGAGAGATGTAACAGAGGAAGGCAGTGAGCAGGCTCTTCTACAAAACTTGGCCAGTGCGTGCTAATCTTACAGTATTGTGTCAGCTCCTTTGCTGAGCTGATCTTTGGGCTAGATCAGTTTGTGTTACATTGCTCTGAATCGCATGGTGGTGTTCAGCTGAATGCAGAGTAGGATTAGACTGAAAACCCATTATCTGGCCAGTCCTCAGGGGGCACAAAGTGGTAGGTTTCCTCTCTTAGCAGGAACCACTTGTCATTCAGAGAAGTGTGAGCATGATTTATGTCAGAGGCTTTCTGTTGTCCAGTTTCCAAAGAAAGCAATGGGAATAGTTCAGATTACTGTCTTCTGTGTCATCAAAAAATAATCTTGGGAATTGATTCTATGTTTGTTACTGTCTACAAATTCTAGCACCTTGGTCAGTGTATAATAGTTACATTGTGCAATTTGAAATGCCTTAACTATGGCATTTCTTAAATCTTTTTTTTTAGAGCATTCAAAAATGGCGTATTTAAGTGAAATACTGCTTTCCTGAACTTAAAATTTCATCTCATTCTTTGTTCATGGAGGACTCGATGTCAAGTTCTGCCTAACCCCTGGCTGGAGCTAATGCCAAGCTGATGTTAACAGTGAGAGAATTTATTCACACAGCATCTTCCCTTTATCCCTGATTTGTTCTTTGCAAGAAGTGCATCTCAGCCATCCACTCACAGGACTATGAAAGAAAAGCTTCAGCTTATGTTTACATTCAGTTATCTCAATCTTTCACTGAGCTGCTGTTCAGCAGCTCTATCTGAAGTTGCTCTTTGTACATTAGCTTTGTCTTGTCCTTCATTCTAGCATGTATCCACTCTGCATGTCAGCTATCCAAATGTGCACACGTATGTTTTTTGTACGTCTAGACAACATTTCATACAACACAATTGCCTTTACACTTTTCCCCATTTTTAATGCAATATTATTTCATAGCAGTAGGTACCTGGGATGAAAAGCTAGCAAAACTTTAAGCTGTCATTGTGTTATCAAGACACTGCTTTCACAAACTGTTAAATTATTAAATCATTTTGAATAGCTATAGTTGAGAAGTACGGGTAATGAATGAGAATCAACATTTCTAAGCACTGATGAGATGTACATGTTATTCCTTGACTTTTTTCAGGCTTCACTGCATCTTTATTACAGGTTTACAAGAAGGTTAAAAATGAATTTTTGCCCTGTATTTTATTAAATGCTGATATCGTATAATTATTTATACGGCCCTGTGCTGTACTAATTGTGTGATGGGTGTATTATGGATCCCTTCCTGTTACCAGGTATTCCTGTCATAGTTCCGCAGTTGCATGGCTTCCGTAATTCTGCCTGTTCAAGTATTCTGCTGTGCAGTTTTATAGAGACATATTCAAGACATTGAAAATGTTGTAGTCCTCTCTAAGTACTTGAAACCAGCAGTGTTTGTTGATGTAAAAGATGTTTTGGTGATGTGTCTAGTTATATTGCCCAAATGCAGTGTCAGTTTAAAAAAAACAAACATCTAGATAGATCTGACCTGTGCCCACTGGAGTCTGTGAAGATCTAGCAGTGACCTCTAGAGCTTGAGCCAGGGTCTAACTAGTGAGAATACAGTAATCTTTCTTAAAAAATAAAGTGTGTGTTAAGACATTTCTTTATTATGCATGTGTAATATTTACCTGTCTTTTTTGTCATATTACTGATGAAAGCTGTATTAACTATTTGTGTATTCATACTGCTGACTTTGTATACCTCTTGGTGTCCCTGCTCAGGACATTATTAGTCCTAGTGTGAATTAGATGCAAGCTGCTTGTTGTTAACGTCTACCACCTTTCTCTTTCTCTCTCTCCTGCCCCCCTTTTTTTTTTTTTTTTTTTAGAGGCCTTTGAGTCCTTCCTGCGCTTAGCTGAAAACCGCACAAGATCTCTGTTTGAGACAGCTTACAGACCTATGGCAAAAGAAGCAGCAGAGCCTGTTAAAGAACTTTTTACAGACATCTCCCTCTACATCCTGGGTGCGGAGACTACAGTAGAAAATGCAGTATTACGTTTTTTTGACAGTCTTTTTCCTCTGGTGTATAGTCGGCTAATAAATCCAGGAATTACTGATTTGTCAGAGGAGTATACAGAATGTCTTCGGCTTACGAGGCAAGACATAAATCCTTTTGGACACTATTCTAAAAACATGGTTACAGAGCTGTCAAAATCTCTTTGGGCAAGTAGGATGCTCAGCCAGGCCCTCAGTCTGGGCACTGAAGTGATAAATACTACTGAACACGCTGCCCTCACCAAGGAGTGCAGTAGAGCTCTAGTGAGGATGCAGTACTGCCCACATTGCCAGGGTCTGACACTAATCAGACCCTGTGTTGGATACTGTCTGAACGTGATGAGGGGCTGTTTGGCCAGCGTGTCAGAACTGGATATGCAATGGAGGGAGTATATCTCCACACTGGAATATCTGACTAACGAAATGGGTGCCTCGCATGATCTGGAAATAGCACTGACAGAAATCTGGAACTCCATCAACGAAGCCATCCTGCACGCACAGTTAAATGGACCACAGCTTTCTGCTACAGTAAGTGCTCCCTACCCCCATCTATAAATTTAATTATTAAATATTTGAACAAGTTTGTGTTTTCTGTAGATCAGCTTTTGGTTTTCAACCGGATCTTTGTTAACAGTCCATGAGAATATTACGGATGGGGTTCAGTAGAGTCTGCTGAAATGAAAGGAGGGGTGGGGGGTGGTGGAGGTAGCTCTAGCTTGTCTGCAGTATATTATAATATTATACTTGATATCAACAGCATATTTTCATACTTAAAAATATTTGATCCTGGAATTCTAGAAACAATGTTCCCCTGGCATGTAAGTATTTGTAATATATGGAGGCATTCCATAGGCAATAATGTAGAGGGTTAAAACAGCATGTTTCTAAATAAATGCAAAGAAATTTATTCTTCATAATTTAACAGTCACTTCATTTTTGTGCTGATGATTGAGACATCAGGAAGATAGTAGAGGTCTACAGTGAGTACCCCCCTCCAATGAAAGCTGGACAAAGCAGTAGGAAAGGTACTTGTTTGACAGCATTTACATTAGCAGAAGAACAAAATACACTTAAATAATTCCATCTTTTTTAAGTGGAAGATTAAAGAGGACGTAACTAGGATGGCAGAATTCTTATAAATAATAGCATCATCTTGACTGATTGATATTCTGTCAAAATGTTGAAAGTTACAGCGGAAATTATTGAAATGAGTAATGGTGTATCTGATGACATCTCTATGAAGTTTAACATGGCTGTCAAAATGTAGTAGTGTGGCCTTAAGGAGGAAAAAGCCTAATTTAAGAAGAGAAATGCAGGTAGATCTCCTTTTCTTAGGGAAGGAATTCTTGCAGAGAACAAATTAGAAGGAAATGCTCAGATCTAAAATTTAATTCCTAGGCTGAACTTGGGTCATCTATTATGTAAAAGAAAAAATGAGCTGAAAGATTCTGTGCAAAGAAAATGTGGCAGGGGTGTTTCTGGGCTAAGAACATTTTTTGCCAGGACAAAATGGCTGTAATTTGTAACCTTCCAAGATACCTAGTGCCACAGCTCCCTTCAGTGTAGAAGAGCGGTTGGAAACAGAGTGACTGTATGTATGTAAATGATGTAAATAAATAAACAAATGTGCCCCACTCTTAGTAATCTGATAGAATTTTCACTGTATATTTGAAGTGATCTTAATTCACGTTGCCTGAGGTTCTGCTTTTCCTTTACATCCATGACACTCATATCTGCTAGTTTGATAAACAGGGATAAACATGAAATATTAAGAAAAGATTTGTCTATTTTCTTATCTGCTACGCTGTTGGCCTTGGAGCCTACATGTGGTGTAGCACAGATCTTGCTCCTGCTAACATCTTGTTGGTAGCGTCACAATGTATAACATAAAGCAATGGAACGTATAATGAACAATATTCTTACATTGCTCTCATTTTCCCTATCGGATTACTTATATGCAAGTCTAGGAAATTGAAAATACATTCTTAATTAATACATACTAGTTTTATTTGAGTGTAAATAGATACCTCTTAAATCATCACACTGCTTCATTGTTGATTACGCAGTATTAATTAGGAATAAACTGAAACTTCCTGACTACTGGCAGCAAGAATGGTCTGACAGATATTTCCTGCAATATATACAACATGCTACAAAATGCTAAATTGTAACTCTGCATGGCATTTGTAAGCCTCTTCATATGCTCTTGTTTAGCATAATGATGGAGTAAAATGCATACGTAATCCAGATGATACCAGATAATTACAGATGAAGTCAATGAGTATATTGCTTCTAGCTGATTTCAAAGCAGTATTACCTCTGAAGTGTTTTTGACAGTTTTCTTTGATGGATATTCGTATCATTTTGTTTGACTTTAGTCTTTCTCAGTTCCCTTGCAGTAACTTTGAAACGTTTTCTTTCTTCCATTCAGAATGCATTCAAAGGTGTTGTTTGAAACTACATTAATCCTTTC
>JAOWBP010004023.1:87751-116818 GCA_028571105.1 Tragopan temminckii
GGGGAAGATTGTGTGTTGGTTTAGGGACTGCTCTGTAGGGTAGCAAAAGATGTTTTCTGTTTGAAAATGAGGACTTTATACTAGTTCATTATTTTCAGTCTTTAGCTTTTTCAGAGATCAGATTTCTGCAGGGTAAGATTGTGATTTGAAGACAGAGCGTGTTCCACTATTTGAGCAAGTGTTTAGTCTGATATTGATTTAAAACTTTACTGAGTAGTTACAGAGGATAACCTTTATTTAGAGAATCGAGCCTAATTAAGTTGCATTTCCGTCTCTAAAGAAACAGAAAGGAGTTCAATCTCCAGCTTCAGGATTTCTGTCTGTGAGATGGCTTCTTGGAATCTGGTCCCCAGTTCTCAATTGTACGATAGTACCCTTTCAGACTACTCTAAGAAGGTTTTGTACTTTATTTTTTCAGAAAACGATGATTTCTCTTTTCCTTTCACATAAATGTAGAGACCTTTTTCTGTGCACGCAGTTAAGCTCCTGCAAAAATGGAAATGTTTAATGTATGTGTAGTTTCCATTACAAGTGCTGTAATTGGTTTCATTCAATTATAAATAATCTATAGAAAACTCATTCAGGAAAGCAGAGTACTCCTAGTAATTTTCATTTTTCCTGAGGCAGCCTTAATTAATGCACCTGCCCTTTTGGGAAACATTTTACATTTTTTAATAGGTAATACAGCTAAAAATTAGAGTTCCTTTTTGAGCTTGCTGTCTGCCTGGATGATAATGAAGAATAAGAAGTTACATTGTTTTCTTTCAAATGAGAGAAAGAAGTGAAGGAAACCAATAGAGTGTACAGTGTACTTTCCTCAAATGAGGTTCAGTCAATTATTATAAAATTATATATTAAAAAATCCTATTTATAGGAAGAGTGCATAATTACAAGAGAGTAACCTCTGTTCATCTCTTCCATTACAGCCAAGAGAATTGCCCCATTTGCTGGGATAGCATGTGTGAAAGGTCACCTTTAAGATATTAGTAACCTCTCCTCAGATTCCTCCAGAATGTGCCATGCCATTTGTTCAATGATACTGGCTTGCATCCAGCTTACTTAACCTAATGTGGGCCAGCCACAGTCTGCAGCATCAGCAATCACAATCATTACTTTCTGGCTTGTCTGCTGAAATCTAATTGTCTTACATATTGTTAGGAGCCCTGATTGCTTCTTGGAGCCAGATAGAGATGCCAACTTTGTTCACTCTTCCTTATCGTTTTTGAGACTTTCTCCATACTTTTTCTCTTTTTGTGTTTTAAAAGTGAGTGTTGTTTTCTCATGCACTCAGTCTACTGTATTTCTGCAGACCAAACTGTATTTTTGCACCTTTCCTGCTTTTTATTTTTATTTTTTATTCCAAGTGGAAATAAAATATCCTCAATTAAAATGTGTGGAGCAGGATAGACAGTTCTGAAATGCATGCTGGCCTCTGGCAACTGGGGAGCTATATGTGTTTGCTTATTCATTTGTAAGCCAAATTCTCTCTCCTCTCCTGATAAAATACTGTAGTCCTTGAAATACTTAAATTATAATCACAGAAATATATTTAAAAAAAAAACAACAAAAAACATTAAAAGAAGTGCAGGTCAGTCCCTGTTGATCAGGAGCATACTGGAAGTGTCTTGATTAAAGCACAGTATGTGAGGGATGCTCTTGTTCACTAGGGGGAGTCCCATTTTGCTGCTTGTCTATCACAAGTAGTTATCTGCAACAAATACTGTTGGTGCTTGTACTTCCTTGAATCGAGTCCCAGAAAGGGGGCATTCCTGCTGCTCTTGAGGCATCTAGCAGGTTGAGGGGCATACATGGGCACAGGTAATAGGAACTGGATAACATATGAAGTACAGATGATTTCTGTTGGATCAAAAATTGTTAGTTTGTCTGGTTGTGCTAACTAAAAATTTGCACCTCCAGTGGTACTGAACATATCCCAGTACCGCCTTTTTGGCTTTGTCTGGAGCATGGTGGTCTTGCATGCAGATGTAGCACTGCTGACTTTTCTGCTCTGGATCTGAAGCAGAGATGGTACATCAGTGGGTGTCATATTGGGCGTACGGTTGTTGTAGATTCATTGTCCTGCTCAGGTACAGATTCTCTGTTACTTTTGGCAGCTTGTGGTTACAAGCAGAATTGCTTCTCCTCTGTAGGACAAAATATATCATATCCCTATGTAAAGGAGTGTTCTGAGGTCCAATTACAAAAGAACGGTTCTTTCATTTAATTATCAAAGTATATTAGGTACACGTTTTTGCCCACGTTGATAAGCTCTGTGATCTTGGGTCCCCTCTGAGCTTCTGGAAATCACAGAATCACTGTAAGAATTGGAAGGGACCTCTGGAGATCATCTAGTCCACTCCCCTACTAAAGCAGGTTCTGTTCACACACAGAAAAGTGTCCAGATGGATCTTGAATACCTCCAGAGAAAGAGACTCCACAACCTCTCCGGGAAGCCTGTTCCAGAGCTCTATCACTCTCACAGCAAAAAAGATCTTCCTTGTATTTGTGTGGAACTTCCTCTGTTACAGTTTCTGCCCCTTGCCCCTTTTTCTATCCCCACACAGCACTGAAAAGAGTCTAACCCCATCCAGTTGACTTTCACACTTCAGATATTTAGAAAACACAGGAGAGTGTACCCCCATAGTGAGCAGTACAGTCAGACTGGTAACTCTGGACAAGGAGAAAGTTGAGGTACATAACAACTTTTATTGCCTCAGTCTTTACTGGTGGGTGCTCTTCACACATTCATTTATAAGTAGCCCTTAAGCAGATGGGTTGGAAGGTGGGGACTGGGGGAGCAATGTCCCTCCTGCTGTAAGAGGAGATCAGGTTTGCTGCCACCTGGGGAACCTGAACATCCATAAGTCAGTCTGTGCGTCCCATTGAGATGCATCCCAGAGCCCTGAGGGCACTGGCTGTTGTAGTCACCAGGCCACTCGCAGTGATATCTGAAAAGTCACTGTGGTCAGGTGAAATCCATGTTGACTGGAAAAAGGGCAACGTTGCACCCATTTTTAAGAAGCCTGTCAACTTCACCTCTGTGCCAGGGAAGATCATGAAGCAGATCCTTCTGGAAGCTATGCTAAGGAACATGGAAGAGAGGGAGGTGATGCGGGAGAACCAGCATGGCTTCACTAAGGATCCATCCTGCCTAACCAACCTAGTGGCATTCTACAATGGCATAGCTGGATCCGTGGACATGGGAAGAGACACTGATGTTATCTGTTTGGACTTCAGTAAGGCCTGTGACATGATTCCCTGTAATATCCTCCTCTCAAAATTGGAAAGATAGAAATTTGATGGGTGGACTGTTTGATAGACAAGAAACTGGTTGCAAGATTGTACCCGGAGAGTGGTGATCAGTGTCTCCATGTCTGGATGGAGATCAGTGCTGAATGGTGTCCCTCAGGGGCCAGTACGCCCTCAGACCAGTGCTCTTTTATTTCTTAATCAACGACAATGGTAGTGGGACTGAGTGCACCCTCATCAGATGGCGGGTAACACCAAGCTGTGTTGTGCAGTCAACACACCTGAGGGATGGAATGCCATCTGGAGAGACCTGGACAGGCTGAGCAGTGGGCCCAGGAGAACCTCATGTGATTCAACAAATCTAAGTGCATGGTTTTGTACCTGGGGCATGGGTACTTCCACTATCAGTACAAGCTGAGGGATGTGAGGACGGCACACAGTCCTGCTGAAAAAGGACCTCCCAGGGATACTGATGGATGGCAGCTGGACATGAACCAGAAATGTGCCCTCACAGTCCAGAAAGCCAACTGGATCTTGAACTACATCAAAATGAGTGCTTCCAACAGATGGAGGGGCATGATCCTGCCCCTCTGCTCTGTGCGGGTGAGACCTCACCTGGAGCGCTACGTCCAGATGTGGAGTCCTCAGTACAGAAGAGACATGGAGCTGTTGGAGCACATCCAGAGGAGGGCCACGAAAATAATCCCAGGGATGGAACACCTCTCCTACAAGGTCAGTCTGAGAGAGCTGGGGCTGTTCATCCTGGACAAGGCTCCAGGGAGACCTCATATCAGTCCTTCAGTATGTAAGGAGGGGATATAAGAAAGAAGGGGACACACTCTTTAGCAGGGTCTGTTGGGATAGGACAAGGTGAAATGATTTCAAACTAAGACAGGGGAGATTTAGACAGAATATAAGGAGAAAGATTTTTGCAATAGGAGTGGCGAGGCATTGGCCCAGGTTGCCCAGAGATGTGCTGAATGCTCTGTCCCTGGAGACATTCAAGGTCAGACTGGAGCAAGCTCTGAGCACCCTGATCTAGTTGTAGATGTTCTGTGACATTGGACTAGAGGATCTTTAAAGTCTCCTCCAACTCAAATGATTCTATGATTCTGTGACCTCAAAATGCAATATTTCTGTGAAATGGTAATGGGATCTCTCATCAATCTTCTCCAGACTGAAGAGTCCCAGGTCCCTCAGCCTTTGTTAGTATGGGAGATGCTCCAGGCTCCTAATCATCTTTTAGCCCTCTGCTGGACTCTCTCAAGAAGTTCCTTATCTTTTTTGAACTGGGAATCCCAGAACTGGGTGCAGTATTCTAAATGTAGCCTCAGCATGTCAGAACAAAAGGGATCACCTCCCTCAGCCTGCTGGTCGTGCTCTTCCTAATGCACCCCAGGGTACCACTGGCCTTCTTGGCCACAAGAGCACACTGATGACTCATGGACAAGCTGCTGTCCACCAGAACCCCTACGTTCTTCTCTTTAGATCACAGTGCTTTGAGGTCTACCAATCAGCCAGTTCTGAGTCCACTTCACTGTTCACTTCTCTATCCCGTGCTTCCTAAGTTTAATTACAAGGATGTTGTGGGAGAGTGTCACAAGCCTTGCTGAAGTCAAGGTACTCAACATCCACTCGTCTCTCTGATGGGAGTTGTGCTCCCAAGGCTTTATAGTCTTCTTTGATTCTGCCCATGTTCTGCCTACCTGCATTGTTTGTGCCTGCATGAAAGAGGAAAAGGGAATAGTAGTCTGTACTTTTGATAATCTGTGGCACCCTTTCAGGAATGTCACAGGTCTTGGCTCCTGGCAGGCAGCAACCTTCTCGAGACCCCCTGTCAGGCTGACAGAGGGGAATGTCAGTGTCTTTTAACAGGCAGTTACCTATTATGAGCACTGGTGTTTCTTTTTACGTTATCTACTGCAGGATGCCAGTGTGGTTTCTTCCAGGAGATCTTTTGGTCCTGGGTATTATGTGTCTCAATAGCTGCAAGAGCTTCCTGCCTGTTTTTGGTAGTGAAGCTGTGGGGTGGGGACCAAAGAGGTGCCCTGCTTTTGTGCGTCATCAGGGACCAAGGTGCCTTCTTCTCAATATTGTCCTCATTGGAACATATTTATTAAACTACCTACCAGTCTGTCTCTTATCACCTGTAATGCTATGCAGCCTTTTTAACTGCTTCTTGCAGCTCAGCCACCTGTCTTAAAAGATCATCCACCTGTGTGCATCAAGTGCAGGTACTTGCCTTGTCACTAGGAGAAGATTCGCAGCACACAGTACAATCAGCCATCTGAACTGAAGTCTCCTTACTTGCCATATCTGCCTAGGTGAATGCGTCAGACATCCCCAGGGATTTTCCTGAAGCAGCAGTTGTCTTAGTCCTAAGGTGAGTGCCCTCCACTGCACTGGCAGAGGTCGAAAGAACTTCACCTGGTTCTGCACCTTGCAAGCTAGTCGCTGCAATGGATTGCTGCTTCCAGCAGAGCTGAAGCAGACTGCCTGCACGAACTGCTGCACAGACTGTAGATTATGTAAAAGTGCCAGTGCTTCTGCATAAGGTTTACTGATCCTGAAGAAAGTATGCAAAGGCAAGTTAATGTTCATCAGTTTAATAGAGAGGTACTCACATTACTGGGGACAGCCAGCTCATAGGGCGTCTGTGCCATCCCTTAGTGCTGTGGCCATATATTTGACAGCAGGAGACAATAAAGCATTATGTATCAGGATAAGCAAGGTCATTTTCAAAACACAAGGAAACTCATTTGCAGCTACAGAGCAGTTTATCACAAACAAACTTCTTTTAGCTACATGCAGGAGCTAGAGATGGTTTACTTGTGTTCCCAAGCTAGCACAAGCCCTTTCTCACAGGCTAGTCACCTGTTCAGGCCATGAGCTGTATTTTTTCACACACTCCACCCCTTCATGGCTTGAACTGGGACATAGCTTGTTTGAAGATAGCTGAAGTGCATTGCATCCGAATCTCATGTAAGCAGTAGTGTATGCAGGAACTAATAAGACAGAATCCAATAATGCCATACAACTGTTTTTACCACCCTGAAGTTATGGAGGCTACCCAGGTAGAGATGGAATCATTTGTTAGTTGTTCAGTTTGAATAATTGGGGTCTTCATCTGTGTCATCATGTGATTTACATATTTGGAAACACCGGGAATGTATAAACAACCATCTGTGTTAATGATTGCACAGTCCCTCTTGAGCAGCAGTCAGTATGTTTAATGCCATGTCATTCTGTAGTACTATTTTTTGCATTTGTTCTAATTTCTGGTTAATCAGCCGAATAGCTTGTTGGGTTAAATTTAGTGCTTCTGCAGTATGATTAGCTAATGCAGATACTTGCCATTCACTAGAGATCACTGCAGCTTGTGGCAAAAAGCCAGCCATGGCATAGGACCACCAAGCAGTCCTTTTGTATCAATATCTGATGAGAAAAGTTTGCCAATTAGTTGGTGTTTGTGGTAATTTGGAGTGTATTGTACTGGGTACATAGGGCACCCCCAAGTACATTCTCTAGTCCAATTAAAGAGTAGTTGCGGACAGCCGTATTGACCACAAACTCACAAAGAATCCTATGCACAGAAAACTTATTAGAACCCTTATTCAAGGGTAAGGATGAGGTAATATACCTAAGCCAGCTTTTGGGTAAAGCTTCCACTCACACTTCAGTTCCATTTGAAGAGTTCTCTTCAACAAAATATGGTGTTTGGTGTCTTACCCTCCCATTAAAGGTGAAAGCCAACGTATACCATTCCATATTTGATCTGTGATGATCTGTCGGGTGACAAGGTCATGGACAATTCTGCATTCAGTCTTCATCATTATTTTGGGTATAATTTCATTGAAGGTTGGCTATCTATTTATGCTTACAGTCCTACTCCATTGAAGAGTTCCTTATACAACAAAAATCAGAGTATTGACAAGTATCTTTAGTCAACCAGGTACTGAGTACCTGGAGAGTTACAGAATCTCCCTTTTCCAACAACGTCCCTTAAGGAGCAAGGATGCTGCACTGTTTTGCATCACATGTACCTGCCACTGCCGTTCTGCCATATGATTATCTGGTTCAAGGTCAGCAGAGGCAGGGAGAGTAGAAAGTTCATGGTGTCATTTTGTGGCTTTAGATGTTGTTGTCAATGGTTGGACCAAATAGAAAAATTCATATTGCTTTTTGCATATCTTTTTCTAGGGGACAGGATTAAAAAAATAACATCCAGTAAACTTCTGAAAAGTACATTTTATTTCTTCTTTGCTGTTTTGTTCTGTTAACAAAGATACGCCACTGATACTAGATGTAAATATATTCTTAAAATTGCATAATTGATGACGCAAGGATCCTTGGTCATTGCAGGAGTGGTGAGCTTGCCTCTGTGTGATGCTAAGCACTGTATTCAATAGCACAGGTGTATGTTGTCATGTGAGCAAATTAATGTACACACATACATGCTTTTTCTTTCTCCTTTGTCTAAGTGAAGCTGCATTTTTTAGAGTGTAGATAATCAACTCAGTTCTGAAACACTAGTTCACATAGCAGCTATTTTTAATAAGAATTACCTTATCAGGTCTCCTGTTGTTTCAGATTTAGTTCTTCTTACTAAGGGATTTGTATCTGCGTGATATAAGCAATTTTTCTCAAAACAGCTGCTCTGTTTCATTTTATTCACCAAACTGGGGTTCTGATACTTTTCAGCTCCTTTTGGTTCCAGGAGGATTCATTTCTGTGAACGACAGAGCCAAGTGTAATTATAATTAAAAAAAAAAAAAAAAAAAAAAAAAAAAAAAAAAGTCATGATCTATGTAAAATGAATGAACAGAAAGATACTCATTTTCAGCCCCAAAGCAGCAAACCATGGAAAAGTGTGCCCAAGGTCACAGTGTGTGTGTGTCCTGTATGACATTATCCTGCAGCTGTATGAAGAGATGTGGGTACCAAGGTCTGTCTGTTGGCAGGATATGAGCTACAGAATTCGAGTACTGAAGTCATAATCATAAACCTGCCAAGGTAACAGTCGTAATTTCACTGAGCACTCTGTGTCTTGCTTGGAATACGATTTTGGTGTCAGCAGTTCACCATTATTACAGTTGAAACATGAAGCAAAATCAGAGGTTGGGATAATATGGAAATAATGGTACTCAGGATGACAGCTGATGTGCTTAATGTTTCAGCAACAGTTGTGTACACTCTATTCACTGTTTCTACTTTTCTTCCTTCTATTCTGTGCTTCTGTTGTAAGCCTCCAAAGATTGTGTAAATCATCTACTGAAGTGGAATGTTATTTTCTTTTACAGAATCAATGTAAACTACAAAAGAAAAATCAGATGCACAGGCCCTTGTGGGCCTGAAATTCTGTATTGCATTGCATTAAATGCAGTTGTGGTGCTTTGGAATCTTGGCACTTTCTGTTTGTTGTGGTTAATTTTTGGTCTTAAAGGCATCAAACAATGAAGTTGGAGTGTTGCTGGGTTGGGGTCTAGACCCTGGTAAAAAATGCAGCTCTAGCTCAAGCTAGACTGCTTGTTATTCATTGAAAGGCATCTAGCTGTGGGAGTGTTAGATGTTTGACAGCATTGGATAGCTCCCAGTCAGCCATACAAACTACCTCCAGTGAAGTGGAAAGGACCATAAAATTGTTTTAGCAACAGCTAATTCTCTTGAGTCTTTTAAGGCTTTTTTTTCCTTTTTTCTTTAACTATTCAGTTGCCAATGGAAGACGTGTTGGTTTGAACAGTAAATGTTCCTAGATTGGTTGCATGTTTTAAGATCTGTTACATCAGCTTTTCACTAATTTTGTGTTTAGCACAATTTCAGTTTTGGAGGGAAAAAGTATATAATAACAGTACCTTTCTTTGAATTAAAAAAAAACACCAAAACACTGAAATACAAGGAAGCTTTCTGGTGTTGATTGTCAAAAAGCGATTTTTTTAAAGAATAATTTGTAGTCCTATTTTTACCAAGTCTTTTGAGTGTTAGTCTATTAACCTGTTGTGAACTGGATTGAGTTTCATGTCCCTGCTCATCATTCTGCAATTGAAATGTTGCACAAACGTAGTATTTCTTTTACAAACAGCTTGTGGACTTACTTTGTTGTCTTAGGTCTCCAAGGATGCATGCTAATTCTCCCATCTCTTATTACTTCAAGTCAATTCCTTTTTTCTCCTGAATAGCTTAGATTGTGGATTCAGTATTTCAAAGAACTTAGTGTGTCCTTACCTGCCAAATGCTTGCTGCTTACTTCATAATGTACTATAGATCGGTCTTGGAGAAACAATCTTCAACTCAAAGTATTTTTAAATAGTCTGGGAGACACTGTGGGAATGACTTTGGAGGAAGCCTGAAAAACCTTGGGTTTTGGAGTGCAAAGGGAAGGTGGAAAATGTTACAGCTTCATTACAGGGACTTTGAGAACCAAGAACTTGGCTAAAAGCAGTTCAGTTTTAGTTTGGTGAGTGCAAGGCTTCACTCTCTGGCAGTCTGTGGATAAAGGAGATGGGAATAAAGAGCAGAATGGTTAGTTTAGCAGCCATAAAACATGGTGCTTCTTGTGAAGAGCTTTCAGTGTCGTACACTGGGAAAAATATTTCATTCAGCTGGCTACAAACTAGTCATATCTTCCCGTTAGTGTCTTTTTCCCAATACGACTTAGGTCATAATCACAGAATTGCAGGGATTCAGTGCAATCTCTGGAGCTCCCCCCGCCCAGCCCAGCTGCTAAAGCTGGTTCCTTACAGCAGGCTGCACGGGAAGGCATCCAGGCAGGTTTGAATATGTCCACAGGAGACTCCACCACCTCTCTGGACAGCCTGTGCGGGGGCTCTGACACCCTCACCATTAAGAATTTTGTTCTCACGTTCAGTTGGAACTTCCTGGGTTCTAGTGGTAATTGAGATAAAATAGTCACTGCCAGCATTTTGATCTTAGAGTAAAAATACCAGCTGTACTAGAAGGACATAGGGCAGCCAGAAACATCAGCACATGGGGCTGCCTGGTGGCACTGAAAATGTCATGTGAAGAAACCTAGGACATTGTTTGGAAAGGGCAAACTCTTGGTGACTCATGATATATATCTGTAATAAAGTGAGCTGAGAATCACTGGTGGTTTTATTTATTTATATAAATATTTATATTTATATACATTTACTGTGGCTCTCTGAGCTTTTTGTTAATAGTAAAGAAGTTTATTTTTTATAAGTGTTATCCTTTTTGTCCATCTTTAAAAAATAAATGGCTTCACAGAATTTTTCTCTAGTCTTCTAATGTCTGTGTGATCCAGAGAAGTTGACGCTGTCTACTGCGCTATGTAAGGGAAGATGGAATGACAAATCCTCATTATTGTACTGACCGTACATGCATCTAGAGAAGACAACCTGCATTTTTATTTAGGTACTTCAGTCCTAGGGAGAGCGACGTGGGCTCTTCAAAGCTGCCCCCCTCATATGTAGCAGCCAATCGCTACCCTCAGCTATTGAAGCAAACAGGGTAAGCACCTTAAGCAATCCTTCTTCTTCAGAGGACTCCGCTCAGGACAAAATAGGACATTTGCAAGGAAGACGCATACTTTTTGTTGCCCATGAATTCAAGCTCTCTCAGGTGCCAGTCTATCTACATCACTAACTGGAGATACCATAAAAGATTGGGTTTTCAAGTCAGCACAGGATCTGAGCACGTTACGACAATTGTGAGCGTTTCATCTGAGTCACTCAGTCTCTAGGACTGCTGCCAAAGCTCCTCTTTTACAACAGTAAGTGCCCGTGTTCTTTTTGGTTGTAGCAGGGAGCGGTGGCTCCATTCTGTTTCTTTTATGAGTCTCTTCTATCCAAATTTACACCATGCCTTTTCTGGGAGACCACGTAGTTTGCATTCTCCTATCAAATACAGTTTTTCTCTCATTGCAGGCTTAAAGTTCATGCATTTGTTAGTTATGTAAACATATGAATCCTCGTATCCCAGAAGCGTCCAGCTGCCATATAGTTCCCTAGAAAGCACTTACTACTGCAGATACTGACGTGGAGGGTGGACAGGAAGGAGAGAACACTATATTGTATTTTTAAAAACGTATTTATCATGCAAATATGAATATTCGCGTCTCTGGTTTATTCTCTGTAGCCAAAGAGAAAGCCTGCAGAGTCATAGAGATACAAACATGTAGGCATGTGGCAAGCAGTGCAGAACATGGCAGTAAGTGCATGCCTCATGTTATGCTACAGTGGTCCTACAACAGCACCTCACCCAGAAGTCAGCTGAAGTTGCATGTGTTCAAAAGCATAATGTTCTGTAATGTTTGCCTCGTGTGTAACACGTGGGTGTTTGGTGTTGGGATTTCTGTTGTTACTCTAGGGTACAGCAGCACGGTGCATGAAACTATGTGCACCATAGGCCTGAATGGGCTTCCTGGGAGCCCTGGGCAGTCTGCAGAGACCTGAGAAGAGGGGAGTCAGGGCTGCTGCTGGAAAGATGAGCATGAGGCCCTTGTGGCTGGGACTGGAAAGTCTTGCTACCTTGCCTGGCAGGAGGCAACGGGGAAATGGCATGTACAACAAGACAGTCAGAGAAGAACTTGGGTAATGAAGAATGAACTGGGATGTTGCCATCCATCAGTGTGCCCCTGCTGGATGCTCAGCAGCAGTCAAAGATGTGCACACTTGTGGTTTGCCCATCGGTCCTTTATGAGAAGGTATCCATGCATGAAGTAACCCTTATGGCTTAGCCTTTCTGCTAAAGGCTTCATTTAATAAGATGGTTTGATTTGAATCGCTGATATTACTCCAATATATGGAGTATGCCACTGATTCTCTTTTTTGTCATTTGCTATATCATTTTAATTTCATGATTTTTTAAAATGTGACATTGTTTCCTTTTGTGGATGCAACAGGTCTCACTGTAAGTGCAAAATATCACTTGGATCTGACTGCATTTTTATAAAGCACAGACTTAATCACAGTTGGAGTGGGACAAATGCCCAGAGGAGAAGTTTATTTTATGAAAGGAAAAGAGAATGAATAAAAACAACAGGAAGAGATTTAGAGGAGTATGAAGTCGGAGGGGGGCAAAGCAATGAGAAAGGTATGTAAGAAATTGAGAATGTGGAAAATAGCTAGAAAAATAATTATTTGAAAAAATAAATTTTATTCAAAAATTATTTGAAGCCCCTATATGCCTGGCTGTAGGGCAGCCCTTATTGTACTAGGTTCACTGAGGAGTACAGCTGTTGATCATGTTGAAGATGCACTGGGAATGCTGTAGGCCACCTTTTCAATAGCTTTGTCAATAAACGACTACCAACAGCAGCTGCGGGATTTAAGTAGTAACCAAAGCAGCAACTGATTGATTTCTGGTTGACAAGTTGTTTCTTCTGATGCTTTCATGTGGCAGGAAAATTCACCTTGAACTTTGAAGCTGAGAGGTGATGCTTGAATTTTCCTCTCAGGCCTCAGCATAATGATGAAATTCCTCCTTGATGTGTGATGGCCATACGTCAGGTCACGTGCGAGGCAGTGCTGAACTTGGTTGGTAAGGAACAGGCTGTGTTTGGCCTGGGGGACCACGTCTGTTTTCGTAGACACATCAGCTTTGGAACTGCTACAGTTTACAATCCATATGATTTTATATTGCCATTGCAAGCTTGTTGAAGTCTTCACTCTTAATATTCTGTTTCATGTTTAATGGCTTAAAGGCCGTGTTCAGCAGGATCAGCGATATGGCTCAGTGATGCCTGTGCTATGGACAAGCAACAGGGCATCCTATATTTGAGCAACTTTGATGAGTTTGTCCTTTCTGTCCTCCATAAAAGGGAGTGAATTGAGAATCTGTGCAACTCTTGGAATTGCATCTTGATCTGTTTCCAGACATTTTCAAATGACAGCAAATACAGAGTTCTGTAGAAAGATGGTCTTCAGAGGATAAAGGATTAGTGAGACATAAAGGAATACGGATGTCAAAATCTTCTACAATCATAGCCTGAATTATCATCCTCTCTAGATTGACAAAAAGAGCCAACCAGTCAAAAAAAATAAATTACTTTTGTATGGCTGATTTTGTTTGTGCACTAAGACTATAAATATTAGCTTGTCATTATAAGTTCTGAGCAGTTGCAGTTTTCCCTAGGTGTGCAGTGTTTATTTGAAGAATGTTTTATGAAAGATTAGGGAGAGAACAAGAGGTCAGTGGGAACTCTTAGGATGGTAAATTCTTTTCAGTTACTGCTCTGTGTTATTCCTGCATTACTTAAACTATTTTCTGAGAATAAGCTCTCTAAGGAAGTATGCTTGCTTGAATAGCAGAGGAGGAACAAGGGTTATAAAATTTACTAGAACGTCATACTCTTCAAAGCTGTGCAGCCTTGCAGGCTGTGTGGGATGGAGCCCTATTCCCCTCTCCCATACCTGCCCTAGCAGGTTGCCTTGTTGTGGCCATTGCCACAGTGTCCCCTGTTGAGCTGTGTTGTTCCCTTGAGTCACTGTGAGCAGCTGGGAGAGGAAGTTGTTGTAGAGGTGGCTTTCCAGTACAATTCCCAGTCTGACCAGAGTTCCTTCCTCTGGTTTTGAAAGCCTAATAGGCTTTGAATATGAAGGGTTAGGGTTATTTTAGGTCATTTCTCCCCAACACATTTCAATAAGAAAGTAATTTTTTTATTTATTTATTTTAAATTGGAGTGATTTGGCAAGCATTTTTGCTAAGGATTTTCATTCTGAAGCAATTCATGAAATACTTGCTTGTTTTTCTTTTGTCTTACAGAGTTTTAAGTTTTAAAAATACACAAAAGATGTATATATATTGAAAGCATAACGAACCATTTTATTTGTACTTCGTGTTACTTTCAGCTACTTTTTTCATCTACCTATAGTCTGCTCTTTCAGAAATTGAATGGGAGAACCTCACTTTCAGTGCTGCTTGATCAATTCAAATTTCCTATGAAGCCATGCATGATTTATAAGCAGAAAGGAGAATGAAGCTTAGAAAAAGAACAAGGAGGCCTTGTGGGTGCATGATGGGTGCAAAGGGAACATAGGGTTTTTACAGCTCCTGGCTCTGCTGCGATAGGACTGACGCTGCTGACTGCAATCTCATCACCTGGGCTGCGTCTAGCACTGCCACCTCCTCATCCCACATCTGGAGCATTGCTGCACAGTAGCACACACGAGTTTTGGAGCGAACACTAGGGCAATTAATAGAACATTTCCCAAGGATACTGTAAACGTCGGCAGTGTTGCACGCTTAAGGGAGAGAAAATAGGTATGAGCAGTTTTCCCCTGCAGAAATGAACTTTAAATCATCACCTCTCAACAACTAGTGCTGGATGCTCTATAGTGGTCCAACAGAGCCTTTGCGACTCCTTTCCATCACAGCACAAGTGAATGACTCCATTGCTTGTCGCCTGGGGATATTTATTGTGTGTCAGCATCTGCATTGTGCTACTGCTCGAGGGACAATTTTTCACCATGTCGAATGTTGGTTACAAACGGTTACCAGATTGCACGCAGTGCTTCAGTAATACTGTCTAACAAAACAGCACCAGGGAAGCACATCCATCATGCTGGACAGTTCCTGGAACCCACATGGTGCCCACATATGTAAAAGCAAAGTAATGCAGTTCCTGAGACAGCCCAGGAGGGCTGAGCTGAGCTGATGGAATTGTTTAGTATCTCAGTTTGGGATTTTAAAAGTTTGGCTCCCTCTCGGCTGGGTGATGCAAGGGGGAACCTGCCACCAGGAAGTCCTTCTACCTGAACTTCAAGAGGAGGTGGCATCTGGAAAGCAAACAGCTCTCTAAATCAGCAACAGGACAACTGTGGATCACCATCCCTACAAGGCTTTGGGAAAATGGCCGAGTACATCTGCAGTGTAGAGCAGGCAGCGATGGAGTGAGGATCTGGCTGCAGACTGCCAGCAGCATGGCAGGGGAAATGAAGGCATTATCAAGTGGCAGCACGTAGCTGTAATTGAAAGTCTTTTTGCTGCTGGAAACCCTCAAGGCTGCCACTTTCTTGTCTGTGCTGCCACTCGCACTTTTTTCGTTTCCTCTCTGTTTTGCTTAAACTTTTCATCAAGTGTGCCAATTCCTTATCATGCAGCCTGGATTGCAATTATAGGTATGTAAATATGGAGGTGTTTACAGCCCCTCTCCTTTGTTGTTTTCTATATAAATTTGCCCTGCTTGTAGCCTTCTTGTCTCTGCAAATGCTGGGAGCGCTGGGCATTGCCTGGGGCTTGGCAGGACAGACCTTTTGGGGAAGCTGGTTGCAAATGAACATCCAACATCCAGCATCCTTGGGCTCTGCTGGAGGATGCTGACAGCTAAATAGCTGGGTCATCATAGGAAACAGCATCAGCAAAAGCGATGGGGCAAGCGAGGCTGCTCCTCTGCTTCCCCCAGTGCCTCCTTGCTGCCTCCCTGAAAGGATTTTGGAACTGGAGTGGAAGGGTAAAAGCAGCAGCTGAAGAGCTGAAAATATGAAATATGAAGAAAGGCTTTAATTTTTACAGAATCTCTTAATCCATTACTTACAGTGAGACTTCTATACAGAGACATCCCTCTCATTTAGTACTGCCTAAAGATCATCAAGATGGTAATGACTGTTGTGGGAGAGGAGGAACTGGGGTGTGGGACAGGCTGAAGTCATGGGCTTGTCTCCAAGGAGAGGAGCTCAGCCCTTATCAGCAACAAACCAAACACATGGAGCTGCCACAGAAGCTGGGCAAATCCACCTGGGCACCCAAAACAGTTTTTAAGAATTTTAACAGCAGTCTTGAATGTTCCCTCTCCCACTCCATCACTATGTCATTTTTCTTCCCCACCCCAGAAAATTCCAGGATGCAAAAAAAAAGTCAGGTTGGATGCAGGCAGAAACATCCCCAGCTGATGTTCCAGCCCTGCATCAAGGGGAAAATGGCTCTTTACACCTGTGGGATGTCTGTGCTGCACAATGTGAGGATGCAAGCTTCCTTCATTCTTCCCAACCTTTCTTTTCCCACAGTGTCAATGGGAACTGGAAGCAGCACAAGAGCAGAGTGGGGATGAATATGGCCAGGAGCTCCCAAATTGGTTCAATACTTGGGCTCTGTTCCCTTTGAGAAGGCTTTTGCAGGGACTCCAACCAGAAGAAGACTCAGCCAGCCACCAAAACCCATTGAGACTCTCTGCAGTGCATTTCTGCTGGGTGTCGGGGCCCTTTGAGTAATCAAGGGGACTTCTTATTTTTCTGTTACCTACCACTGGATTTCAGCATTTAAGCAACAGCAAGAGTTGAGAGGTCCTAGTAAATCCTCAGGAGGGTAGAATCAACACAGTAGAAACATGATTTTATTGCTTTGCTGTTCTTCAAATAAAGAGAGAAGGGGAGAGGAGAAGGGAGAGCCATACCCTGCAGAATGCAAGAGAGGGGTGCCTTGAAATAAAGGTGATGCTTTTATCCCCACTCCTGGACTGCACTTAGTGTTCAGGATTTAATGAAGTGCTGCACTGGTGAATTGTAGCATACTCTCCCCTTGCAAAGAAACATTTGCATTTGGCAGCTGTTGGGCACTGTCTTCTCCATAATGTCACTCGCTCACAGTATTTCTGTTGCAGATAGCCCAGTTGCAGAGGGAGTGGTTCAGCAGGATTCATTTATATTAGATATTTAATAATATTTCCATTCACTGACACCACCTTCCAGCCCAGGTCCCTTTGACCCGGAACAACCAAGGTGCTTTTCCATGAAAAAAAAAATGACAGATGAAAACTGATTTGCCTTCATGAGGTGTGTCGTACATTTTAGAGGCTGCAGAGCCCGTGTTCTCACAGTTCTCCCACTAGGACTCCACCTTTGGCCAAGTGAGCAGCTCACCCAGTGGGGAAGTTAGTAATCACCAGGAATCACCAGTTCTAAGTGCTGTAAAACATGCAGTACTGCTCCTTTGTCTTGCTTCCCTTGGTGGATACTGATTTTCTAAAATAGTTCTCTGAGGAGACCTCATTGTGGCCTTCCAGTACTTGAAGGGAGCTTATAAGCAGGAAGGGGAGTGACTTCTTATGTGAGCTGATAGTGATAGGACAAGGGGGAATGGCTTTAAAAAAAATAGAGAGGAAATTTCAGTTAGCTATTAGGAAAAAATTCATTACTCAGAGGGTGATGAGGCACTGGAACAGTTGCCCAGAGAAGCTGTGGATGCCCCTGGAGGTGCTCTAGGCCAGGCTGGATGGGGCCGTGGGCAGCCTGATTGAGTGGGTGGTAACCAGCCTGTGGCAGGGGGGTTGCAGCTCAATGATCTTTAAGGACCTCTCCAACCAAAGTCATTCTATGATTCTATGATTAATAGCTTCTTTTCAGTAGTGCCATCGACATACACAGCAATCAGGCCAGTGTACTTTAGCTTAACCGCTACTCATTGAGCTCAGTCTTAAAAAATAAATAAAACTCAAGGAAAAGAGGTTTTTGGCAGAAAGACTGAGTAGGCATTACAGATATAAAAATATGGGAGTCAGTTTTGCAAGAAACTGAGTACTCTGGCCCCACTCTGACAAAGCATTTAAGCATAGGCTTAGTTTTAAAGGAAAGAGCATAATGGCTGCCACCTAGAATGGCTGGACCCATGATCCTGTGCCATTGCTTGGAGTAGGAGCAGGACCTGTGTTGCTGGTGGACCTGAACCATGGGCAGGCCTTGCTCCTGATTGTGTTGGGATGGCAGTGCCCACCACATTGCAGCATGGACACAGCAGGTCCCTGGGGCTGCCCAGGGCTGTGCTGCTGCAGCCTTGCTGTGTCTGGGGAGCACTGCTGTCTCCCTTGAGGAAGAGACAAAGGAAGACAGAGGTGTAGAAATTCTCCCTTGCAGCAAACAAGGAATTTTGTCGACCTAGTGACTTCTCAGATGTCTTCTTTTTTCTTGAGGTTGCGCATAACTGTGCTGTATGTGGGCTGTTCTGTCCAGAAACAGCCATGTTGTATCCAATCGGAGGGGAATGAGCAAGCAGCGGCCAGTGTGTCAGTCAGCTGTCAGCATCCTGATGTTTCCGTGATGAATTAGGCTCTGTAGATGCTTTGTGGCTTGGCTAACACAAAGACTGTTTTTTGCTTTACCACATTCCCTAGTGCTGCTCCTACAGCACATGATCTTACCAAATCTTTTTTTAAATAGACTGAAAATGAAATTCGGAGCACTGAAGGGAGAAACCACATGCACATTTTGGGATTAATTTATATATCAAGTTCTAATTTTTTTTTTTAAGTTTGTGGCAAAGGTGCATTTCTGATATGTCAGCAACACGTTTAATGTGATGTTCTAAGTTGACACACTTAGTTGCTTCTCTTTCCTACAGACACCATAGGTTATCTGTATTTTGCAGAGTACTTGTATGTGTGCTTCATGGTTTTATATATGCAAAGTGAACAAACCCCGATCTCTTTGTGGTGTAAGTAAAGGATACTGTTCCACGATTAATAAAGTGGAATGAGTATTGCAGTAATCAGTCTTTCTTTGATCTCCTTAGTGTGTTTTCATAAATCACTAGTATTGATGGTTGCTACGTTCTTTTTTTCGTCCTGAAATGGATTTGCTGTCATAGTCATGCTATTCTCTTGCCATTTGTATTTAATAGAAGTAAGTCTTCTGGTCTCTAATTCTGGACTCTTTAATTTTGTGGTACGCTATCTTAGATGATGTTCCTTCTATTTTTTTCATCACAGTACAGTTCACCAGTTCACATAGTAGAAGTGACAAAGTAAAGCTGCATTTTTCTGAATGGCTTTACACAAAATGATGAGTCTTTCATATTTTGAATCAACATGGAAGTGAATTATCTAAGAGTCACCTATGCTTCAAAAGTACAAAAGTGTATTTCCTTGGAAGTGTCTAGTGATGGCAAAAAGTTACAAAGCAAATATCTGGAACAAAAGGTTAGTTCTGATTCAATAGATAGACATGTCTGGCATGGCAAGCAGTCTTAGCTCCTACACCGCATAGCAATTAGAGGAGAGCTTGGTGAGAAAGTTCAAACTGCGGAAGATTATCCTTTCACAAATAAACTCTTTTAATAGGCCTCTCTTGAAAATAGTAAGATTATACCTCTGAGAGAACTACCCCTTTGAATAAGTTTTTGTTACTTAAAGTTTGTGGAAACTTTCATATTGTGAGTGAAAGTAACTTTTCATTCTTTTAAATAAGATATGCATTTTCTACCAAGATCAGCTAAACTTAGGGAGCTAATACTCTTTGAAGAAAAAAAATGCTGAGATTTGCATAGCAAAATATAACTTTGTTCTTTTTTATGGCCATGTTTTGTGAGTGCATGAAAGTATGAAAGTTTCTTCAACTTCCAAGTCATAGTGTCTAACTCATTTTTATATACCCATCTCATTTTCTAGGGAGCTTGCACTTTGCATTCTTACAACAAAAAGCATTTTGCTATGGTGCAAATCACATTCAAAATCTTCCACTGGGAATATCCAAATACAAATTGTTACAATAATGTGTTTCATATTCCAATGTAAATATGGAAAATTTCTAAACATATTGAATATACTGTTGCACAAGAACATATATAATTTATTACAAAATCAAGGTGTAAAAATTTTGTTTAAGTAATTTTTTACTGTTCATAGAATCACAGAATCATAGAATCACCAGGGTTGGAAAAAAACCCCAAGATAGTCCAATACAACCATCCACCTACAACCCACATTTCCCTGCTAAACCACGTCCCTCAGTATAACATCTAAATGTTTCTTGAACATCTCCAGGGACAGTGACTCCATCACCTCCCTGGGCAGTCCGTTCCAGCACTTGACCACTCTTTCTGAGGAATTTTTTGTCCTAATATCCAACCTGAATCTTCTCTGGCACAACTTGAGGCCATCTCCTCTCATCCTGTTGCACGTTGTGTGGGAGAAGAGGCTGACTCCCACCTCACTACAGCCTCCTTTCAGGGAGTTATAGTAAGCAATAAGGTTTTTCCTGAGCCTCCTCTTCTCCAGACTGAATAATCACTGTTCCCTCAGCTGCTCTCCATAAGACCTGTGCTCCGAATCCCTTTGGAGACGCTCCAGGGCCTTGATGTCCTTCAGCGTAGTGAGAGGCCCAAAACTGAAAACAGTGCTCAAAATGTGGTCTCACCAAAGCTGAGTACAGAGAGAGGATCACTTCCTTGCTCCTGCCATCTGCACTATTTCTGATACAAGCCAGGATGCCGCTGGCCTTCTTGGCCACCTGAACATACTGCTGGTTCATGTTCAGCTGCGTAGACCAGTGTGCCTAGGTCGGTTTCTTCTGCTAAGTCTTTCGGCAACTCTGCCCTACACCTGTAGCATTGCTTGGAGTTGTTGTGGCCAAAATGCAGGACCCGGCACTTGATCTTGTTGAAGTTCATCACCTTGGCCTCCACACAGTGATCCAGCCTGTCCAAATCTCTGTGAAGAGCTGTTCTACCCCCAGGCAGATGGACACTTCCTCCCAACTTGATGTCATTTGCAAATTTAACTGAGGGTGCGCTCAATCCCCTCATTCAAATCATCAGTAAAGATACTGAACAGGACAGGCCCCAGTGCTGACCCCTGGGGAATCACTAATGACCGGTCGCCAGCTGGGTGTAATTCCATTTACCACCACTCTCTGTGTCTGTCCCTCTAGCCAGTTCTTTATCTAGCAAAGAGTGTACCTGTCCAGGCCATGAGATGCCAGCTTCCCATGGAGAACGCTGTGGGAGACAATGTCAGAGGCTTTGTTGAAGTCTAGGAAGGCAAGTCAACATCTTTTCTCTCATCTACCAGGTGGGTCACTCGATCACAGAAGGAGATGAAGTTGGCCAAGCAGGACCAGCCCTTCATGAACCTATGCTGGCTGGGGTGATCCATCCCCCAGTTGTCCTACACATACCATGTGATTGCGCTCAAGGTGATCTCTTCCATTTCCTTCCCTGGCCCCAAGGTCAGGCTGACAGGCCTGTAGATACCTGGATCCTCTTTACAACCCTTCTTGTCAATGGGAGTCACATTGGCAAGCCTCCAATCCTCTGGGGCCTCTCTCCAGTTGACCATAGATGCTGATAGATGGTGAAAAGTGGATTGACAGTCACCTTCACCAGCACCCTCAACACCCTTGGGTGAATCCCATCAGCTCCAGGGACTTGTGACAGCCCAGGTGGAGTAGCAGATCTTTAACTGTTTCCAGCTGAATCATGAAGGTTTTATTCTGCTCCCCATCCCAGACTTCCAGGTCAGTGGATAGAGTACCTTGAGGATAACTGATCTGACTTTTAAAGACATGTATAGAAGGCATTGAGAACTTGAGCCTTTTCATTATTCTCAGTGGTTAATTTTTTCTTTTTGTTCTATTTAGAATCATAGGATCATAGAATCATTTGAGTCAAAAGTGATCTTTAAAGATCATCTAGTCCAGCCAAAGGCATTCTAAAGAAAACCATAGGACTTATGTACAGGACAGATAATGTTATTTTGTATAGGTGTGGTATTAGATTATCAAATTGGAAATGTATTTAGTATAATTTACCATGATTTAAACTTAATTGGATCTCTTTTCTGCTCCAGATAATGAATCAGTAGCAGAATAAAGTCTGGTTAAGTCCAGTGATGGAATCTTTAGGGAATTTGTGGGGTGAAGTGGCATAAAAAAACAAATATTTGTGTCACTTATTAGTTTGATGTGTGTCTTTTATGAATTCCCATTTATATGCTGCGTCCATATTCTTCAGAAGTGGTATCTGTTCTGAATAAGAGTACTTTTTATACGCAAACAAACTCTTTTGCATTTAAAAAGCAAAATTAATAATATTAATAGTTTACATTGTTTCAAAATTATTCTTAAAGAACTGTATCATACTTCTGCAGCTTTTACTGAAAACTGTCTTGCTCACTGCTTTTATAAAATTTACAATCTCACAAAGTTCCAAAGTCATACACCTGGCAACCATGACTTTTAGAATTCACTTAGTAAATACTTTCACTTTCATTTCATTATCAACATATAAAATATTCATCCATAATGAAAACTGTTGAAAACCTTGCAAAAGCTACAAAGAAAGAATTTAATGTGGCAATTCAGTGGAGTTGCATAATCTCTATATGGTTGCAAAAAGGAAGAAAAATGCTTAATCAAATACCTGTGTGTGTTCATTGGAAGTGAACTCTTAATTAATTTGCTTTGTTATGTTAATGCTGTATGTAGTTGTAGTAATTCAGATGCTAAGCAAGGAAATAGATGGAAAGTATGGATGGCAGGGACGAGAGAATGTCAATCATTGCCTCTTGAGATGTTAAATTCCTATGTTTGGAAAGCTCTTGTTCCACCCCTGTTGTTTCCTGTTAATGGCTTTTTTTTTTTTTTTTTTTTTTTTTTTTAAATTCTCAGTTTTGACGTGACAAAAAGGGGAAATTTTTACTGCTGAAAGAGAAGAGCAGGCTTGTCAAGTGGTACATCCTAAACTGAATGCTTACTTAGTTATTGCCTGTGAAGAAGAAACATGGAAAGCACATGTCTTCAGGAGGACTGAGACAACTGAATAATTGCCATTGTGCAAAAATCCCCGGTATTTGAGGATGCTGGAAGGAGGCAGAGATCAGAGAATCAAGAATCATAGGGGCTGGAAGTGACCTCTGGAGATCATCTAAGCCAACCCCACCTGCTAAAGGCTGTTTCCTAAAGTAGGTTCCATAGGAAAGCATCCAGACAGGCTTGAATATGCCCAGAGGAGGAGAGACCACCATCTCTCTGGGTAGCTTGTTCCAAGTCTCTGTCACGCTGACAGTAAAGAAGATTTTCCTCATGTTTGCTTGGAACTTCCTGTGTTCCAGTTTGTGCCTGTTGCCCCTTGTTCTGTTGCCGGGCATGGTTGAAAAGAGCCTGACCCCATTTGCTTGACTCCTGTACTTCAGATGTTTGTAAGCGTTGATAAGATCCACTCTCAGCCCTCTCTCCCCCAAATGGAACAGCCCCAGGTCTCTCAGCCTTCCCTCATACAGGAATTGCTGCAGGCCCTTTATCATCTTTCTGGCCCTCTGCTGGACTCCTTCTAGGAGATTCTTGTCTTTGTTGAACTGGGGAGCCCAGAACTGGACGCAGTATTTTAAATGTGGTCTCACCAAAGCAGAGTAGAGGAGGAGGATCATCTCTCTTGACCTGCTGGCCATGCTCCTTTTAGTGCACCCCAGGATACCATTGGTCTTCTTGACCACCAGGGCACACCACTGACTCATGGCCAGCCTGTTGTCCACCAGGACCCCCAAGACCTTCCCCACAGAGCTCATCTCCAGTAGGTCATCCTTAACATGTACTGATGCATGTGGTTATTCCTCCCAAGGTACACGACTCTACACTTGCAATAGTTAAACCTCATCAGGTTCTTCCCTGTCCAACTCTCCTGTCTGTCCAGGTCTTGTTGAATGTCAGCACAGCCTTCTGATGTATCAGCCACTCCTCCTAGCTTTGTATCATCAGCAGACTTGCTGAGGATGGACTATATTCCGTTATCCTGGTCACCGATAAAGATGTTAAACAAGACCAGACCCAGCACTGACCCCTGGGGAACACCACTAGTTACAGCCTCCAACCAGACTCTGCACTGAGCTCTGCCAGTCAGCCAGTTGTCAATCCACCTCACTATTCACTCATCTATCCCATGCTTCCTAAGCTTCACAACAAGAATGATGTGGGAGACAGTGTCAAATGCCATGCTGAATTCAAAGTACACAACATCCACTGTATTCCCCTCGTCTTCCCAGCTGGTGATGGCATCATAGAAAGCTACCAGTCATTTAGATGTCTCATTGGACTAGTATCTGATGTGGGAGGCTCATGGGTTGAGGTTATTACAGTATAACGTCACTCAGGTCTGCAGTGTTGTTCTCTTTGCCAGAATTTAATGAAAAGTGCTTAATCTTGCAACAAATAGTCTTATCTTAGAGTAATAGAGCAGGCAGATGGAATTCTGCTTGTGGCATAACCCATCCCCTGCCTGAGGAAAGAATTATTATGTTTAAGCCTTTTCTGACAGTTGTTTTTAAAATTGCTTTTAAAGACCTCTAATGCTGGAGGTTCTGTGATGTCCCCAGACACTTTTCTAAAATCTTTGCTATTACTGTAAGAAAATTTATCTTAGTATCTAACTTAAACATCCATTGCAACATGTTGTTATTTATTCTCTCTTGTGTATACATATGTATTTCTCTTGATATGGCAAATAGGTTATTATTACATGCAGCACACTTTTGTGTACTTGAAGATGGGGAGTATACTACTCTGTGCATACTGCTGCCACTTTCTTTAGCCTTTCCTTATAGGCTTAATTCCTTAGATTTCTGGTCTTTTTCATTGCTTTACTTTATACTCAGTATGTCAAGTATCTACATTACATATAGATATGTTTGTATGTACGTAAGTGTACATGAAGTATATACTTTACACTTCATCTGTCCAGATAAGGGTTTCGTCAAAAATAACATGATGCATGCAGAGCTGGACCCTGTGACAGGCAGTCTGAGGTCAGCAGGGCCCTTCAAGCAGTCAGGGTGCCTGGAAGGAAGGAGAGACATGAATGTTTCATGATTCAGGAAAGAATGAAAACCAAACTGGCATTGCTGTAGCAATCCCAGCTCATCTTTTATAGGCAAATTAAGAGAAGCTGGGACTTTGAAGATGCAGATAGCTACTGGAGATGGAGCGTTTACTCCTACATATTATAAGTGTTGTTTCCGCTCTGCTCCTGTATTACATGCCATGTCTGTCGTGGACAGTTTGGTACATAACTTCATTACATAAATCCCTGGTGATTTAATCTCTGTGGAAAACAGAAAAAGGGTATATTTGTTCTGTGATGCATTACCAGTAGTCATCCACAGCATGTGGACTGTTTTTTGTTGTTGTTCGTTTTTCTAAAATGAATTAACATATTTCATGGCTGTTATTTTTTCCTCTCTACATTTCAGATTTTAAAAAAATGCTATCTCCTGGTGTTTATGGAGAAAACATTTGTCTTTTCACTGTCAAAAATGTTCTGAGATGTGCAGATGCTGCAGTGAAATTAAATAGTGAGAAACAATTTCACAAGAATTGGATTTTTTTATCAGCACTGAGCAAATAAACAGGAGACCTAGTTCGGCACAGCTGATGATAAAGCAGCTGCTGGTTATATGCATAAGAGCATTATTTTTGGAAATAATTTTTTCAGCTGCCTTAGAATGTTTTAAATGCAATTGGCTGAATCCAGAACTAGTTCATGCTAGTGCAGTCAGCTACAGCATGCATTACTCTGTTATCAAACAGCCAAATAATTCCTTACAGAACTTTTCTGCTTTGCTTTGGCTGAGGATGAAACAGTGCAACATTTCTTGCCAGTGTTTTTACAGCTTACATTTGTACTGGTGTAGTGCTATTAATGTCAGCCAGCCTTTAGGTCTTAAAACTGATTTTGTTTTTTATTCTTTTTTTTTTTTTCACACACCATGGAATGAATTACTTACATTTTTGTTGCCATCCAACCAACAACTGCAAAGGGAACTCTAACATTGTTAAACACCGGTTTGATACCTACCGAAATAACTCAAGAATGAAAACCTCATTCAATTCAAAATGCTGCAGAATGCATTGTATTTTGTATCCCTCTTGAATTTCCGTGGGATCTTGTAGTATTGAGAACAGAAGGTCAGATTCCCAGGTAGATGGTATTGCAAAGTTTATTCAGTTAGGACTTTTCCACTGTGGCGTGGATATCTTTAATACAAGTGGAATTGTATTCTGTACATCCAGTTAAGTATGCCCTTTGACTTACCATGATGAGATTATCTATTCACTATATATCAGCAAACAGTAATTTCTCTTGGGTTTTTCTCTTGTTTCTCAAGCGGTCTAATTTTTTCATAATGGAATGAAAGGAAAATAAGATTTCAGTTAGGAATCCATCTTGTTTTGCTCTTAAAATTAACTGCTAGGAAAAATAATTAACTATGTTTTTGGTGGCTTTTTTTCTTTTTTTTTCTTTTTTTTTTTTGCATATGCTTGGGCAATGAGAATAGCCAGCGGAGCAGAGGGAAGAACTTCATGAGCCTAAATGATTTTATATCTCATAGGTCATACTGCACATAGAATTCCAGCTATCTATCTAAGTATATACATTTATTTGGTGGTATAATTCTTCACTGTGATGGAAATTGCAGTGGTTCTGAGTTGTCAGACAAACATCTATGAAATTAGACTGACTTAACTGAATATCAAGAGTAGCTACTGGACTTTGCTTCATAGTAGAGTTGAATATACAGAATGCCAGTGGTCATTTGAAATCTAAAAGAAAATATCTCAAAGCAGCACATGTTCAGATGAAGAATTTGGTAATGCATGTTTTCCAGCAGCTGTTTTTATTTTAAGTTTAATTTAAAATACCTTCAGCTTAATTTCATGTTCAGAATCATCAAAGCCTACCAAAAAACCTCAGATTTTGTTTCACGGAGATCATTATCAAGTTCTGAGCAATTGTATGTTTATTACTTCCATATTTTGCTTTTCTGGGGTTTCATATACTACCCAAGGGCACAGTCTAACTCAAAGAATAACAAGAATTGGCATGCTTTTCATTTGCTTTTTCATTATTACATACTATACATACATACTATACATACTATATATACTATATTATGACCCGTTTTAGAAAGAAGCCAGCTTTGCTTTTTAACTTCCTATGTGTCTCTTAATCTTATGTTGCCCAGGCTCTAATCTCTAATGTAAAAAAAAAAAAAAAAAAAAAAAGAAATGAAGGGATTTTGGCTGATCCCTATTCATCCTATGGCCTTTCTACAAGGTTTTGTCATAATAAAGTTGTATATGCAGGCAATTTGGGTGACTGATCAAAGCAGCAGAAAGTCCGCAGCATAGTAAGTCCTTTGTGTCTGAGTGTGCTTTTTCTTGGGAGACAGATTGTTGTATCTGGCAGATCAGATACATGGTCACATCTTGAGCTTTACCAGTTTCGGCCAAAGCTTACACCTTAGTCTGTTTCTCATCAAGTTTCTTTGCTGTGGTGTCATTCAGAGTAGCAATGCTAATATGAGCATTAGAATCATAGAGTGGTCAGAGTTGGGTGGGATCTTCAAAGGTAAAGGCACTAGAAAAAAAGGGGTACATTCCACTGCCCTTTAAGCCCAAACTATGTCTTATGTTGATGAATTAATTCAAGACATCTAGGCATTAAGCTTCACTTAGACATCTAAAATTCAGGAAAAAGTTATTTCCATCATATGGTGGAGAACTGAGGAAGCAAAGTTTTTTTTACGGAGAGAGTGGTGAGGTGCTGGCACGAACTGCCCAGAGAGGTTGTGGATGCCCCATCCCTAGAGGTGCTGGCTGGGGCCACGGGCAGCCTGGTCTAGTGCTTGATTTATGGATTGGCAACCCTTCCTGTGGCAGAGGGGCTGGAATTTGATGATTCTTGAAATCCTTTCCATCCTTGTAATTCCTTGCAGGAGTCTGAAATCAAAGATAAAATTGTAGCTGCAGTAGATTCTGTATGTGGTAATTAAGTGGCTTCAAGTGTGATTGTATCCCTAGCTTTGGTTTGGTTTTTTTTTTTTTTTTGCAAGCAGACAATTGCAGTCTCCTTGGTGGTCTGCCAAGCTCTTGCTTCAAGATCTCATTGATAAACCAGGCTTTTGGCTCGATCTCAGCAGGTGTTGAGCTTTCATTCTATATATTAAGCTATTCATTCTATAAACCTGAGAGAATGTACTCTAGAATCTGCAAATTCAAAACCTCCCTGGATGCTGTTTAGATTGATGATACAGTGAGTCTGTATAAGTTGTATAACTAAGTCCAATGAAGAAAATTGAGCTGTGACTCAGTGAAATGGCTTCTGTATCCTTTCTGCATTACACAATAAATCGTAGAATCATCTAGATTGGAGAAGATCTTCAAGATCATCAAGTCCAACCATCCTCCTGATCCATTATCATTAAACCATGTCCCTCAATGCAACATATGCTTGTCTTAAATACCTCTGGAGACAGGGACTTCACCATTCCCTGGAAGCTCTTTTGCTGTGAAGAAATTTTTCCTAATATCTAATTTAAATCTCTTCTGGTGCAATCTGAGACCGTTTCCTCACGTCCTGTCACTTGTCACTTGGTTCAGTAGTGACCTTTACAGCTTTTTCAGCATTAGAATCATAGAGTGGTCAGAGTTGGGTGGGGCCCTTTAAAGGTCATCAAGTTGGGTTTCTCAGAGCTCTCTCCAGCCTGACCTTGCGTGTCTCTAAGGATGGGGCATCCGCCACATTTCTGGGCAACTTCATCACTCTTAACATAAAACACTTTTTCATTATAACCAATCTAAATCTTCCCTCTTTTAGTTTGAAACAATTTCCTCTTGTCCTACCACAACAGACTCTGGTAAAGAGCCTGCCCCATTTCTCTGAGCCTGTCCTTGTAGAGGAGGTGTTCCATTCCTTGGATCATTTTGTATGCTTGGGTAGCCAAGAAGGCCAACGGCATCCTGGCTTGTATCAGAAATAGTACAGGCAGCAAAAGCAGAGAGATGATTGTCCCCCTGTACTCAGCTCTGGTGAGGCCACACTTTGAGCACTGTGTTCAGTTTTGGACCCCTCTCTATAATGAAAGATATCGATGCCCTGGAGCATATCCAGGAAGGGCAATGAGGCTGGTGAGGGACCTGGAATACAAGTCTAATGGGGAGCAGCTGAGGGAACAGTGATTGTTTAGTCTGGAGAAGAGGAGGCTCAGGGAAGACCTTATTGCTCGCTATAACTCCCTGAAAGGAGGCTGTAGTGAGGTGGGAGTCAGCCTCTTCTCCCACACAACGTGCAACAGGATGAGAG
>JAOWBP010004023.1:116959-139122 GCA_028571105.1 Tragopan temminckii
AGATGTTATACTGAGGGACGTGGTTTAGCAGGGAAATGTGGGTTGTAGGTGGATGGTTGTATTGGACTATCTTGGGGGTCTTTTCCAACCTTGGTGATTCTGTGATTTTTATGGCCCTCCCCTGTATGTGCTTCAACAGATCCATGTCTCTCCTGCACTGAGAATTCCACATCTGGATGCAGTACTAAATGTGAGGTCACAGCAGAGCAAAGCAGTGCACCTCCCTTGACCTGCAGACCACGCTTATTTGATGCAGCCCAGGATGTGGTTGGCACAGTTCCAGCTTGCCATCCACCAGTATCCCCAAGTCCTTTTTGGCAAGACTGTGCTTTGTCTTTACATCCTTCAGCTTTTATTGGCAGTGGAGGCTTCTGTGGCCCAGGTGCAAATCTTTGCACTTGGATTATTTTGAACCTCATGATGTTCTCTTGGGCCCACTACTCAGCCTGTCTGTGTCTCTGGAACAGGTTACCTAGTGTTGTGGTTGATGCTCTGTCCTTGGAGACTTTCCATGCGAGGATGGATAAGGCCCTGGGCAACCTGATCCAGCTGTGGTGATCCTGTTTATTGCAAGGGAGTTAGACGAGATGGCCCTCTGAGGTTCCTTCCAATTCTAAGGATTCTGTGATTCTATGATTCTATTCTATGACATTAGCTCTGCAACAGCCTGTCTAGCTGATATGCTGCTATGAAGAAAGGCATGCTAGAAGAGGCTATGAAGAAAAGGCATGCTAGGCTTCTGCACATCTGTCAGTTCTCAGTGCAATTACTCATGGAATTGAAACTACTTTTAAGCTATGTGAGATGAGTACTTCTGTGTAAGGTTGTGAGAGTGGCATGTTCGGTCAGGACACGAACACAGATGGGACCTCACAGCGCAGGGAGGCTGTTGAAATGAGTCTGCTGCTCAGAAGGGCTCTCTGAGATGGCAGTCTGGGAGGAAGGTCTGGTCCTTCTGCAGAGAGTTCTGCCTGGGGAACTTGAATTGCCAGGCTGCAGTGATGCAGGCAGAGTTGGCTGTGTGTGAAGAAGCACAAAGGATAGGTGGCCAAGCAGGAGGCCTGGCCAGCCTGTCCTTTCCATGAGCCTGCTGCCGAGCATCAGCTCACCAGTTCTGGCTGCAGACTGTGAAATGGAGGTGGGGACCTAAGTAAAGCCAGCTCACAGTAAATTACTTTTTTCTTTGCCCTTGTTTTACATGATTGTGAGCATCCTTTATGAGGGCAGTGTCTCCTGGCACCCGCATTGAAAGCACCAGTGGCTTAATTTAGCTTTGATTTGAGTCAATACTTCTTTCTTGTGGCTGGAGAAAAGGAGAAAACAAACTCTTCTCTAGCACACTGAAGGAAGTAAAGAAATGCATGTTATTCATGGAAAAACTCCTCATACATGTTTTGAAAAGCAGATGAGCATTGACCATATAGCTCAAATCAACTGCTTCCAGTTCCTATTTAAGGCAAGTAAAACAATTACTGAGTGAAACAAACTGGTGTATTCAGGGCAGTTTAATTACAGCCATAAAGAAGAAGTTGTGCTACGTTGATGATTGCCAACTCTTGTTGCTGTGCTGGGCTGCTGGGTGGTCTTGGACTCCTGCTTAGGTGCGTCTTGCCTGGACTGTCTTTGTGTTTGGGTCAGCAGAGACAGCCATGGATGCACTAGGATGTTGGTGCGACCAAACTCTTGTAAGGCTTGTAGCCCAGAGTTTTGGGTAGGCAAGGCAAGTATGTAATCGTGCAGGCACTTTGCCAGGGCTTTTAAACAGTGAATGAGATTTAATTGTCAGAGAACTAAATTGCCTGTCAGAAAGAAGGTGAATGGTTCCAAGCCTGCTCTACATGCTTTTTCCAAATTTTTTAATCTCTCTGCCCTAGCTTCCCTGTCTGAAAAACAGTAATAAAAATAAAAAGTTACTTCCTATTGTGAGATACAGGCCTTGTGATGGGAAAGTTGCAGTGTGGATAAATGCCATGCAAGACTCTAGTTGGAAATGAAAAGAATGCTTCCCAGAGGCATGGTATTCTTACCAAGAAAATAACTGACCTACAAACGCTGACCAGTGCTGCTGGTTGGCAAGCGGGTAGGAAGGCTTTGACTGTGCTTTCTGATGGTGTGTTTTGGTTTATTTGTTGTTTTTTTTTTTTAATTGCTAATCACAAGGCATCTGAATTTAAATGGGGCTTTTCCCTACTGAAATTCAGATGTCTTTTTTGTTTATTTTTAAGAGCTTGTAATATGAATTAAATCATAGCAATTTGACAATACTAGATTACAGTCAGTCTTGATACTTCTCTTGCTAACAACTATCTGATATTTCAGCATTATGGAGTGTGACTTTAACCCTCAGTTCCCTCTATGGAAGCAAGACCTGTGCGCATTTTAGAGGTAGGAAACAAAAACACCAAATCTTGATGGTGTTCTGTTGAGGTGTGAGATGAATGTTCAGTAAAGTACCCAAACACTGGAGAAAGCCTTGAGAGTTTTATGTGCACTCATGCACATTGTATTTTCTCCTGTATTTTCTCCTGCTTGGCTTGCGTCCCTGTCTGAGATGTTTTGTGCTATGATTAATGTCTCACACATCCATCAGAGGCATCCAATTTTAAACATCCTATTACTGTTTTCTGGGGAGGAGGTAGCGTTTTCCACTCAGTGCAGTGTCTCCATCCTTTTTGATGGCCTAACTCCCAGTAACATCTGCCTGAGATTCTAGAGTGAGAAGAAAACCTATCTGTTTTGGTATACGTTGTAAGCAGCACTCTGCTGCTGAGTTAGAAGTGATTTCTTCAGGGCACAGAAGAGAAGCCTTAGAATTTGCTTGTAATGTACTTATCTCAGTTTGGTGTAAACACTTCTGCTTCTTAGGGAGTGCTTCCTCCATATATTTTCTTGAAGCTTGGTTCCTAAGATATGTTTAATTTCAAGTCCTTTTCTGACTGCAAAGAAAGTTCGGTCAGGAGCTGTTCAGCATGTGACCTGGGATCCCTTCTTTGCCACATGGATGTTCTGCCTGTCCTTTGTCCTCAGCTCACATCACCCTGCTTTCAGCTATCCTGAAGGAGAAGAGAAGCCGTACAGAATGCACAGTGGCCTTGAGAAGCATTTCAAATTGTTTCAGAGCCTGTAAAACAAGAACAATTATTTATGCAACTAGCTATAAAATTAATGTGATATTTTATAGACACCAAATCAAAGTAATGGAGTAAGCGAAAATGGATCCTTCTCTGTTTTACCATTTACTGCCTTCTTTTGGATATACCAACCAATGAAAACTACTGAGAAAAAATTATCTAAAGACTGGAGACAAAACATTTCACTTTAGAGCTGCTTTTAGGAGGAAAGTGCAAACAGGCCTACTAGGATGATGATTACTGTTCTCTGGGCTTGTGCCTGCATACTTGACTGCTGATGCCCACCTCTGAAAGTATGTCAAACTTGAAGCTGAAATGCATGTTCTGAGAATTTTGTGACCAAGTTATACATGGATCACATCTGGCTCAGGTTCCTCATAATTACTTTCAAATTTTTATTTGCTCAGATATAAAGAATGTTTGCAGTCTAGTTGGCCAGCTTTCCAAAATAATTCCCATATTTCTGTAGTAATTACAATTGCAGTAACTATGTGTAGATGAGCACCAGACTCCAGTTGGATCATACTGATGGTCTGTTTCACCCAGTCTTCTCTGGCAATGCCTGAAGGAGACACCCTTTTGGGAGAAACAAAAGCCTGACTACTTTCTGCCATCCATTCTCTCCCAGCATTACGTCTCTTACATAGGGACTGTTAGAGGGAAAACATCTGCCTAATCCTGCTCAGATATGTGCATGGATCTCATGGATATAATATTCTCTAGTCCCTTTTGAACTTGCTACTGCTGCCACTGAGGCAGCAAGTTCCAGAAGTTCACTGGGTAAGGAAGTACTTTTATTTGTTTTAAATCAGTGTTTAGACTTCCATCAGCTGCACCCTAGTTTTGGTACAGTAGATAGCCGAACAGTTCGATGTTCACCTTTTAGACTAGAGTTCATGATAAATGTGAATCTTGACCACACATTTTTTCAGAAGAGTCATTCTCTGTAGTCTCTCCTCACGAATCAGCTGCCCTGTCACTTGATAATAGTTGCCCTTTTTTGTGTGTTGTTTACCATTCCCTCTGTAAATGTGAAGAAGAGAACTGTCTCATGGCACTTAAAATGTGGGTGCACCAATGATGTATACAGCAGCAAAGTGTGTTCAGTACCTTTTCTTGAGTGTCCTGGTTTTGGATAGTGTAGAAGAGCTGAGAAGGGCCACAGCCAGGGCCACCCACAGTGGCCAAAGGGATATTCCGTAACACATGACACATGCTCAACATAAAACCAGGGCAGATGGCTGCAAAGACTGCTCTTGCTCAGCATCTGTCTAACCAGTGGTTGTCTGGTGATGAGCAGCTTTGTGCATCGCTTGCTTTGCTTATTGTTTTTGTTGTTGTTTTATGTGCTAGGAACTTGCGTTTGCAGTGATACCCACAGCTGTTCAGTGTTCAGTCTGTACAGCACTTCCATAGTAGGGGAGCCTACTATATGAGGATATGAGTGTTTTACAGTTTTTTTAAATATACTTGCATTTCTGTAATAAATATTATTTTTCTATGCTACCTTTATTGAAGATTAGAAAGCAAATTCTGAAGGGTTTTTCTTAGTTGCATTGTAAGTTTAATGGAAGAAAGTTCCAGTAGTATTTTGATAATTGGTTTCACTTCAGAATGGGAATAATTAATAAACTCATAAAAGGCAACAACATTTTTTGATACATTGCAATGAATTTGAAAAGTGACAAGATTGGATTTGGATTTAATTCTTTTAATTGATTTTCTTCTTATGTGAACTTAAATGTTACCCAATTGTTCGCTCTTACAGTGACTTAGATTGATTCCCAATGGGATTTTTCTTCCCTACTAGATTATAGAGTTAATTAAAAAATGGAGCTTAACCTTTTCATACTGTCAGCGTATAAAGACAGTTATCAAAACAAAGGCAGACAGGAGTAATCAGTTGTGAATTTTGGGAGTAGCGTAGGGAAGTAGTAAACAAGATTTCTGTTGGTGTCTCGAGACACTGTGGTAATTGAGTGACAAGTGTATGCCTGACACAACCAAAATGAGTTCTCATAGCAAGCAGGTAAGTCTGAAAATTGAAACCTGGTTGCCCCATAATTCAGTGTTTCTTGTTTCTCTCACTTCCAGCTTCACAGCTGAAACCGGTACACCCCAGTTCTAATTTGAAACTTGTTAGTAGGGTGTGCAGGGTGCAGTCTATAGCTTGAGGCCTGAGCAGCCAACCGGAGCCAGGCAGAGGGGTGCATGGTGTCAGAGGGTGCAGCAGCAAGCTGTCCGCATTGGTTAGCAGAGCATTAAACTAGATTAAATGGGGAGAGGGGATGGAATTCTGAGTGACAGAGAAGAACCAAGGAATACTATCACCTTAGTATGCAGCAGGGGAAAAACTCAGATTTGTTGCAGAGGAATTTAGGAGAGCTCTCCAAGAAGGCAACACAGCTGATAGTCCAGCTGAAGTGCCTCTACACCAATGCATATAGCATAAGCAAGAAGAGTTGGAAGCCATGGTAAAATTAGAAAAATATGACCTGTCCTGGAAGCATGGTAGGAAGAATCAAACAACTGAATACTATGATCAAGGGTTACAAGCTGTTTCAAAGGAAATGGCAGGGCAGGATGGGCAGGAGAACTGCCCTCTGTATTAAGAAGTGGACAGATTGTGAAGGGCTGTCTCTGAGAAACAGCAGTGATTGAGTTGAGATCTCAGAGATTAAAATTAGGGACCAGATTAATAAAGGACATCTGATGGTCAGACTCTACTACAGGCTGCCTGATCAAGGGAATCCTGCTTGATGGGACTTTCTTGCTTCATCTGCAAGAAGCATTTCGCTCACAGACTTTCATCCTGATCATGTGCTTCAGCCACCCAGATATCTTCTGAGAAAGCAACGTGGCTGGCTGCAAGCAATCCAGGAGACTCTTAGAGTTGTTGAGGTTAACTTCCTGCTCCGCTCTTTCTGATAAATGTGAAGGGAGAATTGGCTTCAACAAACATTGAGAATGCTGAGGTACTCAGTAAGTTTCTTGCCTTGGTCTCCACTGGCAGTCAGGCTTCCCATGCTGCTCAAGTCCCTGAGCCTCTAGGCATAGATCAGGGTAGCAAAATCTCTCCCACTGTAAAAGCAGAGCAAGTCTGATACTGTCTGATGAGGCTGAATGTGTACAAATCTATGAGGCCTGATGACATGCACCCCAAAGTCTTGAAGGAGCAGGGTGATGTTTGCCAAGCCACTTTTCATCTTATTTGAAAAGTTGTGGCTGTCAGGTGAAGTCCCCAATGGCTGGAAAAAAACATAGACTCATAGAATCACTGAAGTTGGAAAAGACCACTGAGGTCATCTAGTACAACCATCAACCCATCACCACCATGGCCACTAAACCATGTCCCTCATTGGCACATCTACAGATTTCTTGAAAATCTCCCACGATGGTGATTCCACCACCTCCCTGGGCAGCATGTTCCAATGCCACACTGCTTTTTTTGAGAATTTTTTTTTTCTAAAAATCAACCTGAACATCCCCTAGTACAACTTGAAGCCATTAGCTCTTGCCTTATCACTGTTAACTGGGAAAAGAGGCCGATTCCCACATACTACAGCCTCCTTCCAGGAAATTGTAGAGAGCAGTAAGGTCTCCCCTGAGCATCCTCTTCTCCAAACTGAACAATCCCAGTTCTCAGCATCTCTGCTTCAAGTCTGTAGTGCTGCCTGGGGTTGTTGTGACTGAAGTGCAGGACCCACCACTTGGTCTTGTTGAAGTTCGTACACTTGGCCTTAGCCCAGTGATCCAGCCCTCTGTATGGCTTTCCTACCCTCAGGAAGATTGACGTTTCCTTCAACTTGGTGTCGCCTGCAGGTCCAGTGAAGGACCGCAGTGATGAGCAGAGAGCTGGAGCACCTCTCATGGAAACAGGCTGAGGGAGCTGGGCTTGTTCAGCCTGGAGAACATTCTGGGCACACGTCATTGTGGTTTTCCAATATTTAAAAGCATCTTATAAAGAGGAGGGAGACCAACTTTTTACATGAGCAGATAGTGATAAGACAAGGGAAAATGGTTTTAAACTAAAAGAAGGGAGATTTAGATCAGATATTAGGAGGATTTTTTTTTTCTCACTGGGTGGTTGCAGGTTGCCCTGAGTTGCAGATGCCCCATCCCTGGAGTTGTTCAAGGCCAGGTTGGATGGGGCCCTGGGCAGCCTGATCTGATGGCTGGCAGCGCTATCCATGGCAGGGTGGGTAGAACTAGATGATTTTTAAGGTCCCTTTTAACCTGTGCCTTTCTATGGTCCTGTGACCCAGCCTCTGGGTTTTCACAAAACTTTGCTACATTACATACAGCTCAGGGGAAATAACTTGCTGGAAAATCTGTCTGCATTTTAATAATATCTTGTAAGTTCAATCACTAGAAAATATTTTAAAATACTGCTTCAAAGAAAATTACTACTGTGAACTAGTGAAAATGTCTCCTGCTTCAGGGAGTTAAGATACTCTTGGTATCTGGAAGGGCATGACATTTTTCCCTTGTTTGATTATATAGGATATATTAAATGTGACCTCAGTGTTTAAGGTTGCTCAAGCTGTAAGAGTTCAAAAGATTTCGAATAAGATTTTTTTCAATTTATTTTGTTAAGCCTTTTCAATAATTGTAAATAGTCATTCTTTTAAAGAACAAATAGTAAGAGGTTGAATAATCCACCTATATGTGAGTCTGTATTTCATTACAAAGAGTTCACAGAGCAAATGTAGCTAATGGTTGTTGAAAGATATTTAAGTAAAATCATTGGTGTATATGTTAAAAAAACAACTTTAAGCCCAGTAAAAATGTTTATATTTATGAAACATTGATTATTCGGTTGATATAAGAGGAATCCAAGTTATCAGTTGTGGGTTTAAAAACAGTAAACTGTTAAAGAGGACATATTATTAAATATCATACAATTCAGCATTTTGTCCTATTACTTTGCAGAATAAGTATACATTTCAGTGAGACATCACAGTTCACATTTAAGTGGTAATAACGTAGTTAGCTTTCTCTACAGCTCATTGAAAACATGAAACAAATGGGACAAATGAGGAGTAACTCAAGAGCCAAAGAAGAGTTTGGTCTTCACATCCAAAGACGTACAAGTTTTCAAACCACCTCTATATACATGGGAGCAGTAGTGGAATGAAGTACTCTATCCTTGCTGTCCTGAGGAGGATAGGAAGAAGGAACATCTGGTGGTCCACAGTAACCTAAAAGACTGAGATGCACTGCATATGGGGACCACCTGAGCACTGTGTGCTCCTGTGTGCTCCTGCTGTGACAGTGATGAAATCCTCTGCCCCAGTTTTGCATAATATGTTGTATGGTGTTTGACAGAGTCTGCCTAACTGCACTTGTTTCTTCCTTGTACAAGGCAGTTCAGATCTCAACTGAGTCATTAAAGAATTACTGTTTTTACTAATAATATCTTATAATTGCGTCTCCCACCTTGTTAGTCTTACTAGAGATTAAAACACATATGCAATTGTTTAAATTATGTGGGATTTCTAGTGTTTTCTAGAGTATTGGGAAAAGAGGGACTAAAATGCCCAAACCCCAAAAAAAAAAAAAAAAAAAAAAAAAAGTGACTATGACCTGCTGTTTCATTAAATGATTTACCTTCTTCTGAATGGTTAAAAATTTCCACTGAGAAATAGTTTTTCCAAAAGTACTGTGGTTTTTTGAATTGCAGGAATCATCAGTAACTTAGTATCAGTTAGAAAGAAAACCCAGAATTTAAGGTTTGGCAACTTAATAGATGATTTTATTTCTTTCGTGTCAAAAACACAAATCAAAACAAAATGAGTATTTTCATTTGGATGCTTAAACTATTGATTCATAGCAAAGACAAGGACTTTAAATCCCTTTGAAATTTTGCATAGGAAAACAAAAAAAGGTAAGAGTTTTCTTCATTACTCGTGTACACTCATATTCACAAAAACTACGTTACTTTTCCAAAGTGCTCTAACAGTTGGTTAGAGCAGTAGTGATGCAATTTGAGTTTTGTACAATTTGAAGATATAGACTTTAATTAAACCAACATGGTTTTTGCAGAAACCTGTGGTGGGATTTTGGTCTCTGTGTTGTAGACCTGGGAAGCCCAGGGCAAAAGAGAGAGTCCTTTGCAGGATTGTAGCCCAGGTGGACCCTCTGTTGAGCTCCAGAGAGCTCAAAAAGATACTTTTTTTCTTATATTTTCATTTCCATAGTGTTTTCTTTCCTATTCTATTTTATTTTATGAAGTTGTGTTCTAAAATGATGTGGCGATAGTCCATGGTGTGGCAAGAGCAATATATGCAGTACTTAATGAGGTGGCTGGCTTCTGCTCTGACTGCTGCATGTATGTCAGCGTTAATCCAGTACATTTGCATTCACTTGCTAGTTTTACCTCCTTTACAGTGTATTATACTGGCTCAGGCTGTAGCTCATACACCTAAGATTGATGGTAAGTGCCATGCCTGTACAGATTCCCACTTTTCATATTCAATTGGCTTGTTTTTTTTCAGAGGTATCTTGTAGATAGGTTTCTGGTAGTAGTTTTCCAGAGGAAATTATCCTGTACTGCCATGGACACAAATATATACAACGCAGTGGTGCAGAGGGGCAGAGAAGAGCAGATACGCAGCCATGACTCAGTATGGACGTTAAAGATGCAGCAAAGTGCAGAAGCTAGCATGAATCCCTCTCAACCCATGTTACGGTAGAAAACTGAATAAGGGATAACAAAGTCAGCACTGTGTAGTATGGTGCATTATGTATGATGAAGGCTTTTGCTATTACCATGCCAGTGTTAGGATTTCTTTTGTTCTCTTTTTGTGTTTGCTTCATGTTGCCTCTGACTTGTTTGTGGATTAGAAAGGGAAGAGCTTTATTTTACTATTGTGACTTAAAACTTTTAGAGCAGATAAATGTGTCAGGATGCAAGAGCAGTGCCAAATGCACAGTGCACAAAGGATAAATGCAAGCTTGCTTTCTTCTGCTGTTGTATGAATTCCCTTATGAGAGGCTCCAGGAAGGACAGTAAGGGCAAGTGGCTGAGCAGTGTGTGTTCAGGACGCAGGATCTAAGGCAATGGTGATTCCTGTGACTGGGTTGTGTTTTTTGATTCTGTGTCTCCAAGGAAAGAGCACTTACTGTATTGACATTTATTTGTGTTGAGTTTTTCTACTTATTTCCTTATTTTAAGGGAACATTGTCTCATTAAAGGCTGGGAAGCTTGTTTGAGTATAAGCTTGTTCAAAATCCAAATAGGACGTAAGACTCTGCTCTCTATACATAGGGCAGATGCTCCACCAAAATTTCTTGACCTTCAAGCTCTCCAAGTATGTTTCTACATGAAAGTTGGATTTGGCAACACTTTCATCAGTCACTTTTAAATTGATCTACGTAGAAGTGTCACCATTTCAGCTTGTTTCTATATGTGCTATAGTCTGATATCCAGTGACAAGTACACAGCTGATGGCTTTCTGGTGACAGTGCTTTTTTCCCTATAGCTCATCCTTCTGCAGGCAGCTAGTTTCTAGACCCTGGAAAGAAGAATAATTTATTTCTGTCCCCTGGACACCTTTTCTTGCAGTAAATACCAACAACAAGGAGCAGGTTGACCCTTGGGCAATTAGAAATTATTTTCACTGTTCAAACACAGTTTTTCTTTCCCTTCCTTTCATACAGGTTGATAAAGTGTGTGGACAGCCCAAACAACAAGAAGGGAACCTGTCATCAGGCCATATAGTGCCACTGAAGGAAGCAACTGAAGCCCAGACGCTTGTGTTGGCTCATGCTAGTCTGAACAATAAAAGAAGGTAACCCTAAGCAACAGCTGAATTCAGATAAATTCTGCCTCACAATTCATGCTAGTGGTTCTTTGTCCCATAGTGTTTAAGCCAGAGACATAGTTCTGTCATCCTGTCCATGCATACGCCTCTATTGCCATTGCTGATAGTTAGATAAATGTGTATGTGATACTGCATTGCAGATCTCTCCAAAAACAGCAGGCCAGACTTGATGTCACTATTTAGCACCAAGATGTTTTTATTTCCAGAAACTTTCAATGAAAATGATGAAAGCTTTTCCCTCATAAAGTCTGAGTTTTTTCCATGGTTGTGTCTACGTTACTTAAAATGCAATTGCTCAGGACCCAGAGGATGTAGGCTTATCCCAGGGCAGAGATGAGAAGGGGAAATGAGTGGAAAGGAAAGATTTATTACCATGACACAAAGTCAGTGATTTCACAGGGCAGAAAGAGTGAGTTCTCCCTTCTCACTGGTGCAGGCACTAAGACTCCTTGCAATCTGCCTGGTTTGTTACATAACAGAGGAAGAGCAGAACTTCTTGTGTTTAGGATTTTGTGCCCATTTTGGCTTCTGTTCTTTGGCTGCATGCCATTTGAGTAACTAGAATGCTGAATTATTGCCACTGGCCTCAGTCCTGGCGTGAGTATCCTTGCTCCATAGTTTTCTGATCTTTCTTTCACTTCCCCTTCCATAGCTCCTGGATTAGCTTTCTGTAAATGTGAAGGTGGGGGAGGAATGTCTTTGCAATTCATTGATGTTACATGTATAGATATCAGAGCCAGCTGACCATAAAATCACAATGACATATTTCTGGCTAACATGCTGTTTTCAGTAACACCAGTGTAATTCTGGAACAACTTAGCAAAGTGAGTGGAATTGTTCTGGGCGTAAGCATCTAAATAAGAACAGTACTAAACTTCCCAGGGAGTCTGTGTGTATCTCTGTATGTTGATAACAACAGTATTTTATATAGCCTGGGTCCTGGTGTCCATGTTGTGAAGATGGCATTTTTATCTGTTTTTATTTTAATTGTCACCTATTACAAGAATGAGAAAAAAATTATATAGGTAGGAGACAGCAGCATGCAGAAATTTTTTTGAGTGATAGCAGTACTTTTATCCTTGTGTAATTTAAAACTGAAAATCAACATTTTGTGCTAGTGCTTGGAACTAGTTGTTTTTTTACAGTGTACACAGAATATCAGAGAAAAGAGCATTAAGAAAATCAATAAATTCAGCAGAAATAATCCAAAGAATGGTAGTAGTACTATTAACAAAATATGTTTTTAAAACCATAGAATTCTAAGCCTATCTTCTGTAAAACTCATTGACTTCACTGGGACTTAAATCCTGGCAACAACAAAGGCAGAATTAACAGCCTGTTTAATAGTGACCTCTCACAGAAATGGGAATTGGTGTCTTTAGTAGCATGACAGCAATTCTTTTGCACTTTAGGATCCCCTCCCTCACCTTTTACAATGTAAGTGAAAAAGACCTTCTTTCCACTTAAGTGGAAAAGAAAATGCATTTGAACTATTCTCTATGGGTTAGACTTTCCCAGACTTGGTCTGTTCACTAAAAATTATATTACCCCAAACATCTAGTAGTCTATATTTCAAATTCTGCAGCCTGTTAAGCAGGAAATGCCATGTCTGTTACAACTACACGCCAGAAAATGTAGCGCGCTTTGCATGAAAAACATGATTTCATCTGTAACTACAGAACATAAGGATGCATTTTACTGTGCATCAAGATAGCACATGTAAGCATGCTAGGAAATACAAACACTAACATTTTGTAACTTGCTGTTTGAAGAGCCGTATATGTAATTCTTAGGACTAATGAAAGACCAGATATTCTGTCCTTTGTCATGCATGTATTGTAAATTTGTATGTGATTTTCACATTTATAAATTTATAACTGTTATGCCATTTTTTGGGTTGATAACAACAGGACAAGGGGAAATGGTTTTAAGTTGAGGGAGGGGAGATTTAGGTTGAATGTCAGGAGAAATTCTTTACAGAGAGAGTGGTGAGGTACTGGAACAGGCTGCCCAGAGAGGTTGTGGCTGCCCCGTCCCTGGAGGTGTTCAAGGCCAGATTGGATGGGGCCCTGGGCAGCCTGGTCTAGTATTAACTGGTCTAGTATTAAATGTGGAGGTTGATGGCCCTGCATCTGGCAGGGGGGTTGGAGATTCATGATCCTTGTGGTCCCTTCCAACCCTGGCCATTCTGTGATTCTGTGATCTAAAGAAAGGCCACCCTTACAGAATTAGGATCAAGCGTTACTGAAATATAGCATCAGTAAGTATTGTGGACAACTCATGCATCAGAAGTTAATGATGCAGCCATAATTAGTAAAAGGTGGAGAATGTTTTCCAGAACTTGCAATAAAACATATAGCATAAAGTTTGTACATTGTTTCTGTGACTGTGAAACAGTAAAAAAACCCCACAGTGAATGGCTTCTGTTGTTTGCCATCTATCATTCAGTCACTTATATCAATAAAGAGTAATTTTAGGCAATAAAATGTCATAATGATGGGTAAAATAATTGCTGCAGTGGATTGTACAAAAGGCACTTAGTGACAGGTAACTGCTGCAGGGGATCTAGGTTATGAGAGTAATTATGTGAATCTTTCCTGGTGCTGTTCCTTCTGGCAATTTAAAAACTCAGGAGCAATAATGTCAGCTGTCTGTCAGTTTAGGTCCTAGGTCACACTGGGATTCATCCCAACTGAGCCCCAGGCTGCTTGTCTGTGTTGTACACAGCCCTCCAAATGATCCTTGTTTCAAATGGGATACAGAGCATGACTCCTTTATACCGTAAGGGAAGAAAATGAAAAGAAGAAAAAGAATGATTAAACACTTCCCAAGTAAACAAAAAAAGCGATGGCTCACTCCCTTAATGCACTGGAATAGTGCACTGGAATAGTGCATTAAGCTCAAAGAAACCAGTCAGGGTAGCAGCAAATCTGTGGGATGTGCCCTTATAGATGCCCTTAAAAACCTAGTACCAGTTTATACTTGCATACAATTACAGAATCAAGCTCCTTTTCCAAAGAGTCTGAGAACCTCTGATTTCACCTGTTCATTGGAGCCAAAGCTTTTCAAGCATTTGTAAGCTAGGCCTGTTGAGATGGTTTCTCTTAGCTGAGCTGGGCTTTCTTCTGGCCCCATGTCTTTTAGGGTTTGGTTGGAGGAAGTTCCTCTCAAGGGAATCACCCTCTGCTGTTCAGTGCAGTGTGGTCCTGCATGCTCCCTAAATTTGGGCAGCAGCTGGATCTTCTTCTGGGGCTTTCTACTCCTCTCACTGTCACATGGTTTCCTATGAGATTTCTCATCTTTATTTTCCCCCACATCCCATTCCTATTTTTCGCTATGCAGCACTAAGTATCAGGAAGAAAACAACGTTAAGAAGATGAAATTTGAATAATTGCTGCACAATCTCCTAGCAAATCACCTCCATGATTAAGCTGAGAAATATGCATTTTTTTGAAACCATTTTTTTCATTATGCAGTAGTATTCAGTGATTAACTGAAGCCGTCAGAATTGGTGCTGCTGTAATTTTTTAATGTGGAGGTTACTAAAACATATAGTAAAGATGACAAGAAAATTGAAACCATATGATGGTACACAGAATGTACATGGCATGTACAGAATCTAGATCAGTAGATTGGAATGTTGTTGCTGAGTTCAGCACAATGTACTACATTGGTCAAGGTTCAGACTCCTGGAAAATGCCTTTTGGCATTTCTTCTGTGTGCAGTATTTCCAGCCACTAAACACAGACTGGATAGAGATCTTTCTATAGAGTTCTGTTATGTTTGAGAATAATACAACATGATATTAGGTCCCTGATTGAAGGAAGCAAGCTTTGAAATGATATTTTGGTGGTATTTCTTTGTTATTCACAGGATCACAGAATCGTAGGGGTTGGAAGGGACCTCCAGAGATCATCGACTCCAACCCCTGGGCTTGCAGATGCGTCTTATACATCTTAAAATAAACAATTCCGAATATTTTTGGGAATGCTGGAAACCAAGATCATCCATTTTATTTAAAATTATCTGTTGGATCAGGCATCACGTGGTTTTATTGAAATTTAAGTAGTAAGGTGCTAGTACAACATAAATTATTAACACCGAATGCAAATGTATTTACTGCAGAGAAAAACAAAACATTTCTGGGTCATGAAGGCAGAAGTTTCAGCTGGTCCAAATTCTGCCTGATACAAATACTGATTTCTCTTTTTGACTGGCTGTGTTGGGAGCACTGCTTCAGTGGTGGTGGATGGCACCTGATGCTCATGGCAGGTCAGCCCTGTCCTGGTTCCCAGAAAACAGGATATATACTGGCAAGGTTTTCTGAGAGCTGCTGAAGGAGGTAGAGATTCTGTCTCTCTCCAATAAGACTTAACTGAATTGGCAACTATCACTGAATCTGTTTGTTGGCATACTGTACTTCAGGCGTTGCCATTATGCTTAAGAGTACTAGTATAAGAAAGAGCAGAATGTGTTTTCAAGTCATTAAATGGAAAATTGCATCAGGATGTTAAAGACAATATTATTTGAGGGACCTCTGACATCAGTGCCTAAAAAACAAGCTTGCAAGTAACTGCTAGATTTTTTTCCAGTTTTTCCTCAGATACAATCCTAAAGCCCATATATTCTGCTTTGCAAAGTTTTTTGCAATCCTTGATGCAGTCTGTCCAGAAATGAACAGTAGAAGATATTTGTGTATGCAGTCTTTGTTAACAGAACAAATTGCTCATTGCACAAGAAAGCAAGTTCTACTCATTTGTATCCCCTTTTCCATGATAATCATTCTACACTGTTTCTCATTATTTCCCTATATAGCCTCATATATTTGCAGTTCTTCCATTTGGTATTGGTTATGGTTAATTTGACTCCCACTGAATTTATTTTCAGCTTTTGGCTGTGTGCTGCATTTGTTGTGCTCTTATTTGAAAATGATCGAGAGAAACAAAATCTCCATTGTATTTCTTCAGCATTACTTTGACATGTTTAATTGCATCTGCACTTTGGGAAAATCTCATGACAATTTTCCTCTTTATTTGTTTTCTTATATTATCCTATGCATGTGCTTGATCATCTTTCTCTCAAATAATTTTTACTTTTCTCTTTTGTTTCTCATTTTTTTCCCTCATTTGCCTGATCTCCTGCTTCTCCCCTCCTCCCCAATCTCTGATTGATGCTTATTCTCCCCGGCCTATTCCAGTTCTCTGCCTCTGAAAGCTTCAAAGAATGACAAATCAAGAAGTTTGAAAAAAATCTCTCGGTAAGGATGAAAACAAAGTGACATGCTTAGACTCAATGCTTTGCTCATCTTCATTGTAAGCTGCTCTTTTAGCTGTAATCTAGTAATTGGCATACCTTTGTGTGTGCTGATTTTATACAGCAGGACATTGGGAAACACTGCTTTCTCTGCCTAGCGTGTTTAGTTTTATATTGATGAAAAGTAAATGCTTTTATTGGTTAAAAGTTGCACATACAGATCTTCCTTTGCAAAGATGCTGTTTTAAAATGTTGGAGCCCCACTGCTGAAAATGTGGAGTTAAAGCCTCTTGGAGTGAGCTGAGTAAGATGAGCTTTAGCCTCTCTTAAAGGGGTGATTTTTAACTCCTTCAAAGGAAACTGCCCTTAGAGGGCTTAAAATCTTCAGCATCTGTGTCAGCTTTGCATAAATAGATGCTCTCAGGATGATTCTGTTAGAGAGGTGTCGTCCAGGCTTAACCTTAGTGTGTATTCACTTTTTTCTTTTTTTCTTTTTTTTTTCTTTTTTTTCTCTTACAGTGTCAGCTTTCTTGCAATTTTAGGGTTAGCTTGCTCCTTAGGACTATATGATGGCTCGTTTATCTAGAGCAGGATAGTCACATGTTAGACAAATACGATGGCAAAAAAAAATTGGGGGAAGTGAAAAGACTGTTATGTGGAAAAATAACCCTGTCTCAGCCTTCAGGATAGATGCCTAATAGTAGCCTTAAATGTTCTTTAAAGCACCTGTTACTCCCCAAAAAGTAATACATCCTGACAGCTCATGTGCCAAACTCTACCTGGCTGCATCCCCAGGCACCTCTTCAGGACAGCATTGTCCTGCAGCCTGACAGACAGAAGCACAGTAAACCAGAATGAGTCTTTTGGCCTTCCAAAAGGAGGCAGATAGCTCTGTGATAGTTCTAGTGAATTTTTGTGCCCTCCTTACCAACATCTTTAGCTATCTTATACCAAATAGGATATTTTGGATCTGTGGATAGAAGGTAATTTCTTGTATCACAGTGCTCCCAAATGTGTGCTGACTTAACACTTTTTTTGTTACAGTGTGCATTTTTATGGCTGCCTCAGCCAGATATGTATTATGTGTATAACCAGATTATAGAGGCAGCAGTTTAGCCACAAGGCATTTTTCCATATGTAATCAGAAATGGGTTGTTTGCACAGGCCAGGAATTTTGGTGGTGCTCCAAAGCAGCAGGCACAGCCATCTCTTGTGGGCATGTTGCCAGACTTGATGGGAGAGAAATTTCTTTCCAGTATGAATGTGATGTGGATAGTGATTATGGGGAGGAAATGGCCCCACCACATCCCAAGGAGATGGCATTCTTTTCTCTTGTTCCATGTTACAGGTTTTGTCATGGGATGTTAGCTTTAGGAAGCGTGTTCCGCCCAGGAGCTTATTGACAGTTCTTTATTTATCTCTCTTGTGTGCAGGGAAGGGAGAAGTATTTGATTCCAGTAATGGGGAAAAAACAAAACAAAACAGCACCGCTCTTTTTAGTTACAGTGTTTCTTTTCCTTTTTTTTTTTAATCTCTTGAGGCTGTAGATGTGGCTTTCTTTAAGATTTTGAGGTGTTAACATCGTTTCTTGAAACTGCTCTTTGTATGGAAGTATGTGATAATGAATGATACGCAGTAGTAGAAATACATTTTTCTGTGGGATCTAAACTTTGATTTTCATAGAGGACTAAGTTTACAGGGGGCTTAAATCTATGGTTCTGTTGTTAAATGTATTCTTCCTCCATTGCAGAGAATTCATCAATTACATGAAGCGATCCCGAACCTTTTATGCCTCTATAGCAGAAAGACTGTGTGATGGAGACCTGGTGATGAGAGACAGCTCAACATGCTGGAATGGAGAAGATGTTGTAGAGAGGTAATGTTACGACTGAAAGTTTTTCCTAATAGTGAAAAAAATTACTACAGCTGTTTCAGCTGTTTTTAGCCAGTATTGTCACCATTATGTTTCCCCTTCATACTTACGTTGCTTATGTGAACAACGGTTTTCCTAACATATGTGTTTCTTAATGCTGAGTTTTAGATACTAAATGTATTAAAGGTATCAAAAATATTAAATGTAGTGGAACATTTTCTTGAAGGGCTCTTTTGAGGGGTCATTCTCCTTTTCTATAGAGATCCTAACCTCTAAAGCCAAATTAGGAATAGTAGGAAATCACCAGGCTCACTGTGTCAAAATGCAGTGTCAGTAAATCAGCAGAGAATTGTAGGTAAGGCAAGAATGTGAATTAATCAACATGGCTATCTTGCACTGGACGTGAACAAAGGTGGGAGTTGAGCAACTTGCTTATCTGACCTACACACTGGACTGACATGGAGGAGAGTAACACCTCACCCGAGGCGTGGTGGCAATAGCTATGAAAGATGCCTGGAATGGGGCCGAGGCGTCCCAGCCTGATCTTGTTCCAATAAAGGTGTCAGTTTGGCAAAGCTGGGAGAGAAGCCCTGCCTCTGTACCAGACATTGGCCTCAACCCACACTTAATTAACAACGAAAGCCTTGTTTTAGGATGCCTGTCAGCACACTGATTCAGTCTCACCTCATTAAGAGCATGAATCTGGCCCTCTGACAATGCTTTGCTGAGAGAAGACACTGCATTGATTTGGACATATCTATGGGTCGGACCCATCCTCCTGCTCCCATTAGCAGGGTCACCTCTCCCAGTAAGATACCAAGATGTTGTGTGTCTCTATAACTGCAGATGATACCCGGGTGAATTGTTAGTTAATTACTGGCCATTCTTGAGGTACTAGCACAGCCAGTGAATGTGGCTAGTGAATTTATCAATGTCATTTCTCAATCTGTTATCTTTCATCTCAGTAAACTATCTATTTTCAACTGTATGAATCATTTCCAGTGAAAGTCCTTGAGAGATCTCTGATGGGTGTTGACTCTGGTAAGTGGCTCTACACATAATCCATTAGACATAAACTGGTGACCACGCCTGGGACTAAGACTGGGCCTCACTGCACTCAGACTCCAGGAAGCATTTAGAAAGCCAGGGGGTGCTTTCTGAGCATGGTAACTCAGCGAGAGGGCTGCCTCAGTGAGCTGTGTGTGAGTCAGATTTGTACCCTTAAAGCAACAGCAAGAAGTACCTCTGCAACTGACTCAAATTTCCTTCCAGTCTGCTGTTTATACATTCATTAATACAGAACTGAACATTGTCTTTATCCATAGTGAAAAAACAGGCTTTTCCTGCAAAGGTGTGAGAAAAATACAGCGACTAGGTGGTGATATACTGAAGGATTTCCCCGCCGTTTCCTTTGAATGTTTCTGAAACAGCACTTAGAATAACAGCTCCTTTTGGAATTGCCCAACGTTCTCACCAGAGAATACTCTGTGGGAGTTCCTATAAAACACAATTAATAAATGAACTCTTATATGCTGGAAGCACTGTAAGATGAAAGAAACTTCCTAGTTCTTTAGCTTTGTTTTCTCCTTTTGTATTTTCTGACAGACTTTCCCACTACTCGCAGACTCCTCAGGCTAAACTTCTTGCTGTCATTTCTGTTACCCTGATTAACATGAGACAAAAAGAGGCATTCAGAATGTAACTTTAGCTGTTACTATCACTGTCAAAATGTATGTCAGTTTTTATAGTGAGAGTTGTTTGGGTGCGTGCCAGTGAATATTTTCCAGAAATGTCATTTTGTTAAAACAGAGATGTGATGTGAGATTGTGTTGGCTTTCACAGTTTCCTTTTAAAGTGCGTTTTGTAGTCTGTAGCAGTTCTAAAGGACAAAGTTCTAGGTTTCTGTTTTCCTCCATCAAAATGATTTTCATTATTAAAAAAATTGTTTTGTAGAAAATGTGGAATTGATTTCAGCATGGAACAGAAATGCTGCAGTTACAGGCAATTAAAAGGAGTTCTGACTCCCACACGGCTCTGCTTAGATTTTTCATATGTAAATAATTTCAGCTTGATTATGTTTAAGGTATCTGTGATAAATGCATGTCTTACACATTCTAAGATAACTTTAAATGTTAATATTTCAGTACATACTGGCTTACAAATTAATTGTAGTACCATATATTAGAACAGTATGACAGCAGTGCAATATTCTAAATTTCAATGTATAGTGATAGTAACAGTGATTAAGGCTTTTAGCATAAGACTAGCAGAGAAGAAATGGGGAGAATAACAATATTTCTAATTAGTGTTTCCATTTCAGAGTTCCTTGTGTTGGTAATGTTGCTGTGCAAACAGCTGACTTCTATAACTAACAGCCTTCTCCTCCGGGAAAAAGAATGCAAGAACCAGAACAAAACAAAACAAAATTTCTATAGTGACTATCTGAACAAAAACACTTAGTTTCAATTTTAGTCTTCCATTTTAAATAGAAATAACAATTTTGCTGTTTTGTTTTTTCTTTTTTTTTCCCCACCTCTGCCAGCCTGTAAATTTTGCAGAGCTAGGTGCATGCAGAAAAGCTTTTGATTTGAATAAAGTAGGAGGCTGAGAAAAAAGCCGTAGGGAAAAGACTAATGACCCCATATGTTTTGGTGTTTTGGTGTTTTGCTGTTGTTGTTGTCTTTTTCTTTAACCAAACCTTGAAATAGAGATTTGTAGCTAACGTATTTCATGAGCAGATTAGGAGGAAAAAAAATAAAATAAAATCATGCTTTGAGCCAGACTGCACTGTGCATATATTTATCAGTTGTGTCACAGTACTGATCATTTTTAGGAGGCTCTCTGAGCAGCCTGCATTGCCAGCGACACTGTACAGCACCACAAACATGGCACCAGCTAGCTGACAAATCTTAGTCCTCTCATCATGTGTTTGACAGACTGGACTTAACACCAGTTCTGCCCATAAGAGAAATAAATCTTGTGCCCTGGTGATGCCTGAAGATGCATTTCTCTTTGCTCTTTCTTCTTTCCCAGGAAATAAGGTTAAGCATCAGCAGTAGTAAATAGCACTGAACTCAAAATAGAGCCTCATTCTTAACCCAGAAAATAGGTCTCTTCAGTTAATCTGGGGCATCTTGCATGAACCTGAGTCTGGTTACTCAGGATGTGAAAATGACAGAAGCCACAGTGGGTTTCCTTAAAGATTCTTGCATTTCATAGTGCTGTTTGAAAGCTGAGTGATACCTGTGTTACATACAAATTGGTGCTCTAACTCCTTAGGAAAAACAAATTCATACTTCTGAAACAATTTGATGCATGTCTGCAGCCTGTAACAATATGAAATTGCTACTCTGAAATGGGGATCTGACATGCAATTAGTAAAGAGGCTACTAGTGTTCTGTCAGCGGATCTGAAAAACAGATATAAAAAATATGTTTTTTTTTCTGACTATACAAGGGCTACCCAGAAAGTGATGTCTCCTATTTTATGATGTTGGCCCACAGCTTCAGAGGCAGATGTTGCTGGTATGGCAGTAGAAACTGAACCTTCCCATCTATATTCCATTACATGTTGTTGCCATGTGACAGATGGCAGCAGAGGGGCAGTCTGACAAATGGTATCTGACGTGGAAGTGTGTATAGAGCAAAGGTGTGGAATTTAATTCCTCCATGCAGAAAAAAAGTCACCCACTGACATTCATCGACAACTACTGAATGTTGATGGACACCAGACAGTGGATGTAGCACAGTGAGGCTCTGTGTTGTGCATTTCAGCAGTGGCAACAGCAATGTGAAAGATGAGCCAGATTCCAGATGGCCATGCACAGCTGTCACACCACGAAATGAGGAGGGTCTCAATCAGCTCATCTGTGCAAATCAGCGGATTATGACCAGGGAACTGTGTACAGAACTCAATATTGTTGTCAATGTGTTGGAAACAGTGGTGGCGGTGTTGGAAGATCACAAAGTTTGCACCAAGTGCGTCCCATGAATGCTCCCATGAAGAGCGGCTGAAGGAGCTGGGATTGTTCAGTCTGGAGAAGAGGAGGCTCAGGGGAGACCTTATTGCTCTCTATAACTA
>JAOWBP010004023.1:156058-166675 GCA_028571105.1 Tragopan temminckii
GTGCTGCCCATGCAGTGCTGCCCATGCAGTGCTGCCCATGCAGTGCTGCCCATGCAGTGCTGCCCATGCAGTGCTGCAGCTGTGGGTGTGGGAGGTGGCTCAAGTGGCAAAGACAGTAAGTTTCGTTCCTCCTTGCTTAGGAGACCAGCTTTCCTCTTGGCAGTCTGAATCTATAGACCTGAACATGGTCTCCACCAGACAGTGGGCTTATTCCAAGAAGACTGTGGCGACCCAGATGGAGGGCCTGCACAGAAATGTAGCTGTTCAGGTCTCCAGCTGCAGGGAGTGCCTGAGCCTGCTGCTGCTGCCTGGGGAGGTGGCAGGGGTTCCACTTGTGTGAGCTGTGAGCTGTTATGTAATAGCTGCTTGTTTGGACAGTTGTTCTATTTTCTCATCTGCTAAGTGTTCAAAAATTTGTACTTTGCTAAAAACTGATGATAAGGAATGCTTCATTTCAGTACTCAGATGTTTAGTGGCTCAAAAGTTAAACTCAGACCATAAATTTTTATTTTTTTTTTTATTTTTATAGTTCAAAACTGGTAAAATCAATGTTTTTTTCTTCCTTTTCTATTCATCCTACATAAACCTTTAAGTCAGAGTTCTTATTCTGTATAGGGTTCTGTTTTGACTCATGAGGGACTCCAGTCCTATCATTATACATTCCAAATTACTGCATCTGCTGATAAGTAGTATTGTAATCTTGTAAGAAGTCTGTCTGGTGAATACCTTTAATTTCTTGGTACTGAATACACCAAAATTAATGCAATAACAGTTTATTAAGGATGACAGAGATAGCTGAATATATTCATACTGGCATATTTTAACATACTGGCCTAACTTCTCAAAAATTGAAAAACATTTTTAGAAGAAACCCAGCAGGAATTTTAGTCGATTAAAACAAAAAGTTGCAGAACACGAAGAACAAATAACTCAGAAAAAGGTCAAATTATGACTCTGTAGTGATAATGCTGAAAAAAATGAAATATTTCTCTTCCCTTTCCCACCCCTTCCAACACAAAGTCACTACAGGAATTTTTACTGGTCTGTAATTTACTCAAAAATTCATCAAAACTCTTGTAATTGTCTTGATATTACATTAATTGTGTAGATTTCATCAGAAAGATTGTACAGTGTCTTATGCTCATTCTCATTGTAAGTTTTGCTGCCAAAGATAATTTTTTTTTTCTAAATTAAAGCAGCTCTCTGCTTCTTGCAGCTTATGGTATTGAATTGCTCATCACTTTCTCCAAGTCAGGGGCCAGGGTTGCATAGGTTGGTACTATACCTTTCAGATGATGCATCTTCCACATTTGAAACACTGGAGTTTTAAAACAGCTAGAGTCAATGACCACGTTCTCAGCTGCTGAGATCTCCTATTAGGATAATGTAGACAGAATATGGCTGACATGGTATCAGTATTCACTGAGCTGACTCCTGATGGAAAGTCTCATTTTAAAAGCCCATACCCTCAGCAGGTTGTTTCACTGTTGTTTTCTTAACCAGCATTAGATTCTTCAGTGACCACATAGTCGGCTTTTATTTGACCCCACTTTTCTTCTTGTCGTACTTATTTTGTGAAATATGATTAAATGCTCTTGGCTATTAAAATCTAAAGAAAACAAACAAGTGAAAAGTCAGTAAGTAGTCTTGGTGGATGAGTAGTGTGTCACTATGGGTATTTTACTGCTTTTTACAAATCAGTCTATTTCATCTCTACCGACCAGCTGAGGGTGTCAGGGTCGGCACATTCGGTAGAAATGTGTTATTTAAAAATAGCATTTCAAACATTTTGCTCGTGTTTATACGTAGTAAAATAAATAAATAAAAGGTTTAATTTACCAGCTGTTGTCAATATATTTCCATAAATATAGGTACATTTGAATACATATACCTGGTATTAAGACTGTTGAATGCAGTAATTAGAGTAGTGGTGTAAGTAGTGGAAGGACAGTGCCTAAAGCAATTAGGGAAAGGGATACATTCTGTTAAAAGCAAGTGAACCTGACCAACAAGATGGAAGTGATGAACAACACATGGTATGTTCAAATGGATATAATGGAGTGACTAGGAAACGTGGTGGAGCAGCTGGTATGATGGAAGCACTGCCACTGCTCAGGAAAGCGGAGTTGAGGTAATAGAAGTGGAAGAAGGCATGACATGCTGGAGATCACGTTGCTTAAGGACCTGCAGATAAACTTGTCTGTGCATGAGAAGCAAAAACAGAATTGCTGAGAGGCATATGGAGGATATGGACACTGGGGGCAAACATCAGTGCCTTAGCCTGAGAGGAGAGGACGTCTAGGAGGGTGGAATGGGAGAGCTTGCCTTAGGTAAGGAGACAGGAAGAATATGTCTAAGTTAGCTTAGTTTTGTGATTGCTCTCTATAAATACCTTGCCACTGAGGGAGGAGAGTTATTTAAGTAAAAAGATTGTTGGCAAAGTCATATAAGTGGGTGTAAACTGGGTAGTGGTAAATTTAGCCTATGAATTAGCTGTCAATCTATCTGAGAACTGAGCTGCTGGAGTGATGTATCAGTAGAGTGAAGGCACAACCTCTGTTTTAAATATGAAGCATTTTAAGCATGAAAAAGACAGATCCTGTGGCTCAGAAGTTTACTTTAAATCCTGTGTCAGGAACACTGATGTCTGAAAGAGATCTGCTCACCCACTGCTCTGGCATCACGCACAGGGACGGTTTAGGTCCTGAACAGGGAGGAGGGAAGGAAGTCAGAGCCTGCCAGGATCTCACTGTCCATTGCTACATGACAAATCCATCCGTTCACCTTCATAGTCATTTATGTCCCACCAAAGACAAAGGGAGAAAGTTTTGCTCTGTTAATGTCATACAATTAATGAGAGGGGGAAGAGACTTTGACTTTTTTTTTTCTTTCATGGGAGGTCTGATAGTGAACAAATGTTCTTAGGAAGAATTTTAGCACTGACTCTACATGTTCAAGATTATTCTGTTAATTATTACTTCAATAACTCCGCATAGTTAATTGGCCTCTCTGGTCTTTGATTTTTCACTTGCTCAAAGGACAGTAAAGATCAGTGTCATTGATTCTTGTACAGCATGAAATCTGCAGTTGTTCCTCTGTAATATTTCCTACCCCAGCAAGGACCCCCAGATCTCACCCTTTCTTCACAGTTCTTGCTCTGTGCTGCTAGAAAAGAAACTGTTGAAAAAGATACAGTTTTTTCTTCTTTATCCTTAGCACAGATTTACTTTTTATAGGAGCTGCTGAGTGCAGATTGCAAATAGTTGGCTAAAGTAACCAGTGCTTTCCCTCATTGAAATGAAAAAGTAGTTATAGGATGAAGTGTGTTGTTGTTAGTTTTACAATGGTGATAACCCACTGAAATGTTCAAGAGATAGTTGCACCGATCCATTTTCCTTTATGGCACAACCTTGTGGAAGTTGACAGTTGCCATGGTTTCACATTGGTCGAAGTTCCTCTGGAAAAGAAAAACAAAACAACTTGTCATGTTTTTTCCTAGTGAATGAGGTATTGTTGTGTGAATTGGAGTCCAAGCAGATAAAAGGAATTTGAATTTGAAAGGAATTTCAATAAAAACACTGAAGAAAGAAAACATGTTGGTTTCCAGAAAGAAACTAACTTGGAGGTCACTGAGAAATGTGAGCCTCAGTAAATTTCTTAGAGCAGCACAGATGTGCTTACAATGATGGTGCTTTTCCACCCTCCAGCTCTCAGGTGCTTGGGATGGCTCTGGCCAGAGGTATGACAAAAGAGGGGAAATTAGTGCTGTGAGACAAGTTACTCACTTGAAAAGGCTTCATTGTGTGTGATGTCTTCGTTGGAAAATTTTCCCAGAAGGAAATAGCTGTTTTGTCTCATGCAGGAAAAATTGTTTATCAAGTTAAATTGAGAGAAAAGAAAAAATGAAGTCTCATTTATCTGGTATGAAAATACTGTGATTTCATTGTTGTGCTGCATGGATCAATAACACCACACACCTTGTGTTTCTTGCCCCCTTTTCCCTTATAGATAACTATGGATTTTCTCAGCTTCTCAAGCTTGTCATTCTCATAGTCCACCCTCTTCTGAGCACAGTGTCATTGAGATCCTTTCACAGAGTGGCCAGAGCCATTGCTTTATGTGAAGGACAGAATGGATATTTTAATGGTCTATATCTATATAATTTATGTAATTTATCACATCTGACAGAAAGTATTTGCACTGATTCTGTCCCTGGGGCTCCCTGCAGACAAGCAGTGAGGGACCATGTGCAAAGTTCTGTTCAGGTTGGCCGCTCACCATTCAGCCGCAGGAGCAGTATGACCCACCTTCCAGTATTGCTTTTTTCCGTTTCTACCTTTTTACCATTAGACATCTGTCTTTGTAGATCTCAGGGCTGTGCATTAAGGGGCCTTAAGCTATTAAACTGTGTTTGTAGCCGACTAGAATTGATGCTTTCTAATTCATGTACTGCTGTCAAAAGCCAAATTGCTCTACTGATCCATGTTTGAAATAACAACATAAATATTTAGGTTGCTTCCATGTGGATTAGATTTTGATGATCATTAAGGTGAAGGATCTGGTATTAAAAATAAAAAAGGTTTTGTATGAAAAATCAGTATGGGTACTGTGCAGTTATCTTCTAGATATAACAGAGCCTGCAAGTTATTGATAGTTCACTGACATCAGGTACACCTCTAATTATGGGAAGATATTTTAAGTCCTTTTCAAAGTCAGACTCTTAATCTATTTATAGAGTAATTCATTCTCTTAGCATTTATGATACATAGAACCACAGAATTATAGAATCCTAGAATGGCCTGGGTTGAAAAGGACCTTAAAGATTGTCTGGTTTCAACCCCCCGCCCGTGGGCAGGTTCGCCAACCACTAGGCATCATCTTAATGTACCAATTACTAATTTCTAATTAAAGTTGAAGATTTGCCTGAAGCGCAGTAGCAGTTGTGATGATCTGTTTCCTTGAATTGTTTTCCTCTTGTTCTGGTGTTTTTTTGTTCTTTTTTCTATTCGGTCTTTTGTGCTTACATAGTCTCTGCATACAGAACTGATTTTTAAAAAGTTGATGGATGCGTGACTGTAATTGTAGTTGAAATTTCTGTAAGAAAAGCACAATATGGATGTATGTATACTGGCATATCTGGCTTGTGAAAACCTGTATGCTGTAGTTCAAAGAGCATTCAAACAGAAGATTTTCACTTTGTAACTCTATCAGTCTATCTGTGACCAAGCCTGGTTTACGAGCACCCAAGCAGCCACCATGTGGAGACCCTGCAGCACCTGAGCAAATGATAGTCTGGGGTGCTTGAAAGCTTATTTCCCAAATATACAGTCCTAGCTTGCAGCAGGCAGCAGCTGAGATATTTTCTGAGTGTGTTTTTGTAGCCCACAGCGGACTCCAGTGCATTTACTGTATGAAAATTGTTTACTCTTCTGAGCTGTGTGAGGCAGCAGTGGTGGCAGTGTATGTGACAAGTGGTCTGTTCCCATTTTAACTTTGCTCTCTCTCAGTTTAATGTAATGCCCTGTTCCATTACAACAACCCTGATACTGTGTAAATAGCAAACTTTCTTTGTATTTTCCAGGCTGTGCATGACTTTATTGTCATTAATCTAGACACCCAGTTAGCTATTTCCCACATTATAGAACCCTAGTGTACTTAGTCTGTCCCAGTATTCTGACTGTTCCATATTTTAATTTACTTATTTCTATTTTTATATTTTTACGTACTCTGTATCCTTTTTAAGGTGCAGTAACTGAAACCACACAGAGTTTTCAAGACACAGGCTTACAATGGATTTGTAGCAGTAAAAAAAATATGTATTATGATTTTTTTTAATTTGGATTACAAAATAGAGAAGGAAGTCTAACATTGTTTGCCCTTTCTGGCAGTGGCTGACACTGTCAAACTGACCAGCTGCAGTGACCTGAAATCTGCTTCCTGAGAGGCAGTGGCTGTGCATCACCACTATATTCACAGAATCACAGAATCACTCAGGTTGGAAAAGACCTTAAAGATCATCGAGTCCAACCACGACCTAACCATACTTCCCTAACTCTAACAGCCCTCCACTAAATCATGTCCCTGAGCACCATATCCAAATGGTTTTTAAATACATCCAGGGATGGATTTCTGCTAGTTCAGTACAGCTTAAAGCTAAGATTGTTCTGGAGCTGTCTCTGAGGATGTCAGAATATCTACCAGGACATAAAATTTCTCCCATGCTCTTTTGCAAAAAGAAATGGATATGAAAGTTTTGCCATTTTCTGTGGTTACGCGCTGGTGCAGCTGCTGGTGTCACATGTCTGAACTGACAACTGGGCAGATGCTTGTGTACAGCGGAGTGGATGACTCAAGAAGTTGTTACCTGACTGCAAAAAAAGGAACTTACATGTGTATTTCTCATTACTGGCTAAATTAAAAGTCAGAAGGGCTGCTGAACAAGCTTAGGTAAGCTTTCATCTCAGCCCAAATAGTCTAGAAGATGCTTTTAATACCATTTTGCTCAAAAAGTCTGTTTGGAAATTTAGCCCCTTTAATTCCTTTAATCCTTCTTTGAGTATTTCTTGCTCCTTCCGTTCCACAAGGAGCTCTGTATTGACAGATCTGTAATCTTAGGGAAAACTAGCGAGTTCTTTCCTTAATATGTTGCCTTGACTCCAGCTAGTAGAAAGCCCAAGCTCACGTAGTTCTCCAGCTTGCTCCACTCCCACTTCCTTCTTGGCAGCTTCAGTGCTCGTGCATAGAGTATACTACCGTTGTACCATTGGAGTTAAGCAGGGCTGGAGCTTTAAAAATTCTGGTTTTGTCCAAAAAGTGAGTGGTATTCCTTTCTTTCTCTGTTAGATTACAGGTTAGTGTTTCTAGCAGTGCAGTACTTGCAAGAGGATCATGTCAGATCTGACTGTTCAGTGTGCATTACAAATAAGCTAACATCAACAACAGAGTTTAAAATCACTGAGTTGAAAATATGCCTTGTAAACAATCTATTCCTGGAAAGAAGTCATTGATCCTCCCTCTTCACTTTTTTTCACCACAGGGAACTGTAAAACACAACTCTCAGTGTTTCCACTGAGTGAGAGCTGAATTCTCTTAAAGTTTAATTGAGGAAACTGTGATCCCATTAACAAAATTTTAAAAAGTCCTGCCTTAGTTTGGTTGATAAAACCAGATTTCGTACATGTGTAAAGCAGTGTCCATTTCTTGGGTTACACAAAATTAGAATGAATGGAAAAAAAAACAAAGGATGACACGTTCTGCTAGTTATATTTATATTGTGCTACTTGTATCAAATATAAAGGGGAAAAAAAAATCCCAGCACATAGTAATATGACAAATGCAACAATAATAGACCATTAAATACACCCTAACTCTATTCATTGCTAGAATTTGCTCTGTTAAAGATCAGATTTCCTAAGCAAAGAGGGATTGTCTTTTTGCATCTCACTCTCCAGTAGTTATAGCTATTTAAATGTAAATCTTTTCTCATGACCCATCCAGCAGGTGGATGCTAACTTTGAGGCACTTACAAAACATTATTATTAGGTGTGAATTATTTACTTACGTCTTGTGCCACCTCTTCACAGTTGCTTGTAGGATCTGTCCATGATACTAAAAGCAGTAAGCAGGATGGAGATGTGAAAGTGTACAGTGGTTATTTGGCATCGTTCCAGCGCATGATACTTACTTTTTTTACTAACAGAGACCCCAGTGAAAATAACAGTAAACTTTGCAAAAGAAAAGCCACATGTCAAGGATAAATTGCAAGAGATAAGAAAAGCAGATCAGACTCTCATTTTGTGTCTGCATTCTGGGTCTGGATGGATCACAGTCTCCAAGCTTGTGGCTCCATTCAAAGCATAGCAGCAGTGATAGATATTTCATGTGGAAGTTCAGGGCCATTGTAGGTAACTCCCATCATCATCAGCTACAGAGGCACAGTGCTTTTCGTGTTTGTACCTAACAAAACCTCCTGACCTGAACTAGGCATAGGCAAATGGGCCAGAGAATGGCAGTGCAGTATTATCATTTGGGGCAAGATTTAGACTAATACTTTCTCAAGAAAGAAAGAAAATGATGGGATGACTGATTGTACTGGCTGTGGTTCCAAATTTAGATGTACTTGAAGTAATATGGGAGTCAGATTCAGTGAAATCCAACGTAGTATGATCCATGCTGTGTCTTCCAATAAAAGAATTCTTTATGCTTCTGTCCTGTCACTGATAAGCCATTTGGGACTGGAAAGATCAGTTTTGTGTTCCTAACTGCCACTAACTGAGTTGTCACCTTAGCCAAATCAATTTCCACCTCTCCCATCTCCCAAGCTTTGTCTACAGGAACTCTTTTCCCCACTACGTGTTTATGCTCTGCTTTGTAAAGTCGTGCCATGACCTCATGATAGCATCTGCACATTGCAGAAGTGATGAATTACAGCTATTAGGGCTGGCAGTAAAACCCACAGTGGAGCATTATGTCAAAATCACAGTTTCCAAACAAGAACGGTGTTACTCAGCTGCGTAGAGAATTGTTGGTTTCTTGTTAGTACTGGTAGTTTCAAAGAAAATTATTTATCAGGTATCAGTATAAATCTCTTAAGACTGCTTTGCAATCATATTACTGCATCCTTCTGAGGTTCACAAAGAATTGATGTTTGTAAAAATGTTTGATTTTCCATTAAGGCTGTAGAATTTAAAATAAATTCGATTGTAGTTTTAGGAACTACTGATGGAATTTACAGGGTTTTTTTGTCCATTTTTTCTGTTGGTGGTGATTGTTGGTGGTTTGTTTGGTTTTTTTCCCCTGTAGAATTAGGGACCGTGTGACAGCTTAAGAGTGAAATGTAATAAAACAGCCTTAGAATCAATCTTCCTTATTCTAGCCTGTGATTGTTCCGAAGAAATGCTTACCACTGTGTAACACATCACACTTTGTCAGGAAATGTCCTTTTTGTCAACACATAAGAGAATAGGTAATTACGTTGGCAGAGTTGCTGGGCAGCAAAATAGGCTTAGCAAAAGATGAGGTGGTCAGGTTTCCAGCTGGGATTCTTCTGCGTGTTGGGTAATTTAAAAACTTCTCAGAGTGCTTTAGGAGAAATTCCTTATCCTAGACTTACTGTAACACCAGAACAGCACAGAATTATGTTTGCCATTCTCTTCTGCTTCAGCCATGTCGATTTGTAAAAGACTAACTAAAAAGAACTGTTATTTTTCATTTGTTTTTAGCACCTGTGGCGTACTCTGCAGTTGTAAACATACAGTTTAGACCTCAGTTATGAAATATGAGAGATTACTAGCAGGAAGCATTTGAACATTTGGCAGCTTATTGCATTCATTATATTAAAAAAAAACAAAAACAAAAACAAACCTCCCTAGAAGGTAGAGTGTTTAGAAACTCTCATTTCATATTTTTCTTGTTATCTCTGCAGGTTTTTTGTTTTTTTCTCATTGCAGCTGATAGAAGAGAAAATGAGGTTTTTCTTCTGTCATTTCAGTATGATCTTGTACTTGCATCCACATCTAACTGGAAGATTGTGACTAACTCATTTGATTGTGACTTGTGGCTCACCAAGAAGCCCAGGGATAGTAAAAGTGAAGGATCTTATGGCAGATCCTCAGGATGGGTCTTGTCCGTGTGAGAACCTTTCAGTAAGAGGAAAGTTGTGTCTTTTCTTCCTAGAAAGTGGTCAGGCATGCATATGTGGTGAACCGTGATTTCAGTGTCAAAGACAAGGTGCATTTAAAGGATGATTCTGACAGTATTGGCCAGGGCTGATTCAGGAGATTAAGTGCTGGAAATTGAGTGGCATTCATTTCTGAAAGCAAATTTTGGATCTGTGAAAAGCTACAAAGAATTACATATTTTTGTAGAATAATCTGAACTCTTCCTAACACATAATATTTATCAATATTGGATGCTTCTAAAATGGAAAAAAACTAGTAGATGGTATTTTTAAACTGGTATTTTATGTGCACCGGGCTTATGCCCTCAGATGACATTTCAGAAGAGGCACATTTCTTAAGTCACCAACATAAAAATGTTGTTTCTGTAGACCACAAAAGTCCTTGAAGATCATAGAATCATAGAATACTCAAAGTTGGAAGGGATCTTTAAGGGGCATCTAGTCCAACTCCCCTACAATGCACAGGGACACCTACAGCTCTACCAGGGCACTCAGAGCCCTTCAGTGTCTCCAAGGAAGGGGCATCCACCACATCTCTGGGCAACCTGTGCCAGTTTGTGCCACCCTCACTATAAAAAACTTTTTCTTTATGTCCAACCTAAATCTCCTGTCTTTTAGTTTGAAAGCATTTCCCCTTGTTCTGTCACAACAGACCCTGCTAAAGTCTGTCCCCTTCTTTCCTGTCACTCCCTTTTAGATCACAGAATCACAGAATCACAGAATGGCCAGGGTTGGAAGGAACCACAAAGATCATGAATCTCCAACCTCCCTGCCACTTGGAGGGCCACAAACCTCCTCATTTAGTAGTAGACCAGGCTGCCCAGGACCCCATCCAGTCTGGCCTTGAACACCACCAGGGACGGGGCATCCACAGCCTCTCTGGGCAGCCTGTTCCAGCACCTCATCACTCTCTCTGTAAAGAACTTCCCCCTGACATC